>JAQLOL010000019.1:17443820-17486919 GCA_029783665.1 Naso thynnoides | reverse complement strand
CTGATATCATTTAAGTTGTAGATTCAAGTCTCATATTCCTGCTGTTTCTGTAGTTATCTGTCCTCTTCTGCCTTGTTAAAACTGACTGACACAAAAATTTCTACAGAATTTCTTGAAATTCCTGAAATTATTGAGGAAACAAATGAGCCTGTTTTAAATGAAGCTGATTTTGCCCTTTAATCTCACAAATCAAAGTGATAAATGCTGGATCCTCTGTGGCTGAGACAGGAATGCTGTAGAGCACAAAAAGTCTCTGAGCTGTGTGTTGGGATCAGCAAAGCTCCTGCCTGTGTGTATCCTGTGTCTCTCTGCTCCCTCTGGGGCGTGTTTGTCGCTTCAGGGCATAAAGAGTCATGTGAGCACTACGCCTGTTCCATCTCCGTCCCTCTTGATTTGGCTCTAATGCTGCCTACTTAAACACTGACAGTTAGGAAATGATTGTTGATTTTAGGACCAGCGCTCATTTACACAAACACTTCCTCATCAAATGAACACCGGTACTTGGGCGCGATGATTGATTCTAAGCCGCCATGGAAGTCCAATACTGGTGTCATTCACAGTGAGGGTCAGCAGAGACCACAGTATGGGGTAACTGAACGACAGGACGTCATTGTATGAGACCTGAGTTCTGGAAAAAGGGGAAAGCCCCTCATATAAACAATATGTTCCAATGATCGTTTGTCCTGTCAGTGAAACAATCATGAGTAAACGTCTCAGCTCAAAGAAAGGCAGCCTGCGACATCAGAACATCCACTGTACGATGCTGGCATGTAGAGCAGTGAGGTGGAAAGCTGCTGTTCTGTGCAGCAATAATTCAAGATGTGTGTACGCTTGTTGTCTTGTTTGCCATGTTTTAGAGCGTCCAGTGTTTGTTTATTATAAATTAGATTTTTGGTGTCGTGTTACGTGTTCCTGATGAGCTGTACTGATGCAAAACCATTTTACTGCAAGAGACCAATAAATGATCCATCTATCTATCTATCTGTCTATCTATCTATCTATCTATCTATCTATCTATCTATCTATCTGTCTGTCTGTCTGTCTGTCTGTCTGTCTATCTATCTATCTATCTATCTATCTATCTGTCTTTTGATACGTGGTGCTTATGCAATCCAACTCTTTTCCTGTCGCTCCCTTCTTTCCTTTTCATGCTGTGGAAGAAGCAGGAGGTTTGTCTCTGCCTCATACAACACACAGCCTGCAGTTATGATCTGTCAGTCAATCCTGCTATTCAGTTTGTTTGCCATCTTCTTTGTTTCTCCATGTAAGGGATGTCTAGGAGAGATCCAAGGCTGCCTGGAGTATTTTTGTTTTTATCTGTGTTGTGAACTGCATCTTTTGCACATAAACTTACGAGGACTACATTTCTTGTTTGTTTTAGTTCATTTTTGTGTAAAATGTTTTTAATCTAGCCGTCATAGGTTTGATCTTGATCCACAGCAAAGGGCATGTGGCGTCACTGCTACTTGTTGAATGGCTTCACCATTATACTGTATGCAGTTATTGGGTTATGAAACACTGCAAGAAGGCTGCTCTTGAAATGTTACATATGACCACGAAAACCCGTCATTAATGAACCCTGATGTCATTAATGGTTCTCTTTCATTAAATATCTCGGTTATTGGTTGATAATATGAGTTGTGGTCAGTTGCTTATTTTCATTTCAGTTAGTTTATTTTTCAGACGACAGAGTGAATGCGAATCCTGGAATGTTGTTTGCACGTCTGTCAGGGTCCCTTTGGGTGTCAGTGTATGCTGAAGCACTCATTACTCAGTTTAAAGCTTCTCCAGAAAACGACATTTTCATTAATACTTCTGCCTCTTTTGGGCTGGTTAGATTTTTATGGCCTCACGTGTGTTTTTTCTTCTTTTTTAGGGAATCACGTTTGATGAGTTCAGATCCTTCTTCCAGTTTCTCAACAATCTGGAGGATTTTGCCATCGCCATGCAGATGTACAATTTTGCTTCTCGCTCCATTGGACAAGGTAAAAGGAGAGCAGCGGCAGAGCTCGGCCACAGTCAGCACTGACTTACATACACGTGATGCGTTTTCCCTTCTAACTATGCGCAACAAGAAGACAAAGTATTCAAAATTGGTTTTTTTTGCTGTCTCCTACCAGATGAGTTTGCTAGAGCGGTGTATGTGGCCACTGGGCTGAAGCTGACACGTCACCTTGTACACACCATCTTCAAGATCTTTGATGTTGATCACGACGACCAGCTCTCATACAAGGAGTTCATCGGAATAATGAAGGATCGGCTCCACAGGGGAGCCAGGGTGAGGAAAATAGAAAGGTTTATTCTCACTAACAGAAAGTCAAAGTTAAGCTTTGAACTTTTTAAATTGGATAAAACAACTGGAAAGAAACAAAGAGTGGATGTGTCACAATAATAGAACTCCACTTGAAAATGACAGCAAAGAGGAGTGAGATTCTATTGATCCCCTTGATAGAGGTGTACCTTCCTTTCAAATAAAGGTTAGAGGTCGAGGTCTGCTACTAAAGACATTACTGAGATATTCAGGATTAACTTAGAGTGAGCGTTAAAATGCTAAGATTTACAGTATTACCTAGAAATCCTAAAATTTTTTGGCCATAGCCTCTTGTTGCATGACAGCTTTTAGGAAGCTGGTTACAACTTCAGTTAATTACTCAAAGTGATGAAAACTGGCAATCACCTCAAGTGACTTTTTAGTGTTGTTTCCAAAGAGGGATACTGCCCTCTAGTGGCTGTGATGCAGTATTACAGTCCAGAGTCTTGTCTACAACAGAGGGAAAACACTCTCATGAGACGTCAGGTTGTAACACACTCAGTTTGCCTGTTATGCCACAGCCATCACTATCTTTGCACAACAGTTCTAAGTACTTACAAGCTTCTTTGGAAGCTGTCTTGGCCTCACAGTCTCGGCTCATTAACAGTGTTCTCTGTCTTTTTCTCTGCTTGCATCCTCAATATCCTCATTTTCTGCCATAATCACTTGTGCTGCCATCACCTCAACCTCTCCTGTCTTACTACACTCATACATTCTTCTTCCCATCCATCACACCTTCTGCGTGTGTTTGTCCTTCTCTCTCTCTTCTTTTTCTCTACCATGATGACTATCCACTGACCTCTCAGGGCTATAAATCTGTGGAGCGCGCTACCTCTTTTAGATCCTGTCTGAAAAAGGAACTGGCAAGCAGATAAGTACCACCAATCACAGAAAGTTCACTGTTTTCATCATTTTATTTTTAGATTGTATATCTAGAGTTTGAGTAAGAATGCGTGCCTGCAGCCATTATCATTCTGCTAGATTGTGGGATGAGAGGAGGAGAAAATGCTTTTACAATGTGTCAAGAAGGCAGATAACTTGAGAAAGGATGGGCCGGGGTTAGCTGGTCAGCATGCTTAGTTCAGAGGATATCTCTGCAACACAGCACACAGAGGTCTTTGCCATAAAGTCAAGAACTGTTACTTCTTCACATTCTGTCGATATTGTTAGTTATATTTTCAAAGGTTTCAAAAAGAAACAAGCTATGTGCTCATGCGCATTGCTTATTTAACAAAATAGGTTAAAAAAAAAAACAAGTGGAGTCAGCTGTTAACTGTTTTTTAAGAGTAAAATGACATAAATTACATTTTACTTTATCAACCAACTCTTTTTTACAATATGCATCTTACATTATACATGCAATGTCTATTTTAATGTCACAGTACAGTAGTCACACCATTGTTGTTCTTCCTGTAAATAGCACATTGCAATTTCTCAAGGTCACTACAGAGGGTTCCACTTAGTGCAGCAGTGGGTTCCTGAATATCTTCACTTTGGAAAATCCAGAATGCATAAACAGCTCAAAGGGATATGCAACATATTTTTGAACTTCAAAAGACTTTCCCCTTATTTCAACATTATGCAGGAATAAGATTAGATAAAGAAAAAATTTCCTGGGTATCTACATCCATGTGACTGGAATATTAAGTTGTTGCTCAGTTATGAGAATTGACTTCTGGTCCCCGCATGACTGTGTCTCCATCTGCTCTGTGTTTACCAGGTGAAGGACCGACATCGCACATCCTTCTCCAGATGTGTTCGCTCTGGGGCCAGAAGACAAGTGCACCTGCTCTGGAGGAGGTACAAGGAGGAGCCTTAGAGGAGAAGAGAGACACAAGGCAGAGAAACACTGAAAGGAAGAAGGCTATCAGTGGCTTAAAAAGAAAATGAGCTCTGTCTCTTATAGTCAGTGGCTCGAGTTAACAACTTTGCATTGTTCAAGGGTGATCTTCAGTGGACCTCCATTGGACCTTTAGAGCAGATAATAACTACAAGCATGACCGCACCCAGCTGACGCTCCGTTTGCTGATATTGAGCAACATCCGTCCCTTTTGGTTCCCTTGTTTCCCTGTAATCATTCCATGTGTAATTTACGTTTTATTAAAGCAGACCTAGATGAGGAAGTGAGTTTACGATCCAAACATGACTCCTCCGAAACAGTCAAAGAACTGCAACTAAGCTTTATTTTTGTTTGGCATAAATCTGTCAACTATGTCTAGATAAAGCTATTAAAAAAGGATTGAATTTGCTGACTTATTCTCGGCCGGCCCGGCCCAAAAATGCCAGTTACTTACTTTATAACAATATTATCTAGATATAATTAAGCAAGTAATAACATTTTTGCAAGTCTGCCAAAGAATGATGACTTTATAAGTGATGTATTCAGTTGTTTAATTATAATGTATGCTTTTTTTCTCAGCTAAAAATAATTAGTCGAACACGTGCACTACGAACTAACATCTGCCAGAGCACAATATAGCAATAACAAACACTATTTGATAATGATGACATTATCTATCATTATCTGTTATGTTAATAGCAGTAATATATAATAATATGTTAGAGAAAAACACTACAGTGATACAATTAAATCAAGGCACTGTGAACGAGTGTTTTCCTCATTTCCATTTCAGTCATTTCACTCTTTTATCACGTAAATCATATTTTAACTACTCGAACCGGTATAGCTGTTACTTTAATTGCACTTAGAGAGAGCATACAGTATAAACACTTTTGCTGCAGTTAGGAATTGATCAGCACTCGAGGATGTCTGTGTCCTGGACAGCAAAAAAACACAAGGACAATGAAAGAAATCAGTTTTTTTTGTACTTTTAATATTTGACCTGACTGAATCTTCGATGTCTTGACCTGTTTGTTTCAAAGTGTTAAATATATGTGTGTCAAAATGTTTGAATTCTGCACTGTATCAACAAAACTTAAAATATGTGCATTTATGACATTATATCTAAAATCTGTGATTCATTAACCAATCTTAATGTTGGAATATATTATGAATGAAAAGAATTTATGAACGTCTTGGTGTGAAATATGGATTATAGGCTATTTTAATATTGAAAAGAAGACAGAAGTCTAGATGTCAAAGAAATTGTTTTTTTTTTCAAGTTATTTCTCATTTTATTGATGTCATTGAATTTCCATCCTTTATGTATTTGTAACATTGGTGGACCTGATAAAAAAAAAGCATGAATAAACTATTTTAAGAGGACATGTAGCCTAGATTATGTGGTATTTGCTGAGCATGCATATGCGCCTTAATAAATACATTACAGACGCATTAATATGTTAATTTAATTTTAAGGTACAGTTATCATTCATTGTACTTACTGTAATTACAAATTCTCGGTCACTACACAGTGACAAGTTTGTCAGTGGGTTCCTCATGCTCACTTTGGAGAATCCGAATTGCGCAAACAGCTTAAAGTCACGTGCAAAATGTTTGAACTCTGGAAAACTTCCCTTATTTCAACAATGTGTTTAAACAAGAATAACGTTAGATCAAGAAAAACTGAAGTTTTACTGGCAGTCTCTTATGTTATGCAACATTGGTAGACCTAAATGAGTTTTTGCGCACGAATAAACCATTTCCAGACGGGGCGTACTTTCCATGGTATTCAATGCGCATGCGCAGCGAAACTAGGCGCCACCATTTTTTTTTAGCTAAGCACGATAGCTAGGAAAACTGCGGTAAAGTGTATGTCGGGAACTGAAGCTTTTGACAAACACTTGAAGCTAGATATGTTGCTTTGTAATTAAAGCTCAGACTTCTTTAAAATTCCTTTTTATGCCGTTGTCGTTGCTGTTGCTTCGTGTTTGGTCCGTGACGCCCTCTTAACGCAGGTCTGCTCTTAATAGCCGTTGTAGCCTGACGCAGGCGATGTCTCACCTGAATTTTGTGGTAAAAGGTGAACATTCCTGCAAGGTTAAACAAATGTTTGGCAGGCCCACGGCTTCCGCACTGGTAAGTTTGTTTCTTTAATGTCAATACTAAGACAAATAAGCTTAGTTAATAGCAGGAGGCTGTGTAAAGTTTTGAGCAACGTGAATTGGCAACTAACGGCAGCGGTTAAGCCAGAGTGGTTAGCTTACTACCGAAGTGGGTCTGACGGCTGAGGTTTAATCGACCATTATGTTCACTTGTGTGTGAGTGTGTGTTTGGTTAGGTTTACTGTGGTTTAATTGAAGCATAGAATCGGAAAAGTTAACTCATTTTCATCCGGCTTTGGTTAAGTCAGAATTTATGGTAATATTAACTAATGTGGGTGAGGGGTGGGGTGGGGGTATCCAATTCCCCTTTGAAAAATTCTAGAAATGCGAGTTACGAGCTGTCACGCGTTATAAAGAATTTAATACATCTCAATGGTGATTTGGTGCTTTCCCAAACTTCTCTCTTAAGCAGCGGCTCTCTTGGATTTATAACTGTTGTTTGAAAAAGCTACTGAGTTTAAGCTGTCGTCGATGAAACATTGTCTAAGTAGCTGCTGCCCTCTTGTGCGCTGAACCATCTTCTTGTGAAACAGCGCATTAGAAGCAGTACACGTACGTCATAGCTAAAATAATTAGAGTTTACACGTTTATTGACGCGACGTTTGCTGTGAGGAATCACTTTTTTTGCGTGTCCATCGCCATATAAATTTTTTTTTAAGTTGTTATTAAGTCTGACAAGTTCATAAAACGTATTGTATCTGGAGTTGGAGTCGTAACCGGAATTAACGTAATTCGTGGGTGGTTTCCGTCAGGACCATAATAAAAGACGCACCGTCAAGCATGTATCTCGTGTGAACTGTTAAACCAAAATATCACATTAAATGTTAATGCCGATACATTTTCTGTGGTCCCCGCTGTCTGGTTTATGATTGTCCAAGCAAACTGGGTTATTGCAACTGTTTATGTTCATAAAGTCCGTGAATAATGCGCAAATTAAGAAAATACAAGGGACGAATGTGGTTCAATTCGCAAAGCATTTTGGGTATTTTAAAATCAATCGCTAACATTATATCAACATCTTTATTAGCATTTTAAAATAAAACATATTATGATGTTTTGTTACGGTCGTGTACTGTTAAATGCTCATTAGCCCGTCGCGTTGACAACAACAGAGTAAAACCTTGAATGAGAATCATTGTCCTGTGAATGACGTGCTTTGCTCACCCTCCACTTCACTAAGACTATACTTTCAGGGATCATTTCTATAGTTCCTGACTTGAGAAATGTGTTTCTAAAGTGTTTGGTCTCGCTAACCACGATGATGAGTCGTGATATTCCCTTCTGAGCGCGAAGCGGATGGAGAATAATGATTTATTTCATACGTTCTCCATCATTGATGACCGTTCTTTGCTTCCTCGTGGAGCATTGAGGGAGGGAATATGATCAGAGTGGTAGCTCATTCATGTGAAAAATTAAGGTCATTTACTGTTGAGGGTTAACAGTTGACAATATTTACTGATCCAGTATATGTGTGCTGTTTCTTTATATTGCATTCACACAACATCAGGCAGAAAAATAGCAGAGGGCGGGCGACACCTCCTGACCAGCACTTGAAAAACAAAAACAAAAAATCTAACAAAAAAACATTAGTTCGATGGAATGGCAGGACAGCAAAACTAACCAAACGAAACACGTGTCTGTTATTTTATAGATATTCCGGTAATACATGTAGCTGTAAAATGCAGCTGTCTCTTTATATTATGTTACACTGAATTCCCCCTCATTCATTTCCAACATGGACAATAAACGAAGGACTGTACTTGGTGTGTACCCTGTTCATCTTTGTCTGAAAAAAAGAAGAAACAACGTGAAGAACAACCAAAAAAAAAAAAAAAACAACACATATGAGTGTGTCCTGCAAGAGCGCAGCATACATGGAGAATTTCACCAACTCATCCAAGAGCTAAAAGGGATGAGGAGAGGTTACAGGTCACACTTCTCTTGATTGCTCCCATCTGCAGAAGATGAATATCAATTTCAGGACACGTATCAGTCCAGAGGAGATGCTGATCACCTGTCCCAGGTCACCCAATCATGTACAAAAAGTTTTTACCTCCGCTTGTAGGCTCTAATAACAGATCTGTTATATAGGCTATAAATTGACTAGTGAATATGTAAATGAACATACTCATGCATACAGGACTGAATCAGATTAGTAACAGTCAATTGGATTCCAAAAAACTGATCAAATCTGAATATTACTTTAAAATCCAGCACTTAAAAAAAAATGCAGCTTATAGTAGAAAAATATTGATGCAGACACAAAAAATTGAGTTCCACATTTATTTATTTTTTCTCTTTAAACATTCAAAACATTTTCAACACATATAAAATATGTTTTGTATATTTAGCATTCACAGTTCGTCAAATCATTTACCCTTACAGAGACACTTCTGGCAAAAACTACAGGTGCACCGTGTGCATTATTCTACAACATGTTGGATGTTCTTTTGTGTAAGTTAGTTGTTGCTCCTCTAACACAAGAAAAAAATGCTGTTTTAGGAACAATCAAATATGTAATCAGGTAAACTTTGGTAATATAACTAATATCAGTTTTTTTTCAATCTCTGGGGTTGGTTATTTATTTTTTAATAATCTGATAATATTCAATTAAGTGCAATCTGTTATTAGCAAACTCTGCATACATGATGAATACAGCTGATATAACAATGATTGTAATTAAAATTAGTCGTTTGTTTTTTTGCTACAGACATCTAGCAACTGTGGACATATAGAACAATAGTCGTGGGAGAAGTAGGCCAAGGTGATTTGGGAGGTCCTTCTGCCCACCTACATGCATGTTTAAGACAAGAAGGCCTGGGAGAAGATCGCAGAGGAATTCTTCAGCAGATGGAACTTCCCTAATTGCTTAGGAGCCATTGATGCCAAGCACGTGATGATCCAGGCCCCCTTCTCCTTCTCATCGGCCTACAGCAATTTATAAGGGCTTCCACTCCATTTTCCTTTTGACTGCAGTGGATGACAGTTACCTTTTTTGGTTTGATTTTGTGTGTGCATTTCGGCTGACTTGCCTGAAGATACCTCTTTCCCAGGGGCAGATGACTGTGATGTGGTGCCATGCACCTTCCTAGGAGATGCAGCCTTCCCAGGAGGTACATGATGTCCCTACTCAGGAAAACTTCTCAGAGAGAAAGGATTATAGGGGGTTAAGGAGGACAGTTGAAAAAACATTTGGCCACTTGGGGTGCCAGTGGAGGATTTACAGACACGTTGCAGGACAGCAACCTGAAACTGTGAAAGCACTTGTTAAAAGTACATGTTTGCTACACAACTTCATGCGCGGGAACACAGCACCATCTTCACTTCACTAGACAAACAACTCTCGGAGCACTGCTTCAGAGAACCTGGGCAGGGTGGGCAGTAACAATAGCAAGAGGGAGCCGATGAAAACCAGGGATACCCTTACTCAATACTTGCCTCTCAGTGCCGTTGGCTGTTTTTCAAATTATCCAACTGTCTGTCTGAAAGCATGCAAGTCCATTGTTTCATAAATTACACCTGCTGTTAGTGGGAGAAGAGGAATGTGTGTTTGCTGGAGAAACTTGAGCAGGCTACACAACCCAGTGGGTAACGTTAGCTGACATGAGCTAACATAGCAGCATAAACGCACCATATTGCCGCCTGGTATCAGCCCAGCTCTGTACTGACTTCCTGCTATTGCTTCTCGTGTGACATCTCTGTAGGTTTTCAGGCTCTAGTCGTAAAACTCTGAGCATTGTTGCACCAAAATAGTCAGCTTCTTGTTGTTGAGTTTGGCCTTGTTTGTAATAAAATATACAAATAATTATAAAATGAAAATGGAAAAATACAAAACAAAACAGGACCTTTTTTTTTTTTTAAAAAGGAGAGGAAGGACAGGCCATGTTTCGCCCTGGCGTGAAGCGTTTGAGGGGCCACGTACAGTAACATTTGGTTGTAAATTCCGTTACGGAGATCAGTAAAAAGCTTAAAACTTTTAACTTTCAATGGCAGTGCCATCTACTGTTTGCCGTTGCTGGTATTCTCTGCCGGCCAAATCAAATTTACCATCCAGCTTTAGTCCACACCGATGACATTCGGTTGTTGTCCACTGTTGGCTTGATTCCATGTGAATACAGCATTATTCTCCTTGAGCATGATGCAGACAGGTATTAATGATTTTATAAGTACTCTTTTTTTTTTTTTTTCGCCAAAACTAGTTTCCCACTGACACTATTTTGCAAAGGCACAGTTGCAGTAGGGAAGCTTTGTGCCGCTCATGATGATTTTGAAGGTTTAGAGAAAAAACAAACAAGGCAGAGCATTTTTTCCTCTCCACCAGAATGTGTTCGTGTAGAGCCAGACCTTTTCCCTGCGCTCAGTGCCGTGGAGAGAGGTCTAGCCAGTATTTGAGCTAATTAGTGGTGGGAAAGCTCTACCCATGTGTTCCTTGTTACTGCACACACAGATGAAAGAATGGTATCTACCGTATTGTCTAAAACTTGGGAGCGAGGCAAATAAGAAAAAGAAAAAAAAACAGTTGGTGCATCCTTTTAAAGCTGGCAGAGAGACTTGGATCAGTCTTCTGACACCAATGATTGTTTTTTTGCATTGTTATGGAGTATCAAGGAAAACAATTGCACAAAAGTTGAAAGTAAATGTTAAAACGGAAATCACACCACACTTCTTGTAATTACAGTGTAAAACTGATCAAATTCAAGGAAGTAGTCGCCTGTAGTCAACTTTCAAGTAACATTCATGTAGACATAAAAAAAAGTTTTTACAAATTGCAAAGGTTTAGCAAAGAAACAACTAGATAATAAACTGGTAGGTCGATTAGCTTTGTTCACAGTTTTGAGAGTCAAACCAAACAATGATTTTAATTACTTTATTTACTTTAAAAAATATTTATATTATGAACAACCAGGAAGTAACGGTTGACGTAGGCATGCTACGTGACGTATTACGTAAATAAGTTGATCAAGCTTCTGCCGCTTACCCGAAAGGTTGTTGTCTTGTTTTAGCTTTGATATCCGTCGCCGTAGCGATATTATGGACGATGTTTAAACTACACACGAAGATTTGGAGATAAGAGGGACTCGACATTTTAGTCAACACGCAAGGATATGCCCTCTGACTTTGTAACGTAACTACAAAGCTAGCCTCGTGTAGACAACAAACCGATTCTTTAGGCAGCTAACAGGCGCTAGCACCACAAATCTCCGCACCTTGTGCCGTTCGTTCTCACTTTCTCTCCCATTTGTCTCCGTCTGTAGTCGGTCTTGAGATTGGTTTCGCCAGGAGAGGATGAACTGGCTTTTCCCCTTGTCTAAAGGCTCCGGACCTCTCCCTCCTCTAAACAGCCTACAGCAACAACGACAGCGGCAGATCGAGTCACTGAAAGCCGCTCATCCAAGGTACCGTGGACGGAAACCGGTCATCACAGTTACATCAGAACCCTGTGCTGCGGATTAGCTTGTTAGCGTCAATGTTTTTGTTTTTAACTTAAAACATGTGCGGTGCCTGTTGTCTACTTTACCGATGTTAATTACAAGAACGTGTGTGTTTAACGTTCCACGCAGATGATGTTTACTAGCAAAGCTATCCACCTGTCAGTCAAATCACAAGTGTTGAGCTAACAAACAGCTCATAGCTAGTTTTTTGTTTTCGTACACGCTTGTTCCTGGAATTTTCTAAGATTGTGGAAATGCCAGATAACTTTCACGATTTCACGTAAACCTGAAACCAAAGTGTGGACAGGCTATTGCTTGTCGTCGAGTGGCTAATGTTTGCTAACTTTTCCTGACAACCTGACTAGCTAGCTGAATGCGATTTGCCTTTGCAGTGTGTTAGCTGGCTAGCAAATCAAGTCAGTCAGGATCAGTTAACATAAGTGTCTAATTTTAGGGTTGATGACACAACTTGTGGCTGGCCTGCCATGTCCTGTGATCATTTCCAGTATTTGCCACGCCAAATTGTCACGCCTGTAGTTTTAGGAGGAGCTAGCTAATTAGATGTAGAGATTAAAGTATTAGCCTTTGTTTACGTTCATGGAGAGGCCACAAAGACTATTATGCTGTGGTGAATGCTGCTGACAGCGCGGCAATGATGCGAAGGATTAAGTGGATGGCAAAATAAAATGTTTAAACGACTGAACAGGAGCATGTGTGAGGTCAGGGCCTCTGACATGTAGCTCTCACCAGTCAATATCAAACTTCTGAAGGGAAAGATATTTTTTCTTTACTTTTCTGTGTTAGATATTATTCCAGATAGTTGTAAAATCTTTTGTTAATTTTACTAATATTAAAATGACTTACCATTAAATTCTTTACACTTCACGAACTCATAGCAGTGATGACTGCGGTAAACATAACTGCACACAGTAACAGTAGGTGAATGTCTCTGGTAGAGTATAGTCATGTGGTTGCAAAGCATGGGACAAACCGTGAGATTAACATAGAGTGGCTAAATCACGTCCCTTCTGGTGGAACACATGAGATCTTATCTTGAAAAAAAAATTGAACCGAAGTCAATGAAAAGGGACAAATTATACTTTGATCCTGTGTAAATTGTCATTTTAAAAGATAATTTTATGGATCAATAAAGTCGCAGTATGTCTGGAAAATTAAGTACCACTTAGTTTTTGTGAAATCTCTCAGTGAACGACATCTCTTGTACACACAGTGAATGTCACCAGTGCTAATGTTGAGAGCTGCTGCGAAGTAAACAGAGAGTTAGTCAGTTCTGTACCGGATGTGTAGTTTTTCTGAATACATATTTTTAAAATCTTTCCCTTTAGCAGTTGTGTGATAATCTGCGACTTTCTTGCAAAACTATCTTTAAAATTGAAAAACATCTTATGTGAGATTGGCGATACAATTTAAACTGAATCAAAAAATAATTTGTCTCGCTCCATTGACTAGCGTTCGCACTTTTTCCAAAATAAGGTCCCATGGATCGGAATTAGATGGGTGGGACTTAGGCACTCTATTTGGCAAAGTGAACATGGAAGTAGGGCTGGGCTGTATATCAGTACAATATCAATATGAGACTACATATATTAGAATTTGAATGTTGTCATATTGTGTTATAGCTGAAGTCTTCCTAGTGTCAGAGGCCGCATCACTGTAAAGTGATACCGACAGTGTTGTCATAAAATAGATATTACAATATTTAGTCAAAAATATTGTGATATTGTGTGTTGTCCGTATCACAAAGCCCTACTCGTAATCATTTATTTCTAAAGTTTATTAACAAATGAATTCTTTTTTTAAATCATAATTTACATTTTTTTGAAAATGTTTTTTTTTTGTAAGTCACATTTCTTGTAATCTTTTTAACATTTTTCCCAAAAAGTTCAGACTGAAGTAGAGTAACACTATTTGTGCTGTAACATTGACATGTTGTTATTTCTGACATATACACTGACAATAGTTCTGCAAAGAAATGAATCTATCAGAAAATAAAAATGTATGAACAATAACTAAATTTTTAAAATGTTCAGTGTACGGTATGTCCAATGTAAACAGTTGTTTACAGATCATGACAGTCCTGTGTTACTGTTTTCCAACAGCCTTGCTGAGATCCAGAAGGATGTTGAGTACAGAATACCATTCACAGTCAACAATTCCACCATTAGCGTTAACATGTGAGTACAACTTTAAACATACATTAACAAGGCCTGTTTATTCATTAATAACATGTATCTTGGGTGATTCGGTCACATGTCAGACACTGATTTTGTTAGAATTCTGACTGTTTTTTTTTTTTTTTAACATGTTTTATTTGTAAGTTACTTAAGATCACTGTTATATTGATGTAGGAATCAAACAATCCTTGATTATCCCCTCAGTCGTTGGTGTGATCAGGTCCCCAATCAGCACAAACATAATTTCCGTTGTTCAGTTGGTGTTGGGTTGAAATAAAGACTGAAGTAAAAGTAACCGTTCTAAAATATTCACTTGCTGTAGCGTGTTTTCCAGCATGTTTTGATATCGAACATGACGCACCAGAAAAAATAAAAACAGAAAGGGAAGCACATCTGTTGGTTATGGAAAAGCAGTCAGTGCCTTAATGTGATATCACTCCTATTCCTAAAAACTGAATTAATCTTCTTTTGTGGTTGTTGTTCTTTCTTTTAGTGTGCTGCCTCCTCAGTTCCCCCAGGAGAAGCCGATGGTCAGTGTCTACCCCCCTGTGGGTCATCATTTAGTTGACAGCAATAATGGAACCATCATCACCAGCCCCCTCATCACTAATGTAAGTAGTTGTCTAGGCTTTTGATTTAAAATGATTTGGAAGGGCTAGTGCAGTGGTTTCCAAACTTTATGTTTCCAAAGGAGACTACAAGACAAGCCAAAAATGTCTCAGCATCTGCGAATTTGTATCTGTGCAAAACAGCCTCTATAACACATGTAAGTTAAATCATTCCATTAGCCTTTTAATTTGTTTACTCAACATTTTTACAGACAGCTATATCATTCATTAATTATTTCTTAAAATAAGATGCAGATATTTGACATACAACATAAAAAGCAGAGGCTTATTACATGATTACTTTATATTTAAGAGAAACCTGAAAAACAAATCACAGAGACAGTGTCACAGTGGCAACAGTATGGTGGGTTGAAAAGGGAGCTCATGACTCAGAGCTGTTTTCTAAAGTAATTCAGTTTCACATTTGACTAAAACTAGAACTGAAAGTTGGCTGGTCAAAGTAAGGGGGTTTCCTCAGCTGAAGTCTTTGCAAGATTCAGACACATCGGCGGTAAAGAAATTTATGTGCTCCCTCAGCATAGAGCCTGCCCTCTTACTGCCTCCTCAGTCCAAATGCAAAAGTGTTCAAAATATGTTAACATAAAATATAGTTTGTTCTTGTCATCTGTTATTTGAATGATTCCACCATAAACTTTGTCGAGCACACCTCTGCATCACAACAACTCTATCTCATTTCCATATCAGAACCACAATAGGGGCATGGCCAGGTTTATTAAATAAGGATTTACATGCACAAATACATTAACAACACACTGAAAAAAACTTTTCATAACAAAGATACTGGTTTGCATCTAAACATACCCACAAACTATGACAGCCTTCATTTAAAACAGAGATTGGAGAAAAAATCTGATAATGTCAAAGCAACATGTAAATAACAGTCTGGATTCTTAAATTTGGTTGGTTGTTCAAGATGTAATTTTTAATTTTTTTTTTTATTTCGTTGTGTCCGTTGTAGTTTGGGATGCACTCAGATCTGGGTAAGGTCATTCAGAGTCTGCTGGACGAGTTCTGGAAGAGTCCTCCTGCCTTGATGTCTTCTGGCCCTGCCGGCTTTCCATAGTGAGTTTGCTCTTCCGTTCATGGACGCGTGTCTCTCATTCTTACTCATTACGACAGGAAGCTCCAGTGGTCTGCAGACTTAAATTAATAAACCTGCCATCATGCTTTTCATGACACAGTGCAGTACGAAAGAAGTCCTAAAAAGCAGTTAATCATCATGATGGAAATTTGGGGCAATTCTGTGTGACTTTGACATGTTATTTTACTTCCAAAAACGCACTTTAAGCTTGACCTCTTAAACATTTCTGAGGACTGTGTGCCTTCATCTAAAGAGACTCAGTTAAAAAGTTTTGTTTAGCGGCTTCCTCATTCTCAGATTATCCACATTGAAGCTGTTAGATAAAGAAGTAATTGTATTAATATAAAACTAAAATAAACCAGTTGTAAGAATGTTTATCGTGTAGTGAAATAATGTTATTTCCTTCCATGTTGAACACAGCAGTATGTACAAGCCATCGGGCATGGCTCCTTACCCCACTCAGGCTTTCCACTATGGTCCTCGCCACATGGGTCCCAGTCACACACCGCCTGCTGGTCCAGCGCCGTCACCAGCTCCCATGCCTCAGCCAGGGGTCGACTGTGCCCACGGGGCCCCTCGAGCTCCGGCCCCATACGGACTGATTTCTGACTTGCCTCTGCCGGTTCCTACTGGCGACTTGCAGGTACACTGATAAAGTGGACCGTAGTTTAAGATATCTTTCCCTTCAGTTGATTGAGTCCAGATAAATGTAGGGTCGGCACTGACATAAATTCACTGTTTAATGTGACATGAACTACCGCTGTCTGTTTCAGGCTGGACTGAATGGACACATGTACAAGATGCCTGAGATTCCTGAATCTTTTTCCGAACTTTGCGACATGAAGTAAAGTATTCCAAAAAACTGAAACATTTAAAATGTGTTGTTTTTGGGATAGCGGAGCATTCTTCTCTTCCCGTAACATTATTGTATTTGTTCTATTGTACTCTAACCTACTGCTGCACATCTTCCTGTCTGCCACCCTCTTTACCTTCCTAGTCTGATCCAGCTGTCCAGCATGTCTGAAAACGAGGATGTGTTACTGGAGTTCTTTGTGAGTTTGCCACAACTAAAACAGGTCGCTAGTGATAAAGAAGAGCTGGTCACCAGCATAGTGGACATGGCTAGTAAGTTTCACGTGTCTCTTGTGCAACTGGTCTGAAGGTCTTAGTGTATAACCATGAAAGAGGAATTCACTCAGAGATTTGTCCTTCTCTTTGTCATTTACAGAGAAAAACCTTCAGATGGAGCCACAGCTGGAGGGAAAAAGACAAGAAATACTCTACAAGGTCAGAAATTATATCTCCTCTCTGTCTCTCTCTGTCTCTCTCTATCTCTCTCCCTCTCTCTCTCACACACACACACACACACACACACATATTTGCAGACCTCATTCATAACATACCAGGGGATGCAGGATTAACTTAATTCTCCTAGTTAATTCTACGTGGGTCATCCCGTTTGACTGCAGCAGTGCAGACGAAAAAACGCAGAGGTCCTGCTGGGGAAAGTTGAAGCTGTAAACTTTCAGAGAAACACAACCTGACATCACACTGCGTGATAAATCAAGCACGTAAAAAATCAGCTGATCAGCAGAGCCGACCGAAATGGCCCAGCTACAAAGACTTCCATTTCCTTTAAGAAATGATTTAGTCTAAGACTGCCCACATACAGACACACATCAAACCCATACATGGCATTCTCCAGCACACAGCTTATGACATTGTTATTATTATTATTTTTTTTAATGTGTGGACAGTTTGAACAGCTGACCCAGATGAAATCAGCGTTTGAGACGAGAATGCAGAGGCAACATGAACTCAGTGAGGTAAGATGCTCATTACACTGTTGTTTGACAATAGGTTTTGTGTGCAGATGCACTTCAGTGGATTAAAGTTGCCTCCTTTTCAGTTGTAGTTTTTTACAGTTTTGATGACGTGAAACTGTACATTTGTCGTGTTCTCCTCCCAGTTGACCACACTGCTGTTAAAGAGAACTTAAGTCTGAGGCCATTGTGTTTTTGCCATGTGGAATAAAGAGAAACTTGAGAAGAAAAGATTGAAGAGTTTTAAGAAACCAACTTAAGCCTTCGGGAACGTGTCTGTAAACACTCCACGGAAGATTCTTGTCTCTGTTGTTAACTTTTGTGTCTTCTCTCGCCCTCTAGAGCTGCAGTCTTAGCACCCTACAGGCTCGGTTAAAAGTTGCAGCCCATCAGGCCGAGGAGGAGTCGGAGGAAACAGCTGAAAACTTCCTGGAGGGACGCACGGACATTGACGAGTTCTTAACCAGCTTCATGGAGAAGAGAACGGTGAGAAGTCAGCAGTGCAGTGTTTATGTAAAGATAACCTTGATGCATTGTTTTTTTGAATGTAAATGTGCATATAATCAGAAGTGCAGTTTTATAGCAAATGAAAAAAAAAAAGATGTGTCAACTGTTTTTGTTTCATTCAACAGCTTTGCCACAGCAGAAGGGCCAAAGAGGAAAAGTTGCAACAGTCCATCAACACACACGGACAATTTCCTTCTAGCCACTAGAACATGAGGTATTACACACATGAAGAGATTACAAGTGTTATTACAAATCAAACTGTAACACACAGCCAGTCGTTTGTCTCTCTGGTGATTCTCAGCTGACTGCTTCATAACAGGCAGCCCTTGTGGTTTTAACTACTTCCTCCATTTTGTGCCATTAAACTAATTTGTCATCATCCTCTTTTCATTCTGCTTCTCATTTCTTACTTTTGATCCTCAGGTTTTGGTGTTTTCACAGTCAACTGCTGCCAACTTAATAGGAGAAAGACACTTGAGGGGACAAAAGCACACTGAGTCAACAATGGGCGCTTTGGAGAAAAGGAAGACGGTGATGGCAATGGTGGGCCAAAAAAAAATTAAAAGCCACTGTGCCCAGGATCTGAGGCTGAAAATCCCGTGCAAGATGAGGCTGAGGAGTCCCAACACTGCGAGAATGAACGACACACACACCACATTACAAAGGATTGATCACGCTTTTCCAGTTTGGACTTGACAGTGAGGACAAAAGTTGTTTCCTTTTAGTATTTACGACACATTGCTTAATAAAAACAGAGTGGTTGATTTTTTAAACTCATTGAAAGAAAGTACAAATTCGTTAGGACAGTATTCCCAATCTTACACTTTTTCATACAGCGAGCAAGGTAATGTCCCTATAAAATAATAATTACAGTGCTAGGTGCAGGTGTCTGTTCCTCCCGTCTCTAGTCACTGTTGAGTCCCTGCTTTATTATCCCAGAAAGGACACGTTCCTACAGAGACGAACGAAGAGCTAAGTTTGCACTGCTAATCTGTTCACATTGAAAAGATTCTCTGAGACATTTACATGCAAATCAGCACTGGCAATGTCACTCAACCAAGTCAGGATAATCTCTCCAACAAAGAAAAAGCAAAGACGAGACAGTGTTTTCAAGACACCTGCAGCTCAGCCTGTTGGAGTTTAATTTGTTGCAGTCAGTGGTTGGTCCTTTATCAAGTTGTTGGGCGTCCCCCCGTCAGTAACATCTTGAAGACACCTCAGTATCGGTATATTTGCACAAACATTAACAGTTCTTATAAACTTGCCAAGGCAACTTTGATTCTTGTACCATTAAAGTAATTTACTGTACATCAAAGTCAGTCAGCACAGTCCAAAAAAAAAACAGCATCTCACCGGTTAGTTTTTATTAAACGTGATGTTTGTGGGGTGGTTAATATGATTTCATGAGATTTCCACAAATTAAATTGGACATTGACCAGTTTTACAAGTGATGTGAACGAACCGGTTTAATCACACTGTTGCGCTGATGCTGTCCACATGAATGGAGTTGTTTGCGTTCATGTTAATGTACTGATCTGAGCTGAGCATCATTGTGATACCACGGCTGTTTCCTGAAACCATTTAAACTTGAAATTTTTAAGGAAGAGCTTCAGAAGATTTGGGGTGATGTGGAATATTTGGTGAAATGCTGCAGTAAAACCCAGTGACATTGGATACTGTATTTAAATCATGTTAATAATAGGCTTTATTGTAATCGGAGACCCAGACGCCTTGTATTATATGTTATTTAATTTGTAGAGTAATAAAGCATTTAGAATAAATCTTGTTTGCTTTACTTGCTGTACCTGTAACACTGGATGCATTGTCTTCCTTTTAAAATGAACCCATCGAGTTCAGTATAAATACTCTTAACATGTTCGCCCACTTCCTTTTGAATCTCTTAACAAGCAAGAACTTCAAATCCTGACACTGAACTAAACACTAATGGACATCATTATCACCTCAAACTTGAGTTTGTCATTCATCCCACAAAATACCCTTCCTGGATAATAACGTGTTTCTTATGGTGACATTCACAAGTAATTTGTTAAATGTGATTAAAGAGCTCATGTCTGAAAATAGAAGTTCCCACTGTAGAATAGAGTTGGATTAAAAATGGTGTGACAAGGAGTTGCTGATGTCCATCAGTCCAAAAGTGTCTTTTTTTTTTCTTTTTTTTTGAAGAAAAATACAGGACGTACTGTTGCCTTTAAATTACATTTACATGTGTTTCTGTCGCATGAAAGCAAAGTCACTTTTTAAAAATTACTGGACTGATTGCAATGACTGTCAAAGTAATGTAGTTGACTTTAACCAATGATCCAATGATTTACTGTTACCTAACAAGGATCCTTTCTGAACGCTGAACAGGTGGATCCACTGTGTGGTCAAAGGGTCTCTAACAGAAGTACTATGTTTCTACTTAAAAATGATTCACCTCAGTTTACACAGTACAGACATCTGTTTGAAGTTTAACAGAGAAGCTGCAAAAGCCCTCAGAGGTGATGGGAGAAATACTCTTTAGAGTTTTATTCGGGTATGGAAAAGAAAAAACAAGTGACAAGACCAAAACCAAACAAACAACTGGACACTAAACTTTTTGTGGCACAGTGTTTACATGCCAGGGAGGGACTTTGTTTCTTCAACGACCCACAATTTATGTCGGCACCCCTTTTATACCTCCATCTGTTTTGTTTTTGCCTGATTCACACAAGTAGAAAAAGCATATTTCAAAGATGGAACATAAGTAAACTGAACGAAATTATTTTTGCTCTCTATTTTGCTATATGGTTCCCCTTTTCATTTCCAAACCCAGTAAAATGTCAGATTTATGTGAGAGTTACCACTACTGGGAACATAAATTTGGATAAAACTATGTTCAGTGGTTGATGCGTGATGCACTGTTGTTTTATTATTTATCATTATTGTGAGGATATAACTTCAGGATATTTGTTTTTTTTCCCCTTATTTTTCTCAGTTATGTATATTTTAATTTATGTTGAGTATTAGACATTCCATACTACAGTTGGTGGCGGTAATGCACCAAATCGTTTGCCAACCGCCAATAGCCGAAGAATGCTAGGTTCACTTGTCGTCCTTTCCTTCGAGCACCAGGTGGCGGTATTCACCGTGCAGCTGCCGAAAGTCACTGAGCGAAGAAGAAGTGGAAGGCGGAAAAAACAAACTCGGTAACGTGAAAGTCGCGTAAGAGAGTCAAAAAGGCTTTTCCCGAGTCATTTTACTTTCTGAAACTTGTCTCTGTCGAGTATTTTAAAGTCGAGACTCAAGAAAACTAAAACTTAAATAACCGAAGTCAGCTCCTTGTCGCATTGCAAGTACGCGAACATTTAGGTTACCGTTAGCTAACGTTAGTGTGGCGTGTTACCGTTGGCTACGTGTCATTAAATGTGTATAAAGGTCAGTAATTGTAAACAACACGTTAAAAGATATTGTTGATTTATTTACATCTGTAACTTTAGCTAACTTCGCCACTAGAGGTAATGTTTTTGTCCATGCCCCTTTTTACTCTAATAACGTTCACCTTGTCAGTCAGTGGGAAATTACTTTTTGTTTAACGTTAACTCAACGTTAACGTTAGGTGTTGGATTTCTGGTAAGATCAAATAACAATCTTCAGCACATAGTTGTTTCATTTTTCTTTTTGCCTTCATGACATTTTGATAGCTGTTATGTAAATGGTGACTCCCTCAGTTAAGTTAGTCATCAGTGTGAGTTTGTTGTTTCTAAGTGTTTGTTGTTGTGTTGATCTGTGCTTTACTTTAACATCACTTTATTTTTATATTGAAGGTTAAAGACTATAACAGTGCTTGATTTCTAAATTATGATCACAATGCTTAAAACTGAGCAAAACCAAAACTTTGACTTCACGCATTCACAACGTTCACTTCAAATCTGCATGGGTCGGTGTGTAAACAGTTGTTTACCATTTGCAGGCAGTTCTCTCTCTCCTTCATTGTGTCTTTCCTTTCCTCTGGTTTCCCTTCTGTCTGTGGTTTGCTACAATGGAGGGAAGTAGACTGAGGGCTGAAACTTCAGTTTCAGTAACAAGAAGCAAGCAGGCTCTGAAACTAACAGTAATAAATAATAGGTGACATGCTTCGTAAGTCTCCTTTATTGATCTTATTTGCTCTTTTTTGGTGTTATTGACAGAGAAACACCTACACATGCAGCTCCAAATTGGTCCAAACTCATCTCACCATTTTGCAGAACAAATGTCCACTTGCTTCCCTGTAGGCCTTTCTGTAATTAAAACAGATATTTTGCAATTTTCTTTCTTACTGTGGATGGTCAGTGATGTATTTTAATTCTTAATTCAGATTATGGTTGCATAAATTCATGTGACATGCACAAACCTCATGCGCTTCAGACGTCACCTGATGCCTTCCTCTTGCTCACTCTCTTTGCAAATAAGATTTAAATTGCAAACCAAAGTGCCAGACAAGTGATTTATGGGTGACTTCAATGGTAAAAAATTAAACTGACAGCAGAAGAAAGAAAAAAAGTGAAGTATCAAGTCCAATTAAATAGATATTGGTCCCAATCTGGAGTTCTGCTCTGGCACAAATTAAGTACTCGTGCTCTGTGTTTCCAGGTCAGTCCACAAACATGACGCGACAGATGGGAGACAGCCATCGAAGGTTCCTACAGACCATGATGGCCCATGGCATCGTTGATGAACAAGAGGCAAAGAAACTTTATCAGTACTGTTGTGTAACCCACAATGGTGAGTCTTTTGCCGATGCTCTGTTTCAGATTAATGCAAGAGTTCACCTCTGTGTCAGGAGACAGGATTCATACAGCAGCTGTGAGGCCCGTGCACTGTGCTGTTCCTTGAATGACAGGAAATCAAGCCTGGAAACAAAAGTCCCCGAAGTATAATAATTCAAGTATCACCAAAGGTTTTTATAAATATTTATCAGGTATTTAAATTTCATAAACACAAAAAAATGTTAGGAATATTAAAGTTTTTAGGTCAATAATTAGGCTTAAAGCTGATTTAGTAAATGTCAAATTAGACAGACATTGATATTTCCTCATTAATGGACTGTATAGTAAACATGATTTGGAAAGTGCAAGAAAAATAAAAAGGCAAGGGATTAGGGCGATTTTTAGTTGATTTTTCTTACTGACCAGTTTGCAATGTCATTTAATCTAAATGGATTTTACAGAAATATTCTTGAGTGTGTTCTTGAGACCAACAACCTTGACATTTCTCTCTTTTTTTGGTAGCACAACACTCACCCGACAAACTGGATGATTTCATTGACACCATCAACTCAAAGCTGCAGCCCATGTTCATGCAGATTAGAAAAGGGATGTCTGAAGACAACGGCCACCAGCACTATGCCTTGGTGAGGGGATTTGTCCTTGTATTTTCCAAATAGTGACGCAGGAATTTTAGCTGATGAGACGGCATATTAAGTATCACATAACATGATCAAAAAACAAGTTGTTCCAAATGTTGTCATTTCACTTTCCACTATGATACCATGTAAAACACTTGCTTTAAAAAAAAAAAAACCCTCAAAATCTGTTTTTAAGCTCAACATTTTTATACAAGCAGCTGCTGTATTTGACTGTGGGATCTGCTCAAAAAAGACATAATGTCGTGATCACTTATTGTTAGTGGCCACTAACTTAGAGTGAGAGGCCAGGACTCATCTAACAAGACAACCACAATCAGTTCAAATAATCACTTAGTAGGGAGTAAAAGATCTATGAGATTTTAAAATAGTTGCAGATTGATAAATGACTTGATGAACCCTTAGCTTCAGAACAAAACTGTCTGCGTTAAAAGAATATTAAGCCACCAGGAGGGATTCTTAACCACCAGCCGTTTTACACAGGCCCCACGTCAGCAACGTGTTGACGGCTCGCCAGTAATATTCCTTCTGTTACTTTAAGGCTATTTACACAGAAATGAGCAGTGCGTCTTTCAGTCGCTTCAGGCGAGCATTTTATTGGCGAGCCAAACTGTGTAAAAACAGTCGGAAAATGCTGACAATAATAACGTAGCCATAGTCATTAGATCCATCTAGTATGGAGCGGCTTCTGCTGATTTCCTTCAAGCTTAAAAATGTCCGACATTAGCCACAATGTTTTTAAAAAAAAACAAAAAAACCCCACATCAGCAGACTACTGCCTGTACCAGCCTTTTTTTCCCCTCTCTTCACAGCGGTACACTGAATCAAGTTAAGTTTGAGTCCATCCGCTCATTCCTTTAATTCTGTAATACAGTTGAGTTAAGCTCGACATTTAAGTTTGACAGAAAGGTTCCTACAAGGATAAAAATACATTTTTCTTTTTCGTAAACGTTTATGCTTTTGTGTCCCCTGAACACGGTCACATCCTCACCAAAAACAATTCAAGAAATTATTACATTGTGTAAAAATGGTTCAAGAAAGAAAAAATACTGAGACGATGTAATAAAAAGTCATAAATGTCCTTTTTGTCATAATTCTGTTGAATTCCTTCGAGTCTAGGCCTGTCTCTCCTTCCCCTGACCCACCGCACTGGCTCTCCCATTTCCACAAGTGTTGCTCGACCGCGGCTCTACTTCTGATTCGGCTCTCATACTCCCACCAAAGGCGGGTTATTGGCAGTGTAATTTAGACCCCTTACCCGTGTGAACGTGCTGTTTATACAAAACTGTGAGGCTCGTTACAGGCACATAAAACCAACACTGAACTGGCTGTTTAAAGGGGCCACCGTTTAACTTTAATCCTTTCCAGGTAAACATGACTGAGACTGATATCTCCAGGATGTCATCAGATTATGCTGACAATGAGCTGGAGCTGTTCAGGAAAACGGTGAGTTTGTTTCAAAGAGGGAAATTGTAAAAAGTAACATTTGTGGACACTTCACAAGTTCTAAACCTTATATTTATAGCAGCTATACACACGTCAGCAGTAATTGGAGCGTTGAGCCGTTTTTCCTCAGTAGAAAGATGAGTGTCATGACTGATCGGAGCTCTTCTGGTTCAGATGGACCTGATTGTTGGCTCTGAGAATGGCAAAGCCTCCTCCACTGATATTCTGAACAGTGTCGACACCATGATCACCAAAAAACTGAAGAAGAGTGAGACAGAGCACCTCTTGAACCGACTTGTGCAAGACAAATGGCTGAATGAGGTAAAACACAGCGTCTCAGTCAGGATTTTAAAATCTGTTTTAACTTTAGTTTGTTTTTTGTTTTTTTTTAAGGTGCTCCTTATTGCGAGGACAGAGGGCCACAGTTTTGGGAGACACTCTCTTTTGTAGCCTTTCATATCAGTTGCTTTCATTTATGCTACCCTAAGCTAATGACTGTTAACAGTAACTATGTTTATTGTACTGATATGACAGTGGCGTTAATTTTCTCATTCAAGAGTATTTCCAAACTTGTCTGAACTTTGTGCACATTTACAAGGTGCAATGTGTGATTAAATCAATCGCGTGTAACATCAGTAGTTAAATCTTTGTTGAGTAGAAAGTGACGTAATGCTGAAATGTGCACAAGTTTGTGGTTCAAAGATTTAAAATGTCACGGCCCAACAACATGTTCACAAAAAGAAGATCTGAAACTAAGCTGTCACGTTCTGTGGCTTTCACAGACCTTTACACGTGATTAGATTCACTTTTCAAAGGAATTTAAATTCCAGTCGACACTTGGTCTCACTTTGTTGCTTTAATTTGTGAGAAAATGATTTCTGCTTCTTGTTTTAGAAACGGGGTGAATACACTTTGTCCACCAGATGTATTATAGAAATGGAGCCGTACATCCGCACGATGTATCAGGACCAGGTGAAAGTGTGCCACATCTGTCGCAACGTCGCCTTCCAGGTAAATGTTTGCTCTGTTTCTCTGCTGTGCACAAACACACCTGTGATAATACCTCAATAAATAAAATCAATTACGTCAGTTCTGTCATTTAGATTTCTACTTAAAAGTTGAAGTGCAATACCAAACTGTTGAGAACTACTTTTTGTTCGAGGGTAGATTACATTAGTTAGTTGATTACATTAATTATTGTTATTAAGAAAATTATTCCTACCAGCAATTCTGGAGTTGAAAGGCAAGTGATCTGGAGTTCACACAGACTTTTGCTTGAGTAACTTCATCAATATAAAACAATGAAGAATTCATCTTTTTAGTATTTGTTTAATGTGTTGCTGTAGTACAAACAGAAACAGCAAGTTTTTCATGTGATGGTGATTTGTCTTGTTGCTTTTTCAGTCCTCGTCAGTCTTTACCTCTGTTGAGTTGCTACTACTGCATTTAATTTTTCGTCATGTGAACAATTGTTTTTGTTGTAAATTAATTTGCCCACAGTATTAATCTGATGTTTTATTTTCAGTGCCAAATTTGTGAGAATCCTACATGTGGCATAAAAATTCATAATCCGTGTGTGGCCAGATACTTTAATGAAAGGACAGAGCCCCGATGTCCAGCCTGTGATGACTTTTGGCCGCACGAAATCCCCGGTATTTATTGTTTACTTGTTTATGTTGTTTGCACACATGTTAGACCCACAATAATTGCATAAATTAACAACATAGCTGCACTAAAGTCATACTTTTCAGTACTTGTTTGCTGTACAGCTAAAAAGAAAACACTGCCAATATGTTGCCCTTTAGGTTATCTTTTCCTTCAGATCTTTGAAACCACACAGTACATGTATTAAGTTTTGTTTTTTTGTTTTTTTGTTTTTAAATTAACAAATATAAAGAAAATGAATGAATCTGGTTTTTTAACATACATTGTTGTGTTTGTTACAGAAGTGTGATGGCCAAGCTCTCAGTCAAGAAGAAGAGGACCATTTTTTTGTTTGTCAAAAAATTTGAATATTTTGTTTGTTAAAAAATTGTGTAATATTTTGAGCATAAACTGTGTAAAAATCTAATTATTATATTTTTATAGTTATCGTTACAAACTTAATTACAACTGAAATGTTTTTTATGTGTGTTAACCCACAATTGTCATCAAAATAAAAAATAAAACAGTACAGCTTATTTTCTTTTTATTTGAAAGGAAAGAAACAAACATCAACATGCAGAGTACCTGCCATCCTTCACCTTCAGATTGTTTGTTTCTGTTGCCTCAAGCTCAGTGCTGCCTGATGCATGCATTATAATTCAACTCTGCTCACAGTCAGGACTAAAATCATGTTTGATTTCATTTATCTCATGAGAGAAAGTCCATGCAGGTTCAGAACCAAACATAAACATGCTGCATTCAATTAATAGACTGAATGTTTTCTAACAGACAAGTGTACGCAAAGTTCTCCTTCTTTGCTGGGATAAAAATTCTTTTTATAAAACATTGACAAGAAGAGCATTAAAATCGCATTTAAGAAGCCTAAACTTCTAAAAAACACCCCAAACAATAATTTTCATTAGTGCTTGATAGGAGACTTTAATAAATCTGTTGTCACAAGCTGGTGGTAAATTTTCTGTTGATTGACAAACTTTCAGGGTTTTTGCTGAGTCCTAATTGCAGTAGTAGGCCAGATAGAGAAAGGGGGACAAATGAAAAATTTAAAGTATGAAATCCAACTTATCACATGTCATTGATGTTATTTCCATGACCAACAGCAATAGAAATTTTCATTTAAAAAAGTGGCTCTAAAGTATATTTGCTTGAGAGGAGTCTTGCTCTATTATCTTCAGGGTGACAATGTACTTGATAGCTTTTCTAAACCAGGGATAGAAAAAAGCGTATATTAGTGGATTCAAACAAGAGTTAAAGAACAACAGCCAGGACAGAACTGCCCAAGTTGAAACATTGTTTGAAATGTCCTGTCCTGCAAGAGAGGGGTAGTAATACGGACAGAAACTGGCCAGAAACACCAATATGACAACACCCAGAGTCCTGGCTGCTTTTCTCTCAGATTTCTTAGCAGTGACTGTACCTGCAGCAGCTGTGAAGGCTGTAATATGAGACTGCATAGCACGAGCCTGAGATACCGCCACAACAAAAACTCTCATGTACAGGATGAGGATGACGGAGCAAGGGCCGATGAATGTGAAAACAAGGTCGACAGTTCCAGAGACGTAATCGATGACCACCAAACACTCCCCATAGCAGGAGTTGTGTCTGTCTGGCTGCCTGAGGTGCTCCTTTAAAATCAGCCCATTGTAAAGAACCGAGCAGGCCCAGCACAGACACACACACACCTCCACTCTACTGCGGGTGATTCTGCTGGGGTACTGCAGAGGATAACAAATAGCTACGTAGCGGTCGATGGATATGAGCACCATGTTCCCCACAGAGGCTGAGGTGAGGGTGAAGCCAACAATGTAAGACAGAGCACACATTAGATTGCCGAGCAGCCAGCAAGTTTCTATGAAGCGCACTGTTTCTACCGGCATCACCAGCAGCCCAACGAGCAGGTCAGAGGTGGCCAGGGAGAGCAGGAGCAGGTTGGTGGGGGTGTGAAGCTGTCTGAAGTGGGAGATGGAGATGATGACCAGCAGGTTGAGAGCTACTGTGAGCACAGTGATGGAGGAGAGCAGCGTGTAGAGGATGAGGACCTCAGAGCGAGGACGCTTGAAACCTTTGCAGGATGAGTTCAGGAGCTGAGGATAGCAGAGCTCGACTTCCTCCATCGTCTGGCATTGAAGGGCCGTGATGACCTCAACCTGCTACGCTCCAGCACCTCTCTGATCAGAGGAGAGAAGGTGTAGCTTGTTATCTCTGACCACACTCCTCCTCAACTCACCTGACATCCTCTTCATCGCTGTCTGGGATTGTCAGTTAATTGCTTGTTTCTTTCACTGCTCCTCATCTTCCTCAACTCTCACTTGTTTTTTTCCACCCTCCCTCCTCCCCTTTTAATCCCATGGTTACATGATGCAACATGTTTGTTACAACTGATGGAAAACTTTTCCATTTAAAGTTTGTTAAAGTCACATCAACTCATAACCTAGAGGGGATCGGCTCTGTTATTTGGACATGTTGGTAGCCAACACAGAGCCATTTCTTGCTACATGCGGACTATGCAGATGCATAGGGCCCCTGCAGCCACTAGGGGGCCCCAAGGTGAACGTTCAGTCTCAATATATTTGGGGAATATTAAAATTACCTATCCTTATTCAAGCCCCCTCATGTGAAGCACCGATATGCTTAAAAATTAAATGTAGAATATAAAAGAAAATCTAGGGTTTGCTGCCATGGTAGGGAAGCTGTGGATTGTGTTTGTGGGGTAATCAAGTCAAAATAAGGCCCAGACACACTATTCCCATCACGTCCCGTCTCCAACACTGTTCTGTTGCATGATACCTGACACGCACCTGTCGCGTCACGCTTCACATCCAGCACAGCGCTTAAGGAGAATATGAGCTGCCATACAGGCACTGTTGGGCTCGTTATTAAAATCAGGTCATTTGTAAAAATTGCTGAGGAAGTCTGTCTTAAACTAGAGTGAATTTGTCATGGCAGTTATTTATAGAGTAAAAATTCTGCTGATTATTATCGACCATATTTCACCAAACAGAGTTCCTGTGATAATATTAGTCCTGTGTGAGCCGACATGTCTTTACTTTGGGGTTGTGTTTCTTTTTAAACATCTGTCACCAGTCAACTGAACAATGATGAAATTTGAACGTGCAGAACTGCTCGTGCAGGGACCTCCTGAATGCACAGAGAAGGAAAAGGCACCTATGTTCTTGTCTACACCAAAAAGTGCAGTTTTCCTTTAAAGTGTAACAGATTGAAACATCTCCACTGATCATCTTAAAGGGTTTGAAGTCCCACTCAATGTAATTTGACAAAAACAACATCTTGCATACCTAAAAAGCTAGAAACAGCCCTGAGGCAACATGTAAAGACATAGAGACTTTACAGCAGTGGTTTATGACTTAGAGCATTTGAATCTCGAGCAGTACTGCAAAGCAACTGCTAATGGTTGTTTGCGAAAACATTTAACGTTCAAGCACAAAATCATTGCGGTGGAACTGAACTGTGGCCTGCAGTCCCTAGTGTGTTGATCCTGATATTCCCCAGATTTGCTCTCTAAGCTGCCATTTTTTTGTCCTCAGCTTGGATAATTAATCTCTTCAGTCATTAACAGACTGAAAAGATTTGCTGCTTTTCTGTTTCATATCATTGCACTTTGAATATGGGTTTGGCTTTTACTTCCTCTCAGACAGAACCCACAAACAGGAAACGTCATCTTGGGATCTGGGGGACTGAGGAGAGCATAATGACATTTTAGGGACTAAACAACCAGTCACAAGATCCAAAATATGATTGACAGTGGAAATAATTTGAATGTAGCACTTTTATCCAGAGCGCTAAAAGTGAGTATCCTCTTCTTCACACACACTCACATGCAAATGGTGAAAGAGCGACCATCCAAAGCACCCGTCTCAGCATTAGAAGCAGTTTACTGTTTTTACTCAACAGTACTTCGGCATGTGGACTGGAACACATCTGTCTATATGACATAAATGACCTTTAAACCTTTCTTTAAGGCTCCTCTCAGACTTTTCCTATTATGCAACCTCTCTTTAAACACTTATCATCAGAATGCATTTCAGTTTGTGCTATTAGTGCTTTTGAGAAAGAAAGTGTAAGTCTAAGTTACTGCTACTTTTTCTTCGAGCTGATTTTGCTCATGTAATACAGCCAAATATCAACATTTTTCTAACTTTTGACTCTAGTTTCTTTTTGAGTCACTTGTTGAGCCATATTAGTGCTTTTTTCCATTTTCTAACAATTCACCAGAAGAAGGAGCAAGTCATTGCTTTATAAGTAAGAAATCTCAGGTCTGTGCACTCAAGTCCCAAGTCCTTAACTTTGAGTTTCAAGTCCTAAATAAGTCATAAGGTGTTTTTCAGCGTAATTCAGTGAAAACTGAGACAGCCAGTGTATCAATGTGTATATACAGAAGTGTTTTGATGCTGCCATTATACCTGATGAAGGTTTGTCAGTAAATAAGTTAGTAGAAAGTGGGACAGTGTGTGAGAGTACCTTTTATTGTTACTAATTGCATTCTCCTCTGACGCCTCTGTCACATTCAGGTGTGCAGAGCTTTTCTTCAGTTTCATGTTTTTCAGTGTAAAGCCATTTTGAAAGCAGAGTATTGACACTGTTTTTTGTGCAACTTGCCATGTTAAATAGGAAATTGTCTTTGACCACTGCACAGTTTCTGTATGTGAATGAAATTATATATGGTAACGTTTTTCTCCAACAGGAGCTCAGAATGTAACTTAAGGGCAGCATGGTGGATTAGTGGTTAGCACCGTCATAGCAAGAAGGTCCTGGTTTTGATTTCCCACCTGGGGCAGGGCCTTTCTCTGTGAAGTCTGCACGTTCTCCCCGTGTTCACGTGGGTTTTGTCTGAGTGCTCCGGTTTCCCCCACCCCCCCAAAATCCCCAAAACATCTCCACTCAGTACTTGACCAAGGTATTGGCTCCTGGGCGCTGTGCTGTGGCTGCCCACTGCTCCTCAGGGAAGGTTGAATGAAGAGACCAAATTTCACTGTGTGCTGTTTTTATGACCTATAAAGTACCTTACCTTAAGTTGTTTTTGTTCAAGAAAAGACTCATGGTGCAGTTTTCTTTTTTGTTGTTGTTGATGTTTTTTTGGTTTTTTTTTAAACAAACTTTTTGATCTCTGGGAGTTTGCAAGTAAAACCAAGGAAGTCATGAGTCATTTTTGTTAAATTCCAAGTCAAGTTGCAAGTCTAAAGGCATCAGCTTTGTGCCTCAAGTCGGACTCAAGAACAAGTTACGTGACCCGAGTCCTCACCTCTACAATTTACTCTCACAATGGATAGCAGAAAGTTTTAGGCCTTTCTGCTGTATCTGATGTATTATGGGAGTTTTGTTTGGCTCTTTTCACAAACAAAAACATTCAGCTGTGCACACGGGTTAAGCGTGTAAAGGGTTTATGGTTGCATCATGTGTTGATGCTAAGTGTGTTTTTAACACCTCTGAGTGGAATTCATTTGTGGGTAAGAGCGCTATCAAACATTATTGCAAGGCGTGAACTTGTCCCTCTGGTACCCGACAAAGCTGTCAACATGTTTGTGTTTTTTTGTTGAAACTAATGTATCCTCTCAGGTACTGAAGGCTTTAATGAAACGAGCGTCACTCCTAAATTTTAATACAACTCTTAAATCATTCTGTGCCATATTTTTTAGATATTATCAAATAGATTTTAGTAGTTCTGATTAATGTAATTGATGTAGTGTTTGCCACAGATGCAGATAGACACTTGGGTTGCTATCTTCTCTTTTTATTTTTTGTGTTTGTGCAGTTACGGGCGGTATAGGTTACAAAGGGAAGGAGATTTTTGTACTTTTATCACAACATGTTTATCCGATGGTTGTTATGATTACCTAAACTAGATTATGCATCAAAATCAATATATCCCCCTCAAATTTAGATGATCAAATCGAGCATTGTCTGCCCTTTTCCAAAGCTTTAACTGACCGTTTTACTGGTTACATTCATTCTGAAAAACATTCTTGTGACCCTCTGCAGTTAAATTCAACTTTTTGTTTTGAATTGTGTGTTTGGAACAGATTATTTATCCTGGATTCTTAATGATTTAAAATCTGCCACATTTGACTATTATAAGCTCAGTGAGAAGAATTTTTGTGTTTCAGAATTTTAGCTGAATAAGTGAAAGCATGATGATGCAGGAAAACGTCTGTTTGTATATTTTGCCTACAACGAGCATATATCCACCTCCCCCAGTTTGAGAACATCTGCTGTATGAATTTATTTCCATGTTATTGTATTAAAGTAGCATCTTTATCAGCAACACATACAGGTAATATAATCTAAATCAAAAGATGAAATCGTCATCTTTTTCCTAGAATTGAATTGTTAGCTTTAAAAATCCTTTTTCAGATGGCAAATGTTTTTGTTGTTACATTCATTAAACATCTGTCAGCGTTTAATATTTCACATTAATACTTTGCTGGTCATTAAATGTCCAGTCATCAAATGCAGAAAACACAATCCCATGTTCGATCACACTCGTCACTTATGTGCTGTTGTTGTCTGTTGATAAAGAACGGATCTAGAGATTCATCACATCTGTTGCAGCTTCGTCTGATAATTTAACATGCACTGACAGAAACTTACAGTCTGCAGTTGTTGGGTTTATTTTTGCTGAAGTGATTATGAAGCAAATCAGACACTAGATGGCGCTGTTGTGTAAAGCAGCCAGCTCATGAGCTTTGACAGCTTTTTGCTCTTAAGTTCCCAGAAATCTTGTTCGAGAAGGGACCCAGTTTATCACTATCACCATTAAGTGCACAAAAGGTACTTCTGCTATAGTAACATTTCTTTTATGTTTTGATAATTTTTGATATTTAAGGTTTTTTTGCAATGTTTTGATTTTTACTTCCTTTTCCAAATTGTACGTACATCACCCAGAGTGTAACAGCTTGCTGTCCTGAGTGCCCTGTCCTTGTTACTGTTAAAAGAATAAAATTGGTAACTGCTGTTTAAATTATGAGATGAATGGCGAAATATACAGCAGACGAAACTTGGAGAGCAAATCAATCAAAAGTACTACTCTCAGTAAATGGAAATACGTGGTCATGCAAGTGGGGGAAGATTTAAATTTTAACTTGAAAACAACAGAAAAAATTCTCTAATAAAGCATAATTTTTTAAGATTGTTTTTGTAAAGAAAATAGGCTAAATAACTTTGTAATGAAGGGTTAAAGGTTTACTTACTTTTATATTAGACAATAATCCACATTACACACGCAGTGCACTTTTTTATTACCATAAAACCTATATTTAATACATTTTACTGATGTTCTTCCGAGTGCTACAAATTTTGTATGGAACAAAATCCACCTCCATTGTCTTATCCCAAAAAGAAGAGCAGCGACAGCCTACAAGGCCTTTAAAAAAAATATATATATATTTTACTTTTTGAAAGAGCAAAGAGAGAGTATCCTGGAGGGAAACAGGATTGAGAGGACAATGTTGTTTAGGTTATAAGTTTTCAGTGGAGGAATGAAGACACAGACAGTTGGGGCTCCATCGAACCACAGAGGAGGCGATTAAAGGTCGGATGGCGAGGATGGCTGAGTGGTCAGAACAGAGCTGCTGTGTGAAGTACTTGATAGATTCTGCTGTAGATCCCAGAGAGCCACAGTGTCACGTCTGGAGACCGTGTACCTGAGGTTATTTTCAGGTCTTTACATATGTAGTCTAGACTGAGGGTCTCTGGATTGTCTGGTTAATTTAAGTGATGTATAGCATCTTTAAGACCATGAGTCGTCAATCAACCTGCTCTCACTGAAAACCTGTATTTGTGTAGAAACAAATATAATATATAAAAGAACCTTCAAAGCTTTTCCCCAAGTTTTCAGCCAAAATCACTTACAGTTAAAGTTCATGGCTGTTAGAAAACATGGCAGACACGAGGAAGCACTGAGCTTCTGTTGTTTATGGTGAACCCTGAAGTCTGTTCTCTTTCCTTCGACCACATCGTTATCACTCAACCTCAAATAAAACGACACAAAAGCTTCAAATCCACAGTCAGCTGAAGTGTTTCCGAGCAAGAGAGAAGTGCAGAAGGAGTTTGTGGGACCACTGTTTATTTTTCAGAAAGAACCGTCTGTTTGTCTTGGTTTTAGAATAAAACTTGATCTCATAATTTAAGGAAAACATTTAGATATTTTTTTTCCTTTTGGTACCAAAACTGAAAAATGATCATTTATTTCATCTCTGGTTTTGAGGACATAACTATTATTTTTGTTTGATGTTTTAGCCTCTCCCTCGACCTTCAAAAGTCAAAACTCTCTCGGCCAATTTGATCCAAATTACTGCAAAATAGTTCTGGTGCTGTTGGGTAACTGTAGGAGAATCTTTTCTTGTAGTATTTCCTTGAAAACAGTGAAGAAAAAAAACAACATGATCAAAATAAACCACAAAATGGGTTTTAGATTGCAAGCTGATTTGTTTTGTAATGATTTTTATGTATGACAAATAACTCAGACTTTTCAGTTTAAAGAAAGACAAGGACAACAATATAATTATTTTTATCACCCAAACAAATAAATTTGTTACCACACTTTTACAGACTGTAGCAACTTTTACAAAATATGTTTACTCTGCAAAAGCTGAATTGATTATAAGGAGTGGGCAGATCATGCCTATGCAAATTTAGAGTAGTTATTATTATTATTTATTTTAAAAATACCAGATTTGAAGATGAGAAATGATCAAAACACAAGAGTGTGTCAAATGTTTCTAAACACAAAGATTACACACACACATACACACACACACACACACACGGACACACATTAGCATGCCTGGTTTCACCCAGTTTTTCTTCCACACACCGCGGCCTAATTGATTCTCATTTTAATTATGTTGAGCCAGACTCCGTCTCTCTTCTTCACTGACAACAAAACCAGCGCCGGCCGGCAGTCTGCCTCTCACACTGTGAGGATGACTCCTCCGTCTCCTCACAGAGCAACGAGTAGAGGATCCACTTTGATGTTACTCCCCCGCAAAGGAAAGGTCAAAATAATAAATGTAGGCCCAATTGATGGGTTAGCAGGGGGGAGCGGAGTGTTTGAGTGCTGATTTTTGGACGAGTGCTCTCCTAAAGGCATAATGAATTCATACAGTCAGCAACGGCCAAAGAGGAAAACAGCATGAGTCCTCTTTCCATGAAAAGGTTGATCTAAATCTGCAGACGAGCCTGGCTCCGTCTTCCCACTCAGTCTCTGACACAACTCTCTCTCCCTCAAACATAATGTTCCACACACACAAACACAGGTATAAATACTGAAAAGTATCGCTGTCTCTTTTTTTTCCCACACCTCTGCATTTCATCATCTCCCCATCATCGTTGCTAAAAGAGGTGAACCACATCACCATGGATCAAAAAGCCCTCATAAGCCACTACACCCGACTCTTCCTCACAGCGAGAAACCTTTGATTCAAGAGTCAATAACCGAGAAATACACAAATGCTTGAATATGTCTTTGAAGGCTCCTCAGGTCATCCAGGTCACAGGATGTCTGTTAGTAGGTTTAGGCAACTGAGCAACATGGTGTTTGCTGGCCTTTGACCTTCTGTCCATCATTACACAGTCAGCAGCCACAGAGTTTATCTTAGATTTCAGAAAACACCCTCACCGTTACAAAAGTACTCACTCATGGGGAGCTGAATGACAGGAAAACACATATATTATAACACACGAGCATAACAAATATTCAAGTTTTGTATAATTAAAAATTCCCAGTTGCTCTGATGCAAATGTTCCGCTTTCATAAGCAGTTTTATAGGTACTTTTAAGTGTCTCAATACCTAAAAGTAAAAATGCTTCATTACAAAGTGTAAGTACTCAAATCATAATTCTACTTAGGAAAAGGAACAAAGGATATTAGCAGCAAAAAGTACCAAACATTTAGTGCTTATTATACTGCCCCCTTTTAAACAGTTACTACTGAAGGAATTTTAATGTTCATTTTATATTCAGTGCTGAACTGTTAAAATGTCATTTTTAAAATTATAAGTACATTTATGTTTTGTGTGTTACATCTCAAAGTACAACACTTAACCTTAAGTCCCCACATTTAGCATTAGCAGTGGGCAACATAAACCTATACAAATACTTTATAACACATTGTAATGCTGCTGTTGGCTGGTATAAATGGTTTTTTTTATATTTATCAACAGTTATATCACCTCTTGTGGGCCTTTAAAGGAGACTACTGTAAACACATTTATTAACAATTGTTGGAAAATTATAATCAAATCCATAGAAAGTTACATTTTTGTCAAATACTTGGCACTGATACACAGTTTAAGATGTCTTTATCTCTTCTTAAAACTAATCAGTTTGTCATGAACCATATTATATGAATTGCACTGTCAATAGGGGGTTACTGTAGAAGAAAAGCCGGCCTAGCTCTTTAAAAAAACGTTGTTACAAACACAAATGTAGTGAAGCGGAAGTCACAGTATAGGACCTGAAAAAGTACCTCAAAACTGCACTTGCACAAACGTAATCAAGTTACACTTTCACCATTTATGTCAGCACGCACCGACCCATGTGATGCTGTCCTTCACAGAGGAAAAATATTTTAAGCAACCCTGAGACACTTTTAAGGTGCCACACGTAACATTTTAGTACCAACATAATTTCTGCACAGAGTTCAAATGATCACTGTGTAGTGTACATGCAGTACAGGGCTGATGTCCAGTTTCAACTGTGCTGTGGAAAAACAAAAAATGCATTTCAGTATTATGGACTTTAGCTGAAGGACGTGAACTGTTCCTTGCAGACAGTTTGACTCAGGCTACCTGGATTAAAAAAAAACCCCTAAGAGTCCTGTTGGACCATATGGGACCTGAACATGTAGACTTCACTGTGAGCAAACAGTTCAGACTGAGTCAAATGATTTGATTTGACCACGTTTTCAGCATTTTCTACTGTAGGCTAACTGTTGTTTAATTATAAAAGTATCTTTAAGGGGAAATATTAAGAAATCAAGATGAACTTCAAAAATATGAGAGGGGAAATTAGCCTATTCCAAAAAATAAAATAATAATAATAATAATAATAATAATAATTTAGAGAATAAATTGTGTTTCCCAAAGTATTTTTATTTGGGGTTGTGCATAATGATGCAGTGCATCACAGCATGCTACCTCAAGTTGCTTCTTCTGGCTGATAGTCTATTTATATTGTTCTGTTGGTTATATTTGCGCCGTTGGCTTTTTGTATTGATCCTGTCGGTCGTGTGTTTCCATTCTTTGCGCTGACAAATAACTGCATAAATGTGCTTCACAGTTCAACCTCCTTGTTTCCTCTCCAAGACAAAACTGCACCCCAAGGCCCTGTCTCGCCGCATGATAACAAACAGTCGGATAAACCGAGATTTGATTATCCTCCGCAGACGCAAACGCAATTTCCTGATCAGCCAAAATCCCCGTGAGCCGCCTTAAGATGCGCATTCACACACTGAGCTGCCAGTTTTCTCCCGAGGACGGAGCCGCTCCAGGCTCAATTACATGCGCAGTCCTGCCGTGAATCACACATCACCACGGCAACCGGCGTTCACACCGAGTCCCCGTCAGCATCAGTGTGGTCCGATCCCGTCCACTGGCGACAGGAGAGCGCAGAAAACCCACAGTAAGTTTAAATCCTGCTTTCTACGTTCACGGTTTTACCGTTCGTGTGTGTGACAGATGTTTGTGGGCTGAGAGAGCGTGAACCTCTGCGGAACTTCTCTTCCTATATTTCATGATTAATTGATTACAGAGGTAATGCATGGATGTGCTCTGAGGGACGAGCTGACGAGCGCCACATCTGGATTCGGGTGTTTCACAAAAGGGCTGAAGCCTACGTCTCTGTGACAGGATGAAATGTGTTGTAATTTGCGCTACCTCAACATTACATAAGAGGCTCCGATTATATACATCAATCATCCTCACAGCTTTACATTCATTAACTTAATCATGTAGAAAATGTAGCCTGCAGCATCTGATTCAAAATCATACATGTAAGTAAAAATAGTCTACTCTAAACTGGCTAGAATACATTGTTTTTAGTTTTTTTTATGTGAATCAGTCTTCTATTCTTATCCAGGATCTCATGTGTTTCTCTCTTTGGTTCCTGGGTTTCTCAGCCTGTATGTACCTTGTCGCAGCTGTCTTCAATGCAGCACATTATGCATGACCGGTGAACCCTAAAGAACTTGAGAGGCACAAACAGACTCTTACCTGTTCATAACACAGCATGTCTTTGCCTTTACAAAGCTGCACCTTTCCCGTCTTCTCCCTCCAAACGGCCTATATGTCAGATTGTGAATGTGACGATGAGTTAAACTGTGTAATCATCAATCAATCAACTGATACAAACGGCAGCAGATGAAATGCTCATGTCCCATGCGAGCTGCTGGGTGTTTTCTGAGTGTGGGAACACTGAGTGTTTGACAGCAACACTCAGCTCATTTGTTCATCACAGATTCAGGATGATTCATCGTACCCACACTTCACTCCTGCTGAGGGGAAAAATGACCACTTTAGCTACCCACTCACCAAGGACACCAGTGCACTCGTAGTCTTAAGTAATCCAAGATCCTCGTTTTGCGCTGGAAAAAAATCGGCTTTTTAACAGCTTGAAATATGAACAGATACTGCCTCATATGTCTTCATCTTTTGCACAGTTAAGGTGAATTTATACTGAGCCTGGTCTACTAACAAACATGTCTAATATCCAGAATACACATATATTTTTTTGCAAATATTCAATGAGCATGTTTAATAGAGTTTAGCCAACAGAAACACCTGAAATAAAAAGATATAATTCAGTATTATCATTAAATGTTCCCATGCAGCCCATCATGTATTCACAGTGAATGCGTCTGGCAGTCTTAATGATCCTGTCAGTGCATCAGAAATTCCTGTGCATCAGGGATTTGTCCTGCTGCATAAATAGCCCACTGTCTCTCTTTGCCTCCTGCTGTGTGTATCATCATTGTGAGTCACTGGCGTCAGCAGGGCCCGTGGGGTCCTCAGCTGAGGGAAGGTGTTGTGTTGCGCTGTGTGAAGGAGAAAAGTAGAGCCTCACCTCTTTTCCTCCATATTTATTTGATAATTTGATGGAGGAAAGAAAATTATACTCGGAGCAGAAAGATGCAGCAACATGTTGGTGGAGTGTTAGATCGACGTGTAGAAAAAAAAATAAAAGATAAGACCTATGTTGTTATGAAACATGTTTACTCTAGACTGTGGGATTGGATAATCAGCAAGAGGTTTGTTGTAAATACAGAAATCTGAAGTCATTTGAATATGACCCCAATTCCAGACACATGGGGCCTAATTATAACTGCATTTTCCATACCCTCATTGAATTATTCAGATTTTGGCAAGTTTTGGAAATATGTTCAGTTGCTTTCTTGCTGACGGTTGTGAAGAAGATTTAGGCCTATGGTACTCATATCTGTAGAATAAGGAAGCTACTGCAAGCATGCGGCCAGCTTAGCTTAGCATAAAGACACTGGAAGCATGACAAAAAGCCTCACAGGTTCTGTCAAAATGTAACAAAATGCACAATTAAGTTACAATTAAGTCTGAGCCCCCAGGAAGAGCTCCATACTTTGAGGCCAATTTAGCATAGTGGCCAAACTGCGTAATTACATGTCACATGATGCACAGAGAACCAGTGAGTGTTTTTCTCATAAGCCTACCTTTTGACAGAAGCTTCCTGAAGAAAATGGCTTAATGTTTCTGAAGTGACTCATTCCATTAATGAATGGGGCCCTGGCTCTAATACTGTATTCAGTTAAATTAATACATCCGTGATTATTTCCTCTCAGCTGCTGTCATGACAACACCAGCTAGCTAATTATTGTCTCATTTTGGTCTGATAAACAGTAAATTCATCAAGGTCGGTACTAGATATCATCACTTCCAAATAGCTGGGTTTTTTTTTGGCTAGACCCACACAAGTGTCACTTTCATATGAATGTGTGATGCTTATGTCACGTGAAAGTGAGCATTTTGGCAACCTCTTGAGACTCCAGTAAGGCACTGCTGACAGCCAGGAAGTAATCCAACACATAACCTGTTAAACAGTGAACTGTCAATTCTACACTTTGCTAACGTACAATGCTTGCTAATAATATGAACATGTTGATATTTAGTTTGTTTACCACTGTCAGACCTCAATGTGAGTCCTGCATCGATGTGAGTAGAAAATGTCCGCCGTCTTGGACAGCTAGCATGTCACGATCTGAGTTTGATGGTTTACATCAGATTTAATGTTTTAAAACTACATCATAACTGCATAGTGGCTAGCACTAGCCAGTTCTGGCACTAGCGATGGCCTGTATTATAATTTAAACTTGAGGTGGCTAGTTAGCTAACACCCAAGCAAAGATGCTAGCGTAACATTAGCCGCTAACACTACCACAGCTAACGTAACTGGCGAATAAATTATTCATCAACAGTTTATGTCTAGTTTCCAACAAACCACGCCTTAGCTGCTAAATCAACTAAAGTTGGGAATAGCAGAAAAAGTATCAGTAACATTTATCATTAGCATTTAATAACCACATGTGATTTGTCCAAGTTGTGTGGTCGTAGCTAGCTGTCCAAGATGGCCGACCACTTTACGTATGTGTGACTCACATTGGCGCGGGACTCACATCGTGAACTGACAGCCACCTAAGCGTGCTAATATTTGTAAAAATCAAAAAACACAAAGAGCAAAAAAGTAAGTAGTTTTGCAAGTATAAACCTACGGGGCCTCTAAAGGGACATGGGGAAAATAAAATTGCGCATGAGATAGTTTCCCAATTATTATTATTATTATTATTAATAATTTTTTTTGTCAATGTTCCTTTTGGGCCTCCATAAAAACCAACACATTAGGGAAATAAAAATTTCCCTGCTGATTCTGCCTGATAATCACATGTATTGTAGCCTTTTATTACATCCTTAGCGGCACATCAAGAGGAAAGTCAGTGATTTGAAAGTTGTTAGGAGTCATCTTGGCCACTATGAATGTCTGCACAAAACACTGCATCTCAAACTCATTTGCTGTGGAATCAGATACATTTTTATCCCCTTCTTCTGTTGGTGTGGTTGATATTGCTCTTGTGCTGTCTTATTTTTCCTCACAAAACATGCATAGTCATCTCCTCCATGTTCTTGGAAGAATCCTCAATTTAAACTACAAGCTGTGCTGTCATATTTGGTTACAGCACACAGTCTGAGTCAGTCTGCCCTGAGCTGTCCATCCCTGCTCTCCAGATCAGTCCAGGCACTTTCCGGCAGCCAAGCAGCCATGGTGAAGCTGGGCAGCAATCTGTCTGATAAGCTGGAGAAGCAGCCGTCTGCAGACGACGGCTTTGATAACATCCCCCTCATCACACCTCTGGAGGTCAACCAGCTTCAGCAACCATTTGCAGAAAAGGTAAGAGCAGCCCATCAGGACTGTTGACGTGCCTTCTCCTGGCTATAGAACATGTAAAGCACCTTTAATGTGAGCGAATTTATCTTCCAAACATGAACTTCAACACTGAAAATGTCGTATTTACTTTCTCTTACCTACTGTTCCAGGTTAAAACATTGGCATAAGCTCTCATGATGCAAGCACCTCTTTAAAATGCACTCACGAGCACAGGCTGTTCTACAGGCTAATTAGATGTTATGAAACACTATCATAAAAAACAGTTTGTAGCTCCCAAATGCCTGTTAATGCATTGATTAAAACTGGCCTCTTTTGCAAAGGTTGGTAATGTATTTTTAGATAATTGTATTTTTAGTGGATAATGGATCGCTGAACGTGTGCTGAACTCTGGGGACAACATCATCCATCAACCATAATGTAGCCTAAAACAAATAAAGTCTAATTAGGCATTCTTTTTTTTTTCTTTTTTTTTTGAGTCAGTGCATTGTTTGTGTTGCAGGTCATTGTAAAGACGTCAACACAGTTTCAGCTGCAGCAGAAGAAGAACAAGCTGTATGTGCCCAGCATCAAGAAGCTGAATATCAACTTCTACAGTGATGTTTCAAATAAAGCAAAGGTACAGAAACACAGTCTGTGAATCGGCTCGTGCGCTTATGAAAACATCCTTATTTTTGACAAATCCCATGAAAATACCAAAACCAACAAAAGATAAATCCCACAGCAGTGTTGAAAATGCTGCTTTTTTTCTCTAAGTCATCAAGCTCCATTGTTGTCACATCACAGTTAGTCATCCCTTTTTGTTGTCTAGAATAATGTCAAAATTTAAATGCATTTTTATTACATCTTTGGGAAATGAGCAGAAATAATGTCTCCTCAGCTCCAGTCTGTGTTGATTGACAGCGGCTGGCAGGCTGTCGGTCTACTGATGTAACACTGTCATGAACGAGAGACAAAGGAAGCAAACTTGTGCTGTAGCCTGCATGCTCTGGGCAAATACGACAGTTTAAAATGCTGTTGTGTCCCCGGTGAGTGTTTGTTTGCTCGTCCAACAGGCTCCGCTGCAGGACATTATGTGTGTTCATGCTTCAATAAGACAGAGACTTGAGCGGAAAAGTTGATGTTGGTTGCTTTTCAGAGTCTGTTGCTGCTGTGTGGCTCAGTGAGACCATCTGCTCCGCCTACGATTAAACGCTGACTCATTA
>JAQLOL010000019.1:17378229-17399253 GCA_029783665.1 Naso thynnoides | reverse complement strand
TTTAAAAAATTTTATCATGTGTGTTCTTGTTGTTTTAAAGTGATGTCAAATGTGTGTGTGTGTCTGCTGCAACCAAATTGCCCTTCAAGGGACAGCTAATAAAGTGACTTGACTGTGACTTGACTGTTTAAAAGGAGTGCTTCTTTTGTGCTGGGAAAAAAGGGGCGCGTAAAGTAAGAGTACAGTCACTTGTCAGGCACCACTACACTGCAATTATATAATAAATATGATAATAAACACTTGTAATTAGCTATTACATATATTTTCACTTTATTCATTTTACTCCATTTTTTTAAATGCCACAATTTTGTCTTTTAGCAGATCACTTCTACACTGTGGTGTTTATACCTTAACTTAAACAAGATGATCTGAATATCTGAGTTCACTTTTCATTCACCAGTAACTGTCACAAAAAGTCACCTGCATCCATCAGAGCTGATCATATTCTGCAAATGCGCACTGATGAGCACAATCATACTGGCCTGCTTCTGAAATGACTTTCCGTGATTATTTCAGTTCACGTTACAATTCAATTACTTTCTGACAAAACTTATTCTTCACCTGTTCGTCCTGTTCCACGATGGCGCTGAGATGGTTTTGATGATGATGTGATGACTTTCGCGTTTGCAAACATTTTCATTTTAATTCAGCATGTCAAAATGAATCAAATCCCACGTGCAGCTTCACGAGCAGACGTGAAACAGTTAACTGTCAGCGCTGCTTCCCCGCAGCTCCATGCAGCGGACTATGAAATATTTGGAGGACAATTGGTTAAGTGGAGTTAACCATTTGCCTTTTCTCCCTGAGGTATCTTCCTGTTTGATCCCGCCGAGCCTGGCGCCTCGCAAAACACAACTTGTCTGGCTTATTAAATAGTTTGACCTGGAGAAAGAAAACGCCTGTTGCTTCTCAACTGAGGCCATTGTGAAGCGAGAAGGGCTCATGACAGGCCTTAAATTGCTGTAATGCTGTGTGACCAACAGTCATACCTAATCAATTTCTATCGGGGCTGCGCACCTTTTCTTATTTAATTTGACGGTTGGATTAATTGTTTTAGACATTTTTCAGGCCATCTTTTAACTTTTTTGGGGGGTCTTTTTCTTAGTTGAATTTAATTCTATCTAATTTAAATACGCTGCAATTCTTTGCGCTATCGGCTGATTTATTCTGTGGATTTGAGGTTTTCTTATTGTAAAATTATCATTTGATGTTTACATGACCCTTTGCTCAGCTTTAAAGTTGGAAAATAATTCAGTGAATAGTAGCAATGAACTGGTCGGCTAATGGATGTAAATGGTCAGGAGAGTCCTCCCCACTGGTTAATTGCGCTAAAATTGGTCTAAGCTACTTTGCAAGGGCCATCAATAGCCCCGCACCGCATGGGGTCTGTATGATTAACTTCTCCTTCCTTTCAAAGGCCTCTTGATGTTCCCTTGGAAGGCAGCGGGCCAATCAAAACCGCACTCAGAGACGTCATGAGGCCGACTTGAAGAGCTGATTGGTGGGAGCGGGTAGGGGGAACAGCCCCTGTCCTTTTATAGACGACCCCTCACAGTGCGTAAAAGCTACTGGGCACCGCCGACAGCGCCGAGACGCATATTGGACACTGTACACCTCAGCAACTCCACTCCTCTGAACGGGCCGCACGGAGGTGCATGGCCCCATCTCCCTGTATCATGATGAATCCTGTGCAGGGGTCGCCGTCCCAAGACGCCAAACAGCTTCATCAAAAAGAGGAGACGGACACGGAGGGAGAGGAGCTTCAGCCCAAAGACATGACCACTGAGAAAGGATACAAACTGCAGCGGAGCAGCCTCCCGTTCAGCGTCGAGTCGTTGATTTCAAAGAAGACAACCTGTCGGACTTCTTACTCCCCCTCAGAGATCGCTCTGGTCGTGCCGAAGCCCATGTCCGCGCAGGGAGGCGCGCAATTCTCTCCCAGGACTCTTTACGCGGAGAGGAAGGCTTCCGCGGAGAGCTCGCACGGTGTCTCCAGTAGCTCCAGCGAGGACAGTCCGCAGTTTTGTGACAAAGATCAGAGCACTTGGTTCCAGACGCCCTCCTTCCCCACTCCGCCTCGTAAGTCCGTCCCTCTGCTGTTCCGAGAGTTTTCAAACTCTGAGACGGAGACACTGCATGTATTCTCCTTGTCGATAAGCAAGGCCGCAAAGAAAAAAGAAGGAAACAAAGTGAGAAAAGTTGTTTTCGGTTTTAGTCACGCAAGATAATAACTTCCCTTGTGGAATCATAGTAATATTAATATTGCTCACAGTCCTGCAAACTGTGCGTAAATTTCCTCTATGCATTTTGTTTCTGTCGCGTCTTACAAACCGCAGGTAAATTATGGTTAAGTTTTGTGCCACCGAGCATGTGAAGCACATCAGATTGTTCTCTATTCTTGTATTAGGTAGTTAGGCCTTCTTATTGGAGGTAATACGCCTGTTTTCAAACTCTGACATCTTACAAATGATGTTTGAACAACTAAACATGATCAGTTTGTTTTGCAGATTGACATAAAGGGTTAATTTGTCAACAAAAATAAAATAAATCCTGTTAATTTTGTGTGTTTATTCGCTGTATCATTATTGCATTTAGCCTACATATTCAAAACCTGTCGACGGCTCATGTTCAGCTGGACTGATAATCAAGATTGCCCAACAATTCTGTTTCCATTTGCTCTAACCTCAGCTATTTTCATTTGTGATTCTTCTCTAACAGGGAGCTCAAGTCCAACTCAGTGTACTTTAAGGAAACACAAAAACAACAGGAAACCTCGCACGCCCTTCACTACCTCCCAGCTGCTGGCGCTGGAGCGCAAGTTTCGCCAAAAGCAGTACCTGTCCATCGCCGAGAGAGCCGAGTTTTCCAACTCTCTCAACCTGACGGAGACTCAGGTCAAAATCTGGTTTCAGAACAGGAGGGCCAAAGCCAAGAGACTGCAGGAGGCCGAGCTGGAAAAGTTTAAACTGGCCTCTAAGCCCGTCCTGCCCGCCTTCGCGCTGCCGTTCCCCCTCGGAGCGCACATGGGGTCCCCGACATGGGGCCCGTCAAACGCCTTCCCGCGGCCCAGCCTGCCGGTCCCAGGACTGTTCAGTGGACCGGTCACTTATGGGATGTACTATTTGTCTTAGTGTTACTGTGTGTGTATGTGTGTTTCAGAGAAACAAATGCCTTATTTCGTGGTTGCAATACATATGAACGAGGATGATGCGTTTTTTCATCTCGGAAAAGAGAAAATGTCGAACCTCCAGAATAGAAGCAATAAAAACTTGGGACACATTTTTCATGCGTAATTACGCAGCGTAACTGGACTGAGTGAGTTCACTTTTCTCTGCTCATTTTAAGCGTTTAGTGCTGCGGATTCACAGGCCTAAATTACCTGGGCAATCCTCCAAAAGTAAATGTAGGTTTTTAAATATCTCTGTCTGCCGCGCTGCGTACCAGGCCTACTTTGTGAAAATGAACATTAGAAGTTTGTCCAGATATGAAGAAGAAGAACCACCGGGGCGGAAAAGCTTCAAAGCAACAGAAAAGTACTTAAACGGTGTTGGTGCCTTAAGACCAGAGGGTCACTTGGAGTGTCTCTACTCGACCAGCATTGACTGTTTCAGAGTTGCTGTTTGAATATTTGTATTTGCAGCGGCTCCTGATGCAATTTCTACATTTTGTAAACGTGGAACAAAATTATATTTTAGAAGAAACACATGTATTAGAATTTTTTTTTTTAACTCTCACATTGTGGCCTTTACGGGAGTGATAACAGGTTTTTTTCTCTGAGGAATTTTGCTGTAGGCTAAGTGTAAATAAAATGTGTAGTGTTCATAAAACCCTGCAGCCTCGAGTAGAGAGCAGCAGGAAAAGTGGTATTTATTGAATATCTTTGTATCTGTACTGTGTACATTCATCGCTCTATCTAAATGTTCAGTCACTTGTAAAATTGGATTTTTAGTAAATAAACATTATAGGACCTGAAAATGACTGATTCCTTTTACAGTGTATTTTTATTTTTGTTTAAATAATTACTCATAGAGATCAGGTGAGGCAGCAGGAGTCTGAAGTCTGGCTGGGTTCATTTAAAGTGTTTCTGCTCTAAGAAATGTAATTTAAAATGAAAGTCTGTTCGTAAACAAGCCAAATGTCAAACATTGTTGCCAAAACCCCATGGCCCAACCTAAGAAAAGTTAATATGATCTAATTGGAAAATGGTGCATAATTAGGTAGTTTTTTTTCCAAATATTGTAAGCCTGCTGTTTATGTGCACAATTTTAATTAAAATAACATGCAGACTATAATTTCCTCATGAACCACTTTGAGAATAAGTTGCAGGGATATTTCACTATTCGCCTATAAACAATATTTTGTGAAAGTAAAAGAGCAGCTGCCATATTTAAACGCAAATTTGCTTGCTGTGCACATCTCACATCAACCTAAGTTTCACTTTTCATCAAAGCATTTGTGTATATCAGTAGTAAGAAGTAACTGGCTGAAGTATATTTACTCAAGTACTGTAAACTATAAGTACAGTTGTGACGTATGGCTACTTCTTTAGATTTTAGTTTAATGCTAGTCTACTTTTGACCCATGTAGGCTCATACATTTCAGAGGGATACCGTAAGTTGATGATTTTAGTTTTAATCGTGCAGATAAAGATTTTAAAATCTTATAGTAGGCCCATATAGCCTAACAGATAGGCTACTGCATTGTTATACAGTAAATGAAATTAGGCTACCCAACAGTAAGCTGTAAAATTAATAAAATATAGGCCTATTGTGGCCATCAGCAACATTAAAACTGCATTTTATTTTACCTCATCAATAATATTAGGCCTAATGTAGCCTAATAAATTATGTGGTTATGTAATAAACAATTGACTCATTTTGGCTTCTCTGTGAAGAGGCTACTTTCACTGAAGTAGCCTACATTTTCTCTACTGTAAATTTACAGTAACATGCACGTTTTTACTTATGAATAATCTAGGCCTAATGAATTTACGCATAAAATGTTTTTAGGTTGTGATATTCGCAGGCCTATATTTATCTTAGTTAAAGGTCTCAGTTCTTTTTCCACCACTTGTAAATTTATTTTAACCCAACAAAATCTCGTAATGTCAGACGCGTTTAACGCTAGCTTGAGTTCTTCTGAAGATAAACTAAAGGGGTTTAAAAGACACTTGCAACAGAACAAACAGAATGACAAACATTCCGAAAATATAAGATAGCTTCACTGTAGCTGTAAAAATGTGATCGCCTGTTTCCTGCAGCACGTTCTCATGCAGCTCAGGAGGCCGATATTCACCCGTGTGTGTTTTTATTTCGCCCCAAAATATCAGAATTCTTGCAAAATACGCACAAATGACGCCATGCAATTAGGATAATATACAAAAAACGTGCCAAGATGGATCCAGTGGATGTTGAACTTGGTGTATTTACAGCACAGATCTATTTGTCTAATTCGCCCTTTGGCGCACGTGTCGGTAACGCCTTCTTGTTGCATTGCACGGTCACTCTGTGTCCTGTTTTCACTGTTGGTTTTCGCAGTGATGCATCGGCCTATATAAACTACTGCTTAACATAAGTTATAAAATAAAACTAACAATAAAAATATTTTCACATTTTATTTTCCTATTTTCATTTCTGTGGTTTGTTTTGGTCACCCTGCCACTCCAACAAGAAATGACGTTGTCGCCTTTATAGGATAAATAAAGTCACAGAAACACGACTTGGAGTTTTATTATAGTAGGTCTATATTTACATTTTCCCCTTAGAAAAGTTACAGCAGGTAGATAATGTAATGATGATAACAACATAGTTGCAGATGTAGGTAGCCTGTATGCGAGTTTTCGAGGGGGAAAAAAAATGATGCAGTACACTGACACCCCAGCAGAGGGCGGTAGCGGGCTCTGTGCTGCTGCTGAAGAAGAAGAAGAAGAAGGAGGAGGAGGAGGACTTCCGCTGTTCCGTCCTGTCAAGACACTTCGTACAGCGAGGTGAGTACATTAGGTACCTTACTGAATGAAAGAACGTTACATGTAAAACGGCTTCATTAATTTCTTGTGCAACTTACACGTTTATCATTGTGCACGAAAGTTAAAGTAAACTCGGTATGCAATCGGTCCTTTGTCTAAACCTCGGCGTTAAAGAGAGACTTCTCTGACCTTGGTAAATAAGCTAACAGAGCTAGCTAGCGTAAGCTAGGTTTGCTGGGGTCTTGAATCGTTAAAATGTCAAGGACCCAGTGTCATTGATTGCCTCCATTTACACATTTGGTATTTATCTTTATCACCTTATATTTTACTATGTTCATTTAGTACCTGCAGTGAGTTTAGTACCGCACTCGGTAACGTTCTATTAAATCAACTGATGTTGCATTGTAATGTCTGCCTTCGCGGATTAACACAAACTTAATTTCGCCTAGTCTTTAAAAATAGATCCTGGAATCAAACATCACAAGTTAACATGTTACTTCATGAGTCGTATCGCTCCATAATTTTGTGGTTTACATGCTCTTCTGTGTGTTTTCAGGCTATAACTCAGCTTCGTCTGTCGTAGTCGTTTTCTTTATGTCACACGAACAACAGTTTTGACACTAGCATGTGTCGAATAAATAAGATTAAGTTCATGCAAAGGTAGCCTCCATCATTGATGCACTTAACACGCATACAGTCATTGGAATGATACAGAAACTGGTGCCACTTACCTTCCGCTAAAATTAATTTACTCTAATACCACTGCTGTACAGTAAATCCTACCTTTTATGAAGGTAATGATGTTTTATTTGTAAACTGTTTAGAAAGGTGTTCCTTCCGCAAAACGAAAATCGAACATTAACCTTCACAAAAGTAGGATGTCTTGCAAGGCACTTGTACTGGACTCTACTAGTTTTATCATGAACTGGTGTCTATGATAATGCTAAAGGCTTTCATTGTATGTTTTCTGGACTAAACAATATTTCCTTTTGCCTTGCAGACAGTCAGGATGGCAGGCCGTCGTGTAGCCCTGAAGGCCATTGATTGGGTGGCATTTGCTGAGCGCATTCCCCCCAATCAGAAGGGAATGTTCAACGCACTGAAGACTCGCAGTGATGCCATCGCTGCCAAGTTAGTTTTACACCAACAACAGGTTTTAGAAAGTCAGCACCAGTCTCATAGTACAAAACTTCATTCCGGCTAATACACTGTGGGGGAACTCAACAAACAGCAGAATTGAGTATTAACAGTAGAGGTGTGGAAATATCCGACTATGAGATGCATCGCCATGTGGCCGTGGGAGGTTCTGCGTCGATGCAGAGACACAACATAATGAAGAGTTTGCTTCCTACACAAAACACACAATAAAACAATAGTTTCCAATACTCATCTTGATGAGGGAACAAACATTAAGCGTCAGAGTATAAAATTAAACATAAAGCTTACCCACTAACATGCACAGTCAATATTGTCAACAGCTAAGTGACCAGGAGGAGGATGCAGTGCGAGCATGGCCGTTAGCCGGATTAGCTTGTGCTGTTAACGGCACTATGATTAAATTAAGTCTTTGACTTAGAACGCCGCTATGTTAATGGCTTCACTTGTGTTGAGCTGTTGCTCCCAACTTATTGTCAGCACACACACACGCACACACACGTTTACTTTCTCTTGTATTACAACTCTCCAGTTTAGCAGCCAGTGTGACTTTAGACTACATTCACACAAGTCCTGTTCACATTCTCCCTGTGAGACAACAGGATGCTCCTCTTCCTCGTTGGTTTTAGTGATGGACTAAAAGCCACATTGCCACTCACTGTATCATAGTATCACACTATTGACTGGTGCACTGTCTTGAGTGAGTGAATGGGCAGCTCCAAGAGTAGAAAATCAACATGTGACAGGCGAACAGCACTTTCTAAATTAAAAGAGAGTTCAGATTTATCTGACAGCTCGTATTAACTGATGAAAGTAGTCATGTGCAATGTGCAGTAATAAAGACTAGAAAATTAGGGATGCAACACATTACAGATGCATAAAGAATCGTTTTGCATCAGAATCGTTGACAGGTGAATCGTAATCAAATTGAATCAAGAGGCCAGTGAAGATTCACGCCTTTCATTCACAGTTTATTGAAATCAAATAGCTCGATGGTGATGTGTTTGTTGCTAATAATTAACAGTGCTTTAGTCTGTAGAAAGTTTCAAAGAAGTCTGCTGTGATTTTATCTTCTATGCAGTTAGAGAGTTGCACATAAAACATCAGTTCTCCACACGTTAAGTGTCTGCAGCTCACCTGATTGTTTCTTTGGTTGTAGTTTATGCTAAAGTCAGTATTTATTTCTTGGCAGTCTCTTTGAACATTTTAAAAAAATAAATTGGCTGGGCTGAAATGTTATGAGATGTTCAAGGGACGAAAAGTGCAGGAATTGGCAGCTGCAAAGCTGCAGACAGTGACTGGTTAATTAGTGCACCTGTGATTTTATTCTTTGGTTCTTAGATGTATCGTATCAAATCTTCCTTCTTAGTAAATTACACCAATTTCCTGGCAGGACTTTGCTCGTTCTGCAATTTTTGTCTTACACACAAAATCTAGTCATTGCGTAGCTCCCTGTAGGTCATTTGTTTGGCCATTTGATTCTTTACTTGCCAGAGTATGTGTTAAATTCCATCTTTTCTCTCTATACCAGACTAGGCTCCCTTCCAGAGACTGCTGCAGCCATTGACTGGAGCTTTTACAGGAGCGCAGTGGCCAAACCTGGAATGGTTGATGAGTTTGAGAAGAAGGTGAGTTTTTTCTCAACAGGATTATTGAAGCGATCAGGAGCAGTACGCAGTCTGTTCATGACGTGGGTAAACCTTACTTCTGACACTACGGAGCGACTTTCTCTTTAATTGTATGTGTAAGATTTTTATGCCTGCACCCGAGCACACTGAGACTTTTACAGATAATACAAAAAACACAGTCCAGGATCCAAAATAGTGGTGAATTCAGCGGAGCATATATATGTTGGGGCCATAGAATCTGACAAATCTTAGCTTGTCACTTTTAGGATAGCTTCAAAATACAGTCAGTTCAAACAACTTTTAGGGTGACAGTCCAGGTGAATAACTGTGGCAGCTAAAATTCCCTTCTTGCCCCTCTTCAATAATGATCAATATAGCTGATGTTTGTACAGCTGAATCATAATTTCACTGATTTATTTAGCATTTGTTGGGTTGCAGCACACTGATAAATCATAAATGTTCCTCTACCCACAGTTCAAAGCCCTGCAGATCCCGGAGCCTGTTGACACACAGACGAGCGCCATCAACTCACAGGAGGCTGAATCTGTAAGTGACTGATCAAACAAGTACACGTATCAGAACATTTTCAGTTTCACTATACAATTTTAAAATGTATCTTCGCCTTTGATTTGAAAACTGTTAACAGTTAAGCCATAGCTGGCAAATATGTTATTTTTGTAGCTACTGCAGAAATTTTAATGTGCTCAAAAAATCATGAAATTCAGCCAAAACTGAAAGGTTGTTCTTGTGCTTTTTAAAAAAAAAAAAAAATTAATAAATACATTTTTAATTTAACAGAACAAAAGTGCCGTAGCCTACATTGAAGGATCTAAGGCCCGCATTGCTCAGTATGAGCAAGAGGTAAGACAGCAGGTGCATTTGTTGGAAAGAGACCTTATGGAAAGAGCACTGTTTATAACCTAACTCTTTTTTTTTTTTTTTTTTTTTTGCGTGTCTCTCTGTTCTTTTGCATTCGGTCTCAGTTGGCAAAGTTTCAGAACATGATCCCCTTCGATCAGATGACCATCGAAGACCTGAATGACACCTTCCCCGAGACCAAGCTGGACAAGGTCAAACACCCCTACTGGCCCCACAAGCCCATTGCGGAACTGTAATCCTATTATTGAAGACTCGCATCACAATAAAGATTATGTATTTTAAAGACTGTTTGATGATTTCATCATTTGATGAAAATGTCTCAAAACATGTGTTGTTCAGAAATATATGCTGTCTAATACAGTAAATCCAGCTTGTGACAATGTAGGACGCTTCCAGGAGGGGGCGACGTTGCTTCAGTTTTACTCACTGGTTTTACTTTGAAAGATTAGCTGAATCAGTATTTACTGACATTTTGTGTTTACCCTGTTATAGTAAATCTACTTTCTCCGTTGAATGGTGTCTGTTAAAGAAACGTGATGAGTAACGTTTTCCTGATTAAATTAGCAGCAGTCAGACTACTGTAAGGTGTGGTCAATTGAAATGACCTCATCATTATAATAGATTGTATGCAGTGATTAGGCTTAAACAGCATTAATTTAATCACTGTAAGCAGTGATTAAAACTTAAATTGTATTTTAGCCTAATGTAGATTGCACACATTATTTTCTCATTTGTTTGAAATGTATTTCTGAAAGGCCAATCAGAATGTCGCAGGAGTTGATGAGAACGCGTGAAGTGTCAATCATCCCTGTGTTGTCCAATCATGGGCCGCCTGGCTGTGCCGCTCCACAATCATTGGACACTGACTCTATTTACATAGAGCAGCTGAGCTACTGGGTTGTTGCCCAAGTTTTGGATTTTTATTGGCTCAGCTTCACGTTGTCTCAGCTGCTGATTGGACAGATTTCAGGGGGAAGTAAAGCTGGAGGCGTTGCATGAGAGACGATTTCTTTTTAATGTTATTTGACAGTCAGTGACGATTGACAGGAGTTCATCAACCCAGGTAAATACCTCCTTTATAACCTTTACTGTGACTCGTGAATTCTGTTTGGTAGCATTGACGTTAGCTCATGGTTGTGTTTTTTTTTATAGGGTTTTCCTTCAGCGTTTCTAAGTAAGACGAGCTGAACACCGGAGCTGTCCGTTCAAGTGTGTCAATAACCGTAACGTTAGAGCTCAGGCAGATTGCTGCCTTCAGAGGTCAACGGGGTAGAGTAGAAAACTGAGGGAAGCCTTTTTGTCAATGCTGGCCTGTCGTCATTCTGCTTTCCCTTCATGATAGCGACCACAGTCGATCGCCATCAGTAGCATCCATGCTAGCGTTACGTTATCCGGCGACAGCGTTAGCCGCACGAGATCCGGTGAGGATGGCACAGTCAGGTGCCTTTTATCCGGGCATGGTGGACAGACATGTCTGCTCTTTTCGAACCCCCCAAAAAAAGATAATAAAAGCGAAACATTGTTCTCACTTGAAACGCTTAACAGTTTTCCAAGTAGTAGACACCGATTTCAGACTCATGCGATAGAAAACAATAGGGCCTAACTACCATTTTGGCCACACACACCTATGGATTTCATATGGCTGTTAGCTAGCTAATGGTTCGTTTCAGCACTGCGTCAAAACAGACTCCTCTGGTGTTAGTTGGTAAGGTTAGCTACATTTGTGCCAAATTAAGAAAACTTCACGTATTACTGATCTGTTAGCGGTTCCCCACCGGCTTGGGGTGTTTACAACCCAACTAAACAATCCTGCCAGGAGATTTACGAGAGGTCAGTAAGGCAACACCTCTGTGGGTGCAAATGATGCAAAACTATTTTGGCTGAAGGGAAATATGAGCTGACGGCGTCCACTGAGTTCACCTTGGCCAGTCAGTGCTGTTGTTCATGTGAGGGCTTGTGCTGTGTGGTCGCTTTCCTAACAGGCTCCTGTTATCTCATGCTTGAAGCCATTTTCTCTAAAAGAAAAGTGAGATGTAAAATGTAACAGTTCGCTTTGACTTTATGGGTCAAAGGTGACAAACCAGCTTGTATCTGGTTTAAGTTCGTGGATGTCAGTTTGTGTGAAGAGCAGCAGGTTCAGCCTATAAAACCATGTCCCTCTTCCTGTGTTAAATCGTTAAAATATGGATTTAGAGCAAAATCACGGCTTCTCGTATTTTCTACAAACCATGTATTACTCAGTCATGAGTTCTAATCATTTAGATGGTGCAGGGTTGGAAAATGGTTTAGCACTGCAACCCAGCAGACTTGTTATTGTGAATCTCGCAGCCTAAGTGTGTATTGTGTGAGGTGAACACAGACATGGCTGTGTTTAGTAGTGGGCCCAGGTCTGCCCCTCAACGGTGGGGTCAACACTAGCTTCATTGTTGATTGAGAACAATGGGATAAGGGCTGCATGCAGAGAGGCACTGCTTGGAGGCTGGAAGCTGCCTACTGTCTCATCCCTCAGGGAGAGCAGGCCTGTGCTTCTCTGTTTTTTTTTTTTTTTTTTTACAGTGTTATTACCTCACACAAGACTGCGAGAGAGGCAGTCGGAAGTGTCATGTCACAACAAGATTCGGCAAACTAACTTTCTAAATGAGAGTGATGAAATTTTTCCTGCCGAGCCACTTGCACAAGCGACAGAGAAAGAATCGGTTGCAGCACTGGGGGCAACAAGAGCTGTCACAACCCCAAATCATAAGATACACCCAGTTTCTGAAAAGGGAAACTTTCACAATTAAAGAGGTCTTTGCAATTTATTAGAGGCCACTTGCAAAAGAAGCAAAACAAAAGGAAAGCAGTGAAACCATGAAAAATCCAACTGGCTCGAGAATATTTCTCAACCTTGCTTGTAAATTTCCTTGTCGTGGGACCAGTGTCGGGGAGCAACTAGTTACATGTAGCGAAATTACATAATGTAATTGCAAAATAAATGTAATTGTAATTAGTTACAGTTAATAAAGTTAATAAATGTTAATGATAACAAAAGGGATTACATTTGAATAATTTCTGTAAAAACTTTAGGCTATATGTTGAATAATATTCATTTTGTTGCTCTGCATGTTTCTGATGTGCACAGTGACTTCCTTTGTCATTTCCAGTCAAGGCCGTTTCGTGCAGTTTGATGCTATTCTGATGCTTTTGATTGGTTCTCACGTCTGAATTTGCAGCGCCACACGTTTGCCATGAACACTGCCTGGTTTAAGCATTGAAAATGGTTTACAGTTGAAAGAAATTCATTAGAAATTTTAAAAAGTAATCAAATGTAATCAGTTACATTGCTTTGATAAAGGAATTGAAATAGTTACATTACTTATTACATTTTAAGTAGGGTAACTAGGGATCTGTAACCTATTACATTGTCAAAGTAACCTTCCCAATCCTGCGTGGGACTAAGAACGGGTTATCTCATCTTCTTAAAATCTTTATCTTGATCTTAAAATAAACATAGGCCCTACTTATGTCAGGTCAAGTGAAGGTGTCAAAAACGTATTTCTATTCAGTGAAGTCCTTAATCATTTACATGCAGCATCATTAGATCACATACATTTCAGTTTTCATTCATTTGTTCATTTCTCTTTAAAATGAAAACCCTCGTATTACATATTAATAAATAAAAAATATCAGTGAAGATTGGATGTAGTTTTGAATCATATTGTTAGTTAAATAGGTACTGAACTCAGAATAGTCAACATTAATGATGACTACTCTCATTTGAGAGATTATGGCCTTCAAACTTGTGTCTTACCGGTGTGGTTTGTTTGTGAGTCACAAGGTTATTTCCTGTAACATGACGCTCCATCCTCAGCCTTCCACTCATTGAATTTCATCCATGCAGCAGTACAGACATCCTCCCCCAGCCACTGATGTTGTAGTTATGGCAGGAAATACGCCAGACGTGGATGCTGCTGATGCCAGCTGTGTTGTTGTTTAGTCATACTGAAGGCAAAAAACCCAAAAACGCTGGTACCTCGCTGGTATTGTTGTCAGATGTGTTCTGCACATTTTAGCAGCGGGTATTAGCACAAAATGTAGTCAGTGGTATTAATAAACAAACCTCAGATTAGATTAGATTAGAATAGAACTGAAACAAATGGTCAGTTGACGTTTTCAGATGGCTGAGCTCTTGTATGGAGCAGACCAAACAATAAATCATAGGTTTAAGTGCTTGCTGCATGTAATGATTATTTTATTATTAATCAGTGTGCTTTATTATTTATTGAAGTAGCTGGAGCCAGATCATTTTTAAAGATTTTTTTGCTTTATTAATGACTGAATCAATTTATTGATTATCAAAATAGTTGAAGTAATTAAGTCTATTATTTTTCTGTTTATCGATTAATTGGCTAAACGCTAATTGCAGCCCCTCCTCAGCTAGATTAACTACAGCAACATAAGTTTGTGTTCGAGTTTTGGCTCTCAGCCACGAGATGCTTGTTTATGGGCTTCTTCATGCCCGTACTGTAGCCTACTTTGCATGCTCTCAGCAAACATAGAGTGTGTGTCGTCAGCCAGCTTGTTTTCCCTCCAGCCTCACTTTCTGCTGCAGTTGTCAGAGGAGGAGAGGGGAATCTGTGGACCCCGACGAGCAAAGCTAGCATTGCTGTTTATTTGCCATAACAGACAGAGAATGAGTCCCAACTACTGCACATACGGCTGTGTCAGCTGTATCAGTCTCTACTGGCAGATGTGGGCAGGGAGGAGGTATGTTGCTGGCCTGGATGAATTTGCTTCGGTGCTGTCGCCCATGATGACCAGCATCAGAGGAATCTGGTTTTACTGGGCTGCTCCCCAAAAAACGAAAGGTTAATATCGCCATAACGAGACACATCCGGGGTAGATTAAATATTACAGGAAGTTGAATCATTTGTTGTTTTTTGCACAGGAAGTTGTAGATGAGTGGTTAAAGGAAAGCAATTGGAAATTGGTCATGTATTAAGTTAATTAAAGCAAAACACTATATTCTGTTGACTCAGCAGCAGTTCATTAAAAGGCGCAGGCAGTGTGGGTAAAACCAAATATTCTGTTTCTCTACAGCTTTCCTCACAAAGAAACCCCTCCTTTTAATGGTGCAGCCGCTCACACGCAGTGACAAAAACACATGAACGAGATGATAGTGTTTTAAAAAAACTATTCAACCACTTTTCTTTTTTTTGTTGTGCTGCCTCACATGTTCTCTTCTAAATCCTCTGTACAAGTGGCAACAAGTATTTGGGACAGTAGATCATCCCAAAGGGAGTTGAAAGGAGACGGATGGATGGATAAAAAGAGGGGAAGGGGTTACCATCTGGAGGGGTTTTTATCTGCTATCTAGATATCCTGCCTTGTGTTTCCTGTGTGTGTGTTTGTGTGATGGACACAAAGCCTGGACCAGTGTCCTCAGCAGTGTGCTGTTTTAGGATGCAATAAATTGATCCCTTGCTGGTTCTAGTGTTCATTTAAAGTGATTTTAAGGAGACATTAAGTGTGGTTATTCCAACTCGACTGTTACAAACAAGGAATTTCAAACCCAGCTCTCTATTCTCTCTCTTGTCTTTCTCCTCGCTGGTTTTGCTGTAGCTTAGAGTGAACTGAGTGTTTGTTTGTGTGCATGCTTGTCTATGATAACAATAAGAGATTTTCTTGGTAGGAGTAAAGACTGTGCACAGGTAATCTTGAAGGTAACAGGAAAAGAGAAAGACCGCGCTGGGACCAAGAATTATATGTGTGTGTTTTCAGGCTGAATGGCGGTAGTCAACATGTGTCACTTAATTTCTATAAAGTGGGTTCAGTTGTAAGTCAGAGCCACATTTGAGCATAGCTGGGTGATATGAAAAACATCAAATATCGCAATATTCTTGACCAAATACCCCAGTATCAATATTTCAATAGAATTGTAGGATCACTTTGGTTTTTTCTCAAAATACTAACACAGTGAAGTAATTGATAAATAACCATTTTCAGTCACTGTACTGTAATTCAGCCTTTAAAACCAGGAAGAAAAAAACTCTCATGTCATATTATGTAACGATATCCAAATTATAAGATGGTATCTCGTCTCATACTGCCATATTAGGTCTACTTACTGTCCAGATGTTGGACAGAATACTTTTCAGACGTTGTTCTGTCAAAATATCTTGAACGAAAAAGGCCTGTTGAGTGAGAGTCTGTCTTTGTTTCCAGGGGCCGTTGATGGACCATCCCTATGAAGAAACAGGGTTACAATGGGACAGAGTACCTCAGAACAAGAGGTCCAAGGAGACAACACAGAGGTTGGTTTTGTTCACTGTGTTAATTTTCAGAATGATAAAACACAGTGAGTCCGTGAAAGTTCAGAAAATGCAGATTTTGAACAACATCTTTGCCCCAGAAATGGTTGTTAGAGAAGTGGCCAAGCCTAACTTGTACCACCAAATTTACTCCGTGTCAAAGGAAAGAAAATGGTTTGCTGTAGACACACAAACTGAGTGACACAAATAAAACATAGTCTATGAACAGACACAGTGTTGTGTCCTACACCTGTACAAAACTCTGCACAAGTGTCTTAAAAAAGCTAATTAGGAAACACTTTTAGGTCACATGTTTAGTGACAATTGCACTGCAGCCAGCTAGCAGCAAAGAGCACAGTAGCAGCTCATCATAGATTACAATCTGTTGTATTCCAATCAAAGTCAACATGACCTTTCCCATCGTAGGTCAGGTGAATGTGACAGGGCTCTCCCAGCTGAACGTGACAGATCAAATGGTCGTAGTCACAGGTCATAATATTACCACAATGATGCAACGTTCCACAAATCATTGTGGGTTTTCAGCTTCCCCTCATAATTAAGTTTTTGCATCATTTGGTTGACAGTCTGAAGCACCACCCAGGCTTTCTTCTATGTTTTTTTCAGCCAGATATTGCCTCTCTCTCTCTTAGTGCTCAGCCCAAAGCTATACACAACAAACCATCTTGATCTTAACCTAAAACCCCAATATTTTGTTCAGAGTGGTCAGAGTGGGTTTGTAGAACCTAACAGGTGAGAGTTTCTCTGAATAAAAATTCTAAGGAAAAAAATACACTAACCCTAAGGTAGAATAGAAATACACTGCATTAAATGTTTTTTTTTTCTGGTATGTTTAAACCCATCATTTCCCCGGTCACACATGATAATGCCCTCATAAACATTCTGCAGCAGCATGTGAGCATTGTTCATGACACAGCCTACAAGCCTGTGGGATTTTTTTTTCTGTTTTTTAGTTTCACTCTGACCTCATCAGTTTATTGGAGATATAACTACACTCTCCATATGCTCAATATTGTCCAGCTTAGGCCTTTTATTGCCAAATAACCCTTAGATCCTCAAACAATAATTAATACAGATAACAGACATTCTCATTGGCCGCCAGGCAGAGCACTAAAAACAAATCACCATTGCTCTTACAACACTCTATCACTGTATCTATTGCTAGCTTGCCAAACAGTGAGTGGCTCCCTGTGAAACTGTTCACCGTCACGTTTATAAAGAGACTAAAAGCTGTTTCAGACTAAATCATCTGCTGCATTGAAAATACAAGTTCTTCTATTTATTTTAATGTGAGTTTTCAGATTAGGCGACAGCGATGTTCACCACAAGGGGTTGTGACAAAAAGCACAGAACCCTATAGTATCAAAGTTAAAGCAGAATCAACTTTTGGAGGAATGCAAACCAAAGTCATGTTGGTCAATCAATCAGCTGATCGACCATGAGGGGAAGTAGGGCTGAACAACCCTGCTGAGAGCGAATACAAAGACTTTATCTCGTTGTGTTTGAAATGGCACTGAGACTGACATCACACACAGCAATATAAGGGTGAGATAGCAGGGTGCAGTTCAAAGTGTTCAGCTTAAATCGTTCACATTCAAAAGAACTCACTCAACTCATGCAACTTACTACCATAGGTGTGTTTTAATGATGTTTTAGTTTGCTAATGTTAGCAGGATAGCTAACGAGCTAATATTTACATTATATGGATAAAGAACCATAACAAGCTGAAGAGTCAAAACATTTTAAGATCGAACTCAGTGAACGAGAGTTTGTTTTGGTCATGTTGGTGTTTGCTGAAACAGTGTAAAGAGTGGTGAGGTTTTTTTTTGTTTTGTTTTGTCCAGTTTGAATTAAGTGTGTTTTACTATGAGCAGCAGGTTTTAATGACTGTTTTTGTCAAAGGGATCCAAAAGACTAATTTTTGAAAATCCATCACTCACCTGAGCTGAACTTCAGCATCCGGCCCTGCTTTACAGTTTGCCAGTTTGAAGCCTGTAAACACGACAGTTAAGCCTGGTAACATTATTACACACGTTAGGGCGTCGGCGTGAAGAAAGCCATATAAAATGTTACTATGTCATTTCTTTGGCACTAAGAGCCAGACCTTGCTGCCACCGGGGAAAATTCTTTATTGCCACATTCCATATCATTGGGTGGAACTGAAGCCTGCAGGTCCAGACTCATACAGCGTTTCAGTCTCAATATGCTACAGGACGTAGAAGCCAGTGGATGTGCTACTAAGCAACTAGCATGATACCTGTAGGGGTTTTGGTTGGTTGGTTGTCTGGTCAGTAATGTTTCTGTATTTCTCTGTTATATTAGGACGGGTTTAGTAACATCAAGACAATTTTGGAGGAGGAACTACAGACGAGCATGGTGAGTTTCTTTGAGATTTGCTGGTCCTCTCCCACGCGTCACTTCAAAAGGAAACTGTATTGATGGAGGCTTCGAGGATGTTGCGTATATGGAATGTTTACCTGTGAGCACCTTACAGTGCTGTGGCTATGGCTCCAATGAACTGACGCGGTCACAGTGAGACTGAAAAACCAGCCGAATTCTCTACAGACTATTACAAGATATTCACAATTCTTGCTAAAGGGTGAATCATGATTCCTCTCCCTGAGAATTTAGATCACAAGTCTCTCACACAATCTCATTTTTTAACAAAAAAATGTATTGCACACAATTTAAAAAAAAAAAAAAAAGCTGTCTACACAGGGCTTTCAGCAGGCATGACCTATAATAAAGTGCTGGACTTAAAAACTGAGCATGACAGTGACAGGGGAGAGATTGGAGCGATGCAGTCTACTACAACTACTCATAGTCATACTCTAGTGTGTGTGCTGCAGCCTCACACAGTGACCTAGCATTAGCTGCTAAATGGTTAGCACTGAATGGACATTGAAACGAAAATGCTGGAATACAATTTCTGTCTGCAAAGTTCTCGAGTAATACCCTGCTCGAGGATCTACTAGTTTGGACTACCTGCCTGTAAACAAACCGGTGAGAGAGACTGCTTGCACAAACACACTGTTTTAACCATGTTTGTATTCGTTTTGAGTCATACACGCTAACATGCTGTGTTGTAGGGTGTAAGTGCTGCGTACCCACGCGAGGACAGCTACGTGGCTGGGCTAAGTGTTGTCGCGTCTTTGGTAATAGCAAGTCTCAGGTAGCTTGCGCAATAGAGCTGCATATGTAAAATGACCAAAGTTGTCCTTTAAAGATATAAAACAATGGTTCGTGTTTGTGCATATCCGAATTGTACCAACAAAATGGTGAGCTACACTTGGCCCAGCTTTCACAGACTGCCATTGTTGGACAGGGACGCACTGAGGTAGTGGTTAGTGGTGTTATGAAGCGATGAAAGTACTCCTATCCGTACGCTGCATCTTGCAGACCATCGGGTTTGTAGTGACCATTTTTATCCTGATGACCTCTGCCAGAGGAAAAAAAAAAAAAAAGCACGTTTTCCTAAAGAAAAATGCTGTTCCAAGAGTGGAGAGACCTGCTACCGACAGAGAGGAGGTAATGGCTAAAGTATTGAGTTTACATAGCATCAGTAATGTAACACACGAAAGCATGACAGAATTTCGACAAAAACAGTCACTCAGTAAGCCTGTAGAACGGGCAGAGTGTCTCGAAATCAGCTAATATCCTGCCATGGCTGTGGACAAATTCTTGCAGGCAGTGCCTCTGTATCGCACGTTATTTCACCCGCTCTATACTGATCATTCCCTCTGTTGCATCGGAAGACACGCCCCCCGAATACAGGCCTGTCTCCGTAAAGGGGACGTTTTGAAAATGTTGTCCGGCACTTTTCACAACATTCCCAGCCAGTATGTAGTGACAGTAATCATTTTTAATGTGCATGTTCTGGCATTTATGATTGCCCCGTGGGATCAAGTCTGTAGCTTCCGGTGGCCGCCAGCTGGAGTGATCTTGCCCAATACTGGACCAATTCCAAAAATTCTTGTATCTATCATCTGTTTAGATCCCACAATATGGAAATAGGGCCCAGGTTTAAAAATCCTGGAATTACCCTTTAATATACTATCAATGTGTGTCATCTTTATATGTCTATGATGGACTTGATAAGATTCTAAAAGCATTAGGCTTCACTTATAGGCTATTTATTGTGTCAAGAATCACAATGCAAATGAATTTAGCTGGTCTAAAACATCTACACGTCTTCCATGGCAAGTGAATATCTGAATTTTGAACATTTGGTCCAAGAAATTTAAAGATGTCCCTTTGTAAGTTGTCCTGGCTGCTTTCATTCATGTTTTTGTCATTTAGACTAAACAATTAATTGATTAGAGAAAAAGAGTCGATGGCCAACAAAAACACATTAAAATGTAATAACTGACATTTGGCCACTTGAGGCAAAATTCATAACAAAGGCATCTGAGAAACATACATTTTTTTTGTTGTTGTTTTACCGTAATTTAATAGATTTTAAAATTCCTGTTATGCAACTTTTAGCAGAATTAAACGGTGGCTACATATGATCACATTCTGATATATTTGTTTGAACTACTGACCTGTTTCAATGCAAAACAGCGGAACGGACTCACGCATTATGTGATTGCTTCCAACCTCAGTGCGATTAGTTTATGTTAATCGCCGAACAGCTGCGAAATCATTACCTGTTTTATTCAACGCCACGACATTTTTCAATCGCTGAAGTTGTGATATTGATTTCCACAGTACAGCTCAGTGTTCACGCCCTCTCACTGAGGCATTGATCAGAAATTGAACGGTGGCCGCGAGCGTCCGCGGGAGTGAGAAGCCAAATGCCAAAAAAAAAAAAAAAAAAAAAAAGGGAAAGTGACAAAATGAGGTTGTGGGACTCTTGTGGAATGGACGCGCTGTTTAAGTTAAGCACAGCATGTAACTCATTAGAAAATCTTTGAGGAGGATTTTGCCCTGAGCCCCCTCCCAACCACTCATCTCCCTCCCTCCCTCCCTCCCTCCCTCTCTCGGCATACATTTCAGACTAGTCTCACTCGCTCCTCTCCCTCACACACACACACACACACACACACACACACACACACACACAGAGAGAGCCTGCCGGTGCTGCAGT
>JAQLOL010000019.1:17356004-17375887 GCA_029783665.1 Naso thynnoides | reverse complement strand
ATATATATTTGGACAGATGTTTTATTTTTGAATGGAGAAGGAGTTTGGATTGAGCACAGATATTGTCTTGCCTTTGTATCATTACAGTCTGTATCCCAGGACCAGCGGGAGAGGAAGGTGACAGTAGATGAGGTTCCCTCAGGGATCTATCTGTATCCAGAGGAAGAGTCGGGAGTGGATAATATTTTCACACCCGTATCCAGTAGATCCAGCACTGCACTGTTTGAGGAAGCTCAAACAGAAGTGCTCAAACTCATGAAAATTGAGGTTTGTTTCATTGTTTTTGGGTTATTGACACTGTGGTGGTATCAAATGACCCTTTAAGAGGATCTGGATTTCTTATGTCCAGCGCTATGGTTTCAGTCATAGACTCCACTAGAGTGCCTTTGCATGATTTACAGTTAAAAAAAAAAATCTATACAGTTTTTATTCTGGCCCAATATGAAACCCTTTCATATAACTTGCTGAAACGAGCCATTTTAGCATTAGTCTCTTCAAGGCCAACTTGTGGAAGCTTACGGACGAGGGGCAGGCCACTCATATGCATTGTTATTTAGCTTGGAAAATAGCGATGGAGTACTGACTGGATTGCCATTTAAAAAAAATAAAATAAAAAAGCTGAAGCATAGTTCTACACAAAATAACAGAGTTTTGTGAGGGACAGATTGTGTCACTTGTTGATAAAGTAGCTGCTTACTTTTGCTAGCTGTGGGAGCTATTAGCTAATTAGCTCAGTTAGCTGTGCAACTCAGCAGACTCTGGTTGAACCGAGGGTGTGTTGGTGTTTACACTTGTGGCACAGGAGCTCTGGACCTATGGGAGGATTTCATGTCCAAGTGTCAGCAGCATAGTAGGTCCCCCGTAAGCAGTGTGCTGCAGACACTGCTGAGAAGATAAGAAAACTAAACAATAACTTCTAGTCAATTAGCTTTCATAAGCTGTTTTACATATCACTGGTCTCAAATAAGAGTTAGTTTTTCATGATTTAAACTATGAAATTCTATTACAATGCTAAAATATTTACATATTCCAGGTTATCTGTGTATAAAGACAGATATGTTAATCACACTCGCTGCAAAACCTAGTGTGTAACTATTGTAATTGCAAATGAGGGCAAGAACACTTACAGCATAATTTCAAGTCATTTACATTTAAACAAGAAAAAGTGTCAGCCCAGATCCTCCTGGCTGTGAGCAGAGTGCTAGAAGTTTTCTCTCATATGTCAAATGGTGTAATGCAATGTGTTGACTACTGAAGCAATCAGTCTTCAGAAAGTAAAGCCAGATGTAAATATACTGTTAGTACAGTGCTGCCTTGCTCATGCTATATACTGTAGGAAATAATAATAGGCTCATAACATTATTCGCTTTTTGCATGAATGAGCACATTGTCAGGAATCACCTCGGAGCATCTGCTGACAGTTATGATGTTGAATGAGGTCAGTCAGCAGAGGAGCTCTGCCCAGTTCATGGGGGTGGGTGGGGTGGGGGTGGGGGTGCGCAGTGTCAAGCCACAGAGAGCTGAGACATGAACTGTTCTTATGTGTTTGGTAATGTATGATAAAAGGGCAACACATTATATAGGCTAAAAAGGCTTACAATACACTAGATATTGGTGATCGTTAAAGTGATTTTGTCACAAGATTCATTAATGGTGTAAGTCTACTTGTCAGTGTGTTCAGTAAATATTAAAATTGACTCACTAAGGTTACCTGCCTCTGTGACGAAGGGGAGGTGTTTGAAATTCACTCCCCATTCACTTGAATTAAGAAAGTGACAAGCTCAAATATAATGCGCTTAAAATTGAAAGTTTCAAACACACCATGATATTTATTACATTAAATAACCTACAGGTCAAGTTGGTCGCGTTCTATTTGCTATTTCTGCACTTAGTTTTTGTGTAATCATTATTTTTAAACAAAAATAGATCTGGTCTTTCCGACAGAAATCTTTTGAGATCTAAGAATTAGCTGCTCTTCACCCTTTGCCAGTGTAAACAAACTCAGCAGTTCCTGAGTGAATTCGCATGCTTTGCACATCTTTGAGCATCACAACACAGGTGATCATGGTTGAAGCTGATTTTAGAGTCATTATGAGGAGCTGGTTAGCTAGTTAGCTTACCTGTACAGGTGGATCAATGCGATCAGGGAAGACTGAGGGCTCAGCAGTTTTCTTGAGAAATGGACTTTTTCCTACCACAACAGTCACTGTCAAGAAAATGATCGCTGCAAACACGCAATGCAGATTTGGTTTGCTGCATCAAAAAAAACTTCATTAATCATCTAGAAAATAAAGTTCATAATAACATTTAACGCTCAACTTCTCTGCACTGCAGTTATGCTACACATCAAATTCTAATGCAGACTGCAGCCAATTCTGGTTGGAAGCTGTATTCATGCATTTGACGCAATATGTGGTCAACCCTGTCTGTGTGCCTCTGAGTTACTATTGCTAGACCGAATAATTCAAAACAATTTGCTTTAACCAGATGAAACTACCAATGGATTAAGTGTAATTATCTACAGCTTAAACACCACATTGCCTCTGACTGTGACCCACTCATTTGACTTTCTAACTCATTCCTTCTTCTTAAATCCAGGATCCAAGCCTGTTAAATGGGAGAGTGACTCTGCACCAAGCAAGAGCTGGAGCTGTTCTAGCCAGACAGGGAGACCAGGTACTTCACACAGACATACTGGACGCCTTACTGAAAAACTTATAATGGGCTACATTGTCTTTCTTTAGCTCTGCTATAGTTGCAAGTGTAGCAATCATATGTCCTGAGTGCATACAACAACTGAGTCACTGCAACAAAAAATGTGAAAACGTGAGATATTCCAGTCATTTTTCCTTCCCTGGCTCTGTTTTCATCTCCTCCTCTTTTCACTCTTTTAGGATGTGAGTCTGCACTTTGTCCTGTCTGGTTGTTTGCATGTCTACCAGCGGATGATAAACAAACAGGAGGCTGTCTGCTTGTTTGTGACCCACCCGGGGGAAATGGTGGGCCAGCTCGCTGTGCTTACGGGAGAACCCCTCATCTTTACCATCAAGGCCGTCCGAGACTGTACTTACCTCAAGATCTCAAAGTCTGATTTTTACGAGTGAGTCAATCATCCAGTTACAGTCCACTTTCAGCAGGCACACAGCTGAAACCACCACTTTTTGCAACAGTGACTCACTATTGTGTCCTACAATGCAAGTACACAGGATTTTAAGTTTAAAATCTTAAATTAAAGCTTTCTATGCAGACTTATTGAATCCATAATGGCTGGGACACTTCAGCTTTCATCTGTTTATTAACAGTATAAATACTGCATGTACAGTGATGCTTAAGTCTGTGCCTGTGCTGTATGCTGCCCCCTGCAGGATCATGAGAGAGCAGCCCAGTGTGGTGCTCAGTGCAGCTCACACGGTGGCCGTCCGCATGTCCCCTTTCGTCAGGCAGATGGACTTTGCCATCGACTGGATGGCTGTGGAGGCTGGCAGAGCTCTCTACAGGTATCCTGCTACAGCTTTTTCTTGGATTATATACAGGCAAAAATTTACAGGTTATTTGTATTGGTGACTGTAATATTTGTGTTTCCTCTCATGACATTTACAGACAGGATGACCAATCAGACTGCACCTACATTGTTCTGAATGGACGTCTGCGTTCAGTTATACGCAAAGCAAATGGCAAGAAAGAACTAGTTGGTGAATACGGCAGAGGAGACCTCATCGGAGTGGTGAGAGCGAGGCTCTGTTCCTTTGGTTGATTTCTTTGTCAGTATGTAAAAGAAAAGAAACCTCAGTTATCAAAATTAAACATGGAGCTGAACTTAATATTTCTGGTTAAAAAGGATTATTACAGATGTTGATGCCTTGATGAGATGCTATTGCGAGTTGGGCAGTTTTTTTTTATTCAAGCTGCCAATAATTACCTTATTGGCTTAAAAACATTGTTTGGTCTGAAACATCTTGCTGTCTTGCCCTTATATATATGAGGTCGAGGCCTTGACCAAGCAGCCAAGAGCCACCACCGTCCACGCAGTGAGAGACACAGAGCTGGTCAAACTGCCCGAAGGAACGCTTAACAACATCAAAAGACGATACCCCCAGGTCGGCGATTTCATCTCTATGTGATTATGATTGTGTGGACAGCTGAAATGGTGCTGATGTGTGATGTCTGTTTAGGTGGTGACGAGGTTGATCCACTTGTTAGGCCAGAAGATTCTGGGGAACCTGCAGCAGGGTCGAGGGCCCTTTTCAGGTAAGAAGATGATGAGGAACACTTGACCTGCACATAATCATACTCCCTCTCTATGTCTTTGTCAGTACACGGTATGCTACATTCACACTCTGGGTGTTTTTTCCACATATAAGCTCTGGTGCCTGAAACAGTTCCGATCAGAATTCATTGAGCCTTGGGGCTATCCACCGAATCAGTCAGCATCTCCATGTGCTTTGAGCAGAAACATTGACATCAAGGATACATTATCAGTGCAGAACGTTCCAAAGAACACAACGACTTGTCGAATTTGACACACCCATTTCCAGTCAAGGAAACCTGCTATTTTTGGGTTCCAGTTGTGAACCAACCCTCCCTTTTCTGAAACAGTTAATGTCTGGTTGAAATGCTCTGAAGAGTTTCAAATTAGATGCATGAACCAGATGGGAATCGGACCATGTCAGTGGATGGTTCTTATCTGTGATCTCGTCTTCCAGGTTCAGCACTAAGTTTGCCCAGTATGTCAACCAGCGCTGATGTCACCAACCCTGCCAGCAACCTCTCCACTGTGGCTGTCCTGCCTGTGTGTGACGAGGTGCCAATCAATGCGTTCAACCTGGAGCTCAGCCACGCCCTCAGTGCCATCGGTAGGCTCACATTTTTCATTTGTCTACAACAACACTTTTTCACCTGGGATCACTGGGTTTCTATTTAGTTAATCGTTTATGCCAGATATTTACGATACAGTGTGTTAAATTTAAATGGATTAGAAAACATGAGGAAGTTTGAGATTCTTTACTGTTATTTATATGTATACATCTGTTTGTTTGTCACTTGTAGGGCCCACGTTGCTGTTAACCAGTGACATAATCAGAGAGCGACTGGGTGCGTCTGCTCTGGACAGGTCAGCCTCACAGTCACAAACACATTCGGTCATCTTCATCTGCTCAGGCATCATCACTAAAACCTCCTAATTGTGACCTTTTTTTTTCTTATTTCCTTTCATCTTCTGTTTACCCAGTTTAGTTATGTTTGTTTGTTTAGATTGCTGTTGTTTTCACTCACTAGTTCCCCCATTTTATTCTTCCTGTCAATATATCCTTTTCCCCTCTACATGTTTTTGGTCTCCCGTAACATTACAATGACTGTGAGGAGCTTTTAAATATTTATGTAATCAGTCTCAAGATTTCTCTAATGATTATAAATTTCCTGCAACAGCAAATGACACCCTCAATGAAAAGACTGCTATTTTTGTGTAGTTACTATTAATCTCCGTGATCGGAACTGTCAGTGTCTGTTTTGTGGATTAAAACCCTTCTCCACATTCTTATCTATCCATCAGTATCCATGAGTACCGTCTGTCTGGCTGGCTGGCCCAGCAGGAGGACATCAACCGGATCGTCCTGTACCAGACTGACAACAGCATGACCCCATGGACTCAGCGCTGCATCCGCCAGGCTGACTGCATCCTCATCGTTGGCCTGGGGGACCAGGAGCCGACCCTGGGAGAGGTAAGTGTTTGTGCAGCAGAGGATGGAGGAAAGATAGAAAATCCTTTCACCACACCTTTCAAGTACAAGCTAGTGCATTCACTCTCTTTGTCTCTTTTCTTACTATTTGGTTCCCTCCTCCTCTCTCCACTCCAGTTGGAGCAGATGCTGGAGAACACGGCAGTTCGGGCTCTGAAGCAGCTGGTCCTCCTGCACAAAGAGGATGGGCCTGGCCCCTCCAGAACGGTTGAATGGCTCAACATGCGTAGCTGGTGCTCTGGGCATCTGCACCTCAAGTGTCCCCGCAGGGTTTTCTCCAGGCGCAGCCCCAGCAAACTGGTATGAAGCAAAGTTTGTTTTCATTTCTAGATGGATTTAAAATGTAAAAAAAACATTAGGTGAAGTGGTGGGCAATGAAATGGAAATGACATTCCTTTATTAATATAACCTATGAACTCATGAAATGATTGTCTTGGTCAATGAATGGAGCTTCAACTGTAAAAATGCACAAAGAACATTGATCTTGAGTTGAGAAAGGTAATGAGAAAGTTGACGTACTTATTTATTTTATGTTTTTTTACTTGTTTTTCTTTTTGTGCAGAGGGATGTTTATGAGAAGGTGTTTGAGAAAACAGCAGACAGGCACAGTGACTTCTCTCGGCTGGCCCGAGTCCTGACTGGAAACAGCATCGCCCTGGTGCTGGGAGGAGGCGGAGCCAGGTAAGCAGGCTGAGCCACAACTGTCGGTACAGACATGTAGAATGCAGTTTGTGTCTTACATTACAGTTAATATATTTTATTTTAACTGTGAATTTTTGGTGGTCCATTGTCCTGTAAAGCACATTGTGCTTCCATTTGGAATGAAATGTGCTATATATCGCTTGCTTGCTGTAAGTAATGTAGAATATTGCGTTATTTGTTGGCAGCCTTCAGCTTCCTTTCTTAATGTCAAAAGACACCTCAGTTACTTAAAAACGTACCTATTTCCTCTATTTTTGAAACTTCAACGGTTTGTGCTTTCTTTTTTTTTTCTTTTTCTTTTTCTAAGACAACATTTTGGTGAGAGTGTTCCTGACCGTTAGCTAACTTTTTCCCCATGCAGAGGCTGCTCTCATGTTGGGGTGATCAAAGCTATGGAGGAAGCAGGGATTCCTATTGACATAGTGGGTGGGACCTCAATCGGCTCATTCATTGGTGCACTGTACGCTGAGGAGAGGAGTGCCGTCAGAACCAAACAGAGAGCCAGAGAGTGGTCAAAGGTGAACACATCCATTTATATTTTCTGTCGTTTCTTTCTGTCTTGTTTGTCTTAGATGACATATTTTAACTTTCCTCTTAAAACAAAATAATTTATTTTATCTGGCAGCTTTCAAATGAACATCTTTCAGTGTATTTAAAAGGGAATGCAGAGTAAGTGAAGAGAAACATAACAGCCTTATGTCTGATTTTTTTCATATTTTGTCGCTGAACAGGCGATGAACTCAGTATTTAAAACAGTTCTGGATCTGACGTATCCCATCACCTCCATGTTCTCTGGTTCTGCCTTTAACACCAGCATCTATAAAGTGTTCCAGGATAAGCAAGCTGAGGTGAGTGGTTGTGTGAGGGGTCATTTTTTTAAATTCAGAAAATGTTTATTTTCCACCACAGTTAGAAGACCACAAAAGCGTGATGTTTTTGAATCAGTTACTGTGAAAATAAAAAGTGTTTCAACACTGAAGTACTCTGTGTGTCTCCAGGACCTGTGGCTGCCGTACTTTAACGTCACCACTGACATCACAGCTTCAGCCATGCGTGTTCACCAGGATGGTAAGTTACTGCTGAGCTGACGGCAGGAGCCGACGCCTATCTCTATCGTATTACAATTACGATTTGTTCAATGTTTTTGAAAGCTTTAGACGAACTCAAAACTGTACGTTTACAGTACTTTCTCATACAGTACATTATGTGATAGCTGTAGATTGGTAGACATAAATGCAAACAGACACGCACACATCCAAACTAAGGGTGATTGATAAGTTTTTGGCCCAAGATACAAGTGCATGAATTAAGAGGTCATGCTGACCTGATGCACTGGATTAAATCAAGCCAAACCAGGCCTGCACATGGGTATGAAAAGGCCTGTTGTCCAGCTCTTGTTACATGCTCATGCAGTTCAGTTCTTTGAGCTATTATACAGAAAGTATGAAGTTAATATTACTCGTGGTATTCCTGTTTTGGGTAATTGAAGTTTTCAAGCCAGCGCGCTCTGAGAAACTGGAAACATCGGCATTAGTGCAGTCAGCTGCTTCCTCTGTCACAGGAAGTCACCTAAGAAGGTTCTCATGACGTACATGCAACACCAGGGGAGGACACTCCTTCTGACAGCATGGTGAAGAAGTGAGCTGCTGAATTCAAACATGGCAGAGAGAGATGACTGCTCAAAGGCCGATTTTGTCAATTTTTTTTTCAAACTTGTAATTATTAATTACCTTAGACAGAAATATCATAGAAGTTATTAAAAGGATAGTTTGCATTTTTGCACATAAAAGTGTATGAAATAGTTGTCAGTAGTGTAGTGGATGTGAAGCTGTTGACCTGCCTTCAGAGTCCTGTGGTTCTGAATTCTGGCTGGTCCTGAGTGTTTAGAGTAGGTAGCTCCGGCCGGCTGCAGCATTAAAACATCCACTACGCTACTGACAACTATTTCATACACCTTTATGTCCAAAAATGCGAACTATCTCTTCAAGTTCCAACTTTCTGCATGACCACTCGAAGATCTAACCTGCGTGTGCGTGTAACAAAAGCTGCATAACTCACCTCCTTTTACAAAGAACCTATCATTCACCCCTAGCAGACATACACAGTGAAGTGCATGAGTAATTGCTCACGTCTTTTTGCAACATTTAACACAACTCAATCAGTAATGCTGCTCTAAATGACAGGAGACTAATGTGTGAAATTGGCCCTATTGTAAATTCATGTTTTACATATAATTAAACAGCGTCAGAACAAAAAATTGCACAGCAACTAAAGCTGTTACTACTTAACTTGATATGGACAACATGTTTCACTCGCTTGGAAGTAACTTGAGCCACCATAGCATTTTTTTAAAAAAACAAGTCAGTAAATATTGTCATAGTAGGAACAACTTGGATTAATAAATATTTAACTTGCTTATGCATCATCAAGAGTGACTGGACTGCATGCCCTTGGTTAAATAATTTAAGGTGGGCGTACTCCAAACTAAATTGAGCTTGATGTGATCTCAAACTACTGTTGATAACGTCCAGTATAGTTACTATGACTAAAGGTGTCCGTTTAATGATTGTCTGCATCCGCTGGACCTTGCAACTCTCACTGGGAGTTGACAAGTTCCTCACAGTGAGAAGTGAGCATGTTAGAGCTAGTAACATGTGATGGATTCCAAAACATGAGGCTCAGAGAACTTTGTGAAAAAATGTAGGTATTCATCAAATGCATTGCTTCATTTTAGTTGCAAACCCACTGTTATGCCTTTGCAAAAATGACAGTTTCAATCTGGTTTGGAGTAAGCCCGAAAGCTGAAGGCTTCGGAGATTTCACTAAAAACATTGCAATAAAACATTCTATAGATGTTTTTATGCTTGTGTCTGTTGTAGCTGATATAAAAGCATGTGTATTCTGTTTGATTTCCATAAAAAGGGACCATCACTAACACTAGCGAGAGTAGATTCGGCCTTAAAGTACCCCAAACAAACTCCACAAATCCAGTCTGTTCAGCCATTTTCTTTGCCGTGTAACTTTTTAGAATAATCACTGTAATGCTGGTTGTTCTTTATCAAATTAAGGCATTGCTGGTTTCATTGTAAAGCCAATGTTTTGATTATGATGCAGGCTAATGGCTGGATTTGAGGAGTTTGCAGGCCAGAGTCCTGCAGGGAAACTGAATGTTTGCACCTTGGCATGTGTGTGAACTAACTGCTGGAGCAAAGCCTTTTCCTCTCGCTGTCATACTTTTCCTTTCATCTGCCTCTCATCCTCATTGCTGTACTGGTCTCTTTCTTTATTTCTCTCTTACTTCATATTTCCAAATCTTTAAGATCTTTCTGACTGTTTCTAAATCTTTTTTCTTCTGTCTCTTTTCTAAACTCCTCTTCATCCTTCTTAACTTCTTCCTTTTTGTACACTTAATTGATAAATCTGTAGCTTTTTCATCATTTTCTTGTCCATAACATTTGTCTTCAGCTCCTAGATTATGCACCATGTACTTCCTGTATACAGCGTATATGTGTCTCCCTTATGTCCGTCTTTCTGCGTATAGAGATGTATCGAAGAACTTCCTATTTGTAGGTTACGCAGTAGACCAAATAACCCGTGTAGTCGCTGCTTCCTCTCCCACATCCATGTCAACATGTAGGATCCAGAACACTTCCCCTTTGCCTTCCTTCCCTTGCTCCTTAATGGCATCTCATGTTGCTTCTCTCACTCCTTCACCCCCATTCTGTGCTTTCTGTAGTTTTTTTCTGGTGTGCTTTAGATAAAAATCACAGGGTGGTGCTATGATTCCGATTGTGTCACTTTGGCTTGAGCCATTGAGAAAAAAAAAGGTTAGTCTTAGTAGATTTTCTGAGATCAAAACACTAAACACAAGCTGTCAGTCTGTCCTGTGAGACCTTTTCCCACTTTCCCTTGAAGTTTCTTTCAACAGTTCAAGCACTTAGCCTATTGCCCCACAGCATTTGTGGGCTCTTTGTCTTTCTCACTGTCTCCTTTTTTCTTTCTTACTCTTTCTCTCTCTCTCTCTCTCTCTCTGTCTCTCTCTCTGTTTCTGCTTGTCCTTGGCCCACTTGCTTGTTGTACTAGACATCTAACAACGCTAATACTGTTTTATCAATATGCTCAGTGAACACATCAAACAAACCTTGCATCACTGGTTTAAGGTTATAAAGCTAATTTACATACATCTGGTATCATGCACATGACATTTGTTGTCACATACTGGATTGAGTGACACGTAGCCTTAATTGTTGAGCTTTTAGCACAACATTTCTTGTGTTTATATTTTGGTTTCCTCTCATAACTTTGAACAAATTTTATTATACTCCATCAATTAGCCTTCGTAGAGGTTAACTCAAGTGGTGCTAGAGATTTCCTAAATTATGCTCTTAATTAAAGATAGCCTCCTATAACCATGAATCCAAAAAAGTTTAGACGCTGTGTAAAACAAATATTATACAAATATTTGTTTTTCTGAATTTGATGCAGTGACACGTTTTGAACAAGACAGTAGCAAAGAAAAGGCTGTGGAACACTACAAAAACACCTTCTTGCAACAGTCAGCAAGTAAACAGGTTCATTTTAAAGGTGACAGTGTCATGATTGGGTATGAAAGGAGCGACCTTGACAGCCTCAGCTGTTCACAAGCGAGGACTGGACAAGGTGAACACATGATTGTATAAAGGATTGTATGGGCTCAGGAAACTTCATAAAACTGCTGTCTGATAAGCAGTTCATTTGCAAAGGATTGCATTCTGTAAGCTTTACACAGCATCTCAACTTAATTGGACTCAGAGGTTGTATTAGACTATACAGCAATTAGTAAGAAACCAAAGGCGTGAGTTAATAATTTGATTGACATTGTATTACCTCTCCTCTCTGTCTTGCTCCTGGCAGCTTCCTGCGTTCTTCTTCTCTTTGTTGCGGTCATACCTTTCTCTCTCTCTCCTCGTTCCTCTCTTCTACTGCATTCTCTCTCTCTCTGTCTCTGTCTCTCTCTCTCTCTCTCTCTCTCTCTCTCTCTCTCTCTCTCTCTCTCTCCCCCATCTGTGACGTGGAGTCCGGCCCATATTTGATGTGTTCCTCCTTCTCCATCTCCATTTCCCGACAGGTTGTGTCTGGCGCTATGTTAGAGCCAGCGCCTCCTACACTCCCTATTTACCTCCCCTGTGCGACCCCAAGGATGGCCACTTGCTTGTGGATGGTTGCTATGTTAACAATGTCCCAGGTCAGATTTTAAACGCCCGCTCACCAAAACCTCCTCCCACATCCCTAAGTGGACAATCAACCACTTGGTTACCCTCCTCCTCTTTCTCGTCCTCTCCCTCCCAATCTCTTACTCGTAACTAACCCCACCTAGACCAGGTGGACACTGGTAGCCCATGGTTTGGAAGGAAAGACTAAGTCCACATACGTCTTAGGATTGATCCAATCACGGCCTCATTTTTTTATTGAACAACAGCCAGTAGGACATGTCATTCTCTGCAAATGGCTGTTTGTTTCAAACACACGACACACTTTCTTCAGTTGTCTTGCCGTCACATCTGAATAGGACTGCTGATGTTAACTTTCTTAATAGATGTAAGGTTTGCCAGCATGTTCAGACATCTGCAGGTCATTAAGAGATGCATGATAGTCCGGCTTCTTCTGGCCCACTATATTTGCTAAAACATTCCCTTCTCTTTTATATCTATAACATTCTGGACGTTGCTTGTAAACACTGATGTCTTCATGCACCACTGTACCTGCCTTTTTGTATATATTTCTTCACAAAAACACAGCTACTCACTTGCAGGTTGCTCAGCTCGATAAATCAGACCTGATTGGTTTAGACTTAGGTGGATTTTCAGGGTAACATCTGCTACAGTTGTGATTTAAGTAAAGCTGATGGTGTCGAGACACTTCAGCCTCATCTGAGATAGTGAAAGAATGCACCATGTCAACATCATATCTGTCTGTTGTTGTTGTCGTGCATCACTGCACGTTTAATGGGCTTAAGTGTGTCTGTCCTTTGGACTTCACTGCAGCTTGTTTCCCATGAGGGTGTCTATGTGAAATTCATTTCATTTCAGTCATGTCTACCTACAGGAACATTTTCAACCTCTCCTACACAGCTCCTGTCCTCTCCCCTGGCTTTGCTTGCTTCTATGTGCATGCCAGTGTCAGACACCATTAGCCATTCTTTATATTTCTCATGAAGATATATTGATGGCATGTATTACCTTTTTGGTTCTCTGTTTGTTTTGAAGTATTCAAAAATATGTGTTCTGGATCCTGCTGTTGTCCATCGTTGCCTCCTACAAACTGAATGAAGGCCTTATGTTACATTAAATAAATGGAGAGCTGTAGGTGGTAGTAATGCCCCTAAAGTTATATTTCAGTAATAAATTTCTGCCTCAGCATTCACGCATACTTCATGCATAGCTGCACCCCTTGCTTTTCTCTCTGGTGCACCTTATCCTTCCAATCCATGCAGCACCTGGCCTGCTCCTGCCCCCTGCCGGCATAGAGCTGCACTGCAACACTGGACAGGCTGGGTGCTTTCCTGCCATGTTCACGGTGAAGGATCTCCAAACGCTGTCACGACAGCTGCCACTGCCTTCTCTGTCATGTAGACAATTGAAGGAGGCTCATTAGGATATTTTTATCTTCCTCTCTTCGGATGTTTGTGATTTTCTTAAATAGGAACTAAAGATAGCAGCAAATTCATGTGATCACATGCGACAAAGCATTGTTGTTGGGACACAGTTTGGAGATCCAAACAGCCTTGGTGCTCTGTGATGGTTGCCATTTACTTTTTTACCTGAAGCACAAGTCATACAGGATCTGTGCAAGGTAATGAGGTTTGCCGTGGTGTACAACAGAGTCTAAAGGAGGGCAGAACCACAGTCCTAACCTTTGTGGGGATCGGCTTCTTTTCTTTGTCCGGCCTCCCTCTGGTGTTTAGACTGCGGCCTGTATCAACACTAACCTGAAGAGTTTAGCGAACATTATTGAGATGTTATCCACCCCCTTCCTCCTCCCTCCTCCCTCCTTCCCTCCCTGGTGTGTCAGGCTCTCTGTGGCGCTATGTGCGAGCGAGCATGACCCTCTCGGGGTATCTGCCGCCTCTCTGCGACCCCAAAGACGGCAACTTGCTTATGGATGGTGGCTACATCAACAACCTGCCAGGCAAGTAGAGGTGGTAACCCCCTCGCCACCAACACACTATCCTCAATGTCAACCAAACTCCCGTTCCCCTGAGGAGGGGGGAGGCTAAGTGGCAGATGGGGATGAATATTTTAAGGTTTTTTTTTTTAATCAAGTTGTTCATAGGCCAGGTGAGTATACAGATGTAGGCTTGTCTTTATGCTGATGGAGGGAAGTCAGGTGATAATGGAGGATGCGCTGAGTTTTCCCCATCTGAATACTGAGCATGCTCAGCCTGTCAAAAAAACCAAACTGAATCTTAATCAACCACATTTGTAAAAAAAAAAAAAAAGAAAAAGAGATTTTTTAAAAATAATCTTTTCTAGGCTCTAAAATAAACTGATGGGGAAAAAGTCAGCACTTTGAGTTGTGCTGAGAGTTGTTTGAAGTGTGTATGACAAGGTTTAATCTGAAATAAGAAATACCACATTGACAAATGAGGTATTTGTCTGTCAAACAACCTGGTGTCAGAAAGCTGTAGAATTAAAAGTAGGGGGAGGCATAACCACAAAGTTCAAATTAAAAAAAAAAAAAAAGCAACATTAAAATCAATGCATGATGATGAATTTTTAATGCCATAAGACACCAGTTTGCTTCCAGATTAAAGTCTATTTCACCTCATGTCAAAATGAACAATTTTCTGTAGGGCCGGGCGGTAATTTAATATTGTTGGTTCTTGACTTTAAACAGATTGTACCGTTGCTATGTAATCAACAGTGTTGTAGTCAACACCACGCTAACCAAGACCAAGACTTGACCAAGACCACAATGTGCCAAGGCCGAGACAAGACCAAGACCAAAGCAGGGCAAGATGGAGTCAAGACCTTAAAAAAAAAAATTCCACTGATTTCGGGGTGGCGATAGAGGTTAAATGTTTTCCCAGCCATCTTAGTAAGCACTGTCTTGCTAAAGCTGCACTCTGCACTCATTTCTCTTGTATGCTGTTTTGCATATGAATTCTCTGTGATTAAGGTAGCTAAACTTAGACAAATCAAAAACTCAAACTACAAATGACTTAAGTTATTGGCTGCATTTGAAAATGGAAGTTTATATCCAATCACAGTCATTACGTTAAGAAATCTGTTGTGGTCTTGAGTGGTCTTGATTAAAAACCCTGAGTCCGACATGTCTGAGACAGAGACAAGACCTAGTCAAAATGTGTTCGATTCTGAGACGAGACCGAGACCTTCAAAAAGTGGTCTTGAGACCAGTTGTAAGACCAAAACCATTCTCAAGTACTACATTTACTACAACACTAGGGATCAAAGCATGTTGGATTCTTTTGTCAACAAAACAAAAGTAGTTATTGAAGTTTTGGTTATACACCTGTGAGGATATTGGCCTAATGTAATCACTATGATGAGAATGTTCTTAACCATATCGCCCAGCCCTACGTTTTTTGTTCATTATACTGAAGTTTAAGTAAAAATCAGTGGGAAAAAAATGGAGTCTGTTTAATGGGGGAGGGGCTGTTTTGTTTTTTTTGTTTGTTTTTTTTTTCAATCTGCGAACCATTAGATACATTCTCATTACCTAAAATCATTGGAAAAATGCTCCAGACCAAATACATACATTCTCTAAATGCCTGCAGACGCAAGACGTACACAGTTTTTAGTTTTCATTATGGTGCGCAGATGAAAACTCCCCTGAGTCTCTCTTTGTTATAAACAAGAATGTACTCCACTTATGAAACAGTCATACTTCTCAAAGCTCTGGAATGAGCTATTGTATGGGAATCATGATCCATTATCTCCCAAGCGATACTCATTCCCAAGCAATGAGGTTAGAGAAATATGGTTCTTTCTGGGCTCAAAGATTGATCCAACTTGAGGGAGTCTTGTAAAATCAACATCTTTTTTTTTGTGACCTACTCTGCCTTCTCCCTGAAGAGCTTGTGCTCCATCAGCTGCATTTATAGTTGTTCTTGGCACACTGGATCGGTGCTTTGGGCTTGTTGGATGACATCCTGTTTCTGTCTTTGAATAGGCTCATACCACAAAAATGCTCACTTCCCCAATGCTTTTAAACAGCATGTCAATGAGAAAGATTATGATCTTTTGTCCCGTGCTGATTGGCTGGCAAAGTATACATTTTTAACAGTATGCAATATGAAATATGTAATTAGTTGGCCATTGAGGCTCTGAAATGTGTTCAATAACTTTTAAAAATTGCTATTTTTGTGGTGTAAGTCTGTTCGAACATTGTGGCTCCGAAAATGAAGGGTTAAAGAAATGGATTTTATCTTGAAACATGTCTTTAACACAGTATTCATTGTCTTACCGTCTCTGCTGCTGGATTTTGTCGTGCCATGTTTGTACATCTGTGTTGAATGCTGGCATACACATTACGCATACAACAGCGGACATTGCGAGGAACATGGGCGCCAGAACAGTCATTGCCATTGACGTGGGCAGCCAAGATGAGACGGACCTCAGTAACTATGGTGACAGCCTATCTGGCTGGTGGTTGCTTTGGAAACGGATCAATCCCTGGGCAGAAAAAGTCAAGGTACAGCACGTGTTGGCAGCGCAAGGCACAGTAACTGTTGGTGACTCAGCATCATAAAATATAATATCGACTGCATTTTGAGTTGTCAGTGCTTCCACTTAATATGTAGCAGAGGGTGGTTACCTTGAAATAATACTGTAGGTGCACTGTGGTAGGATTCTCTGACCACCCTCTTCCACAGGTACCGGACATGGCAGAGATCCAGTCTCGGCTGGCCTACGTGTCGTGTGTGCGTCAGTTAGAGGTGGTGAAGAAGAGTGCATATTGCGAGTATATCAGACCCCCCATCGACCGCTTCAAGACCATGGACTTCGGCAAATTTGACGAGATCTATGTGAGTTACCTCATGAGTATTTGCCTGATTAGCCCAAGGTTATCATGAGACAAACCATTGTCTGTAGTCTTGTGACTGGATGATTTTGGCAGCACCAATGTGTGTACAGAAGTGTTGAGGTGCTGCCCATATACACGATGAAGGATGGACTAACTGAAAGGTTATTATCAAATCAGTGTCTGCAGTAAGCAAGATGGGTTACAAGAGTTCTTTTTATTGTGAGTTGGACCTTCCCATGATGCCCCTGTATAGCATTCATGTATGCAGAAAGTATAGTGTATAAAGTTCTGCATTTGGCCAAAAGCATACATACAAGAGCACACTCCTGATAACATCATGGCATACTTCTACAGTTAACACCACACTCATAGAGACTGATAATTAGGTAATTACCGCATTATGTTGTTCTTTGTTTTTTTTATCATTATAAACTCCTGCAGTGTTTTGGTGTCTGAAAAGCCTTTGACTCGTGGATCTGTCACACAAACCAGAAAGTCCCCAGTCAGTCTTGTAGTTTTAAACTCAACTCTCTGTAAGGTGCAAATGCCTGGTGAGGAGAACAATAAGAGTCACTAGCGTGGAATATGTATACACTTATAGCACTTTGACCATGGTTGTCAGAAGGTTATCTCGATATGAAGGGGTTGTTAGTTTTTAGCAACAATTTATACTTGATGTCATGTTAGCAAATAAACTTTAGAAAATACATTGTAATCTGTTCACTTACAAAATGACTTTCCGCAAAACATGTTTACTTTATTTAAAGTACCACATATTTCTGTTTTAACTACTTCAGGATGTCGGCTACCAACACGGCAAGTTGGTGTTTACTGGCTGGGCTCGCGGTGACATTATTGAGAATATGTTGAAGGATCACCGCTCAGCCGACTACAACGACAGCAAGAGATCCGAGGTGAGGAGAGCACAGGCGCACACCCTAAATGATATGTAAAATGGTTATAGATCTATATGTGTTCACAATCAAAGTTATGATGTCAATTAAAAAAAAAACAAAACATTTCTTGTCTCGTAGTCCTACACGTCTTCAGGAGCTGACTTCACTGACCTTGCAGAAATTGTATCCAGAATAGAGCCAGTCCAAAGCTACGCTGCTGCAGAGGGTGAAGGATCACTCGTCAAGTCAAAATAAATATTTAGATAAAATTTCCTTTATATATTGGTAAAATTTTTAGATACAGCTTGCATGCATCATGTTAAAAGTTTGTGTTGCAGCAGTCAGCTCCTCTACATGTACAGTTCCCTTTTCATGTCGGATTTAATCATTGTAATAAATAAAGGGGTCATAGCTTTCCCCTGCTCTGTTTTATTGAAATACAGTAGGAGATGTCTGTGATATTTTATGGGTACTGTCTAAACCTGGTGGGTCACTCATGCAATAAATTCTCTAGTAATATCTCCTCTAAATCTTTCCATTCAGCAGAGGAGTCAGACTGTCTGACAGAGTACGAGGAAGACGGGATGGACACAGTGAGGGAGGAGGAGGGGGAGGAAGAGGCGGAAGAGGCAGAAGAGGCAGAGTACCCTGAGGACCACTCCCCTGGAGAATGGGTACAAAATGGGGTCTTTCAGACCGTAAGTACACACAAGATCAGAAAACATGACGTGTCGAATCTAATTAGAGTTTCTTCTTCTGTGTCATTCAATCACAGCGGACCACAGATGCATTTAGTGACACATCAGTTCCTAAACACTTGTGTCATTATATTAAAATTATTCCAATGAGTTCCACCCAGGGTGGTTCATATGTTTTAATATTGGTGAAAAAGACAGTATTGGATCAGTAAAAAAAAAAAATCCCTATTTGCACATATCCTGACAAGAGGTGTTGGAACCAGAATGTGGAGAGAAGTCAAAGTATATTTTGATCTTTTCCCGTGGTTCTAGAGTTAAAGAGGCTATGATAACCAGTAAGATACAAATAAATAATTTGTATCTGTTTAATGTCGAGTGGGGCAGCACAGTAGTGCAGTGGTTGGCACTATCGCTACACAGCAAGAAGGTTCTGGGTCCAACCCTGGCCTTTTTGTTCGGAGTTTGCATGTTTTATACGTATCTGCGTGAGTTTTCTGGGGGTGCCGCAGCTTCCTCCCACAGTCTTAAGTCATGCAGATTAGTTGAATTGGTGACTCTAAATTTCTAGTAGGTGTGAATGTGAGCATGAATGGTTTTGTGTCTCTGTATGTTAGCTGAGTGATGAACCAGCGACTTGTCCAAGGTGAACCCCACCCTCGCTGGGATTGGCCCCTGCCTCCCTGCGACCCTGCCAAGGATAAGTGGTTACAAATAATGGATGGACACATGGATAATACCTTGTGTTCAGGGATGACATTTTGGCCCTTACAGGTGACAGTAGAGGACCAGAGAGTTTCTCTAAGCAACCTTCAGATTTCAGCTTTAATAAACAAGTGAAAATAACTCTCTGCTCTGCTCTGCAGGATGAGGAAAAATCTGTGAGACAACGCAGAAAACTCACCAGTGACTCCAACACCTCAGAAGTCTCTGACTGCTGACAGAGGGCCACAGAGGAGGAGTGGGAGATAAGGACCAAGGGCCAAATTATGGGGCCATAAACTGTCAAGACTAAAGACCACATTCAGCTCCTGCAACTCCTGGAACTCTTCAGATATTTGTGTCTGTTTTCTGGATGAAACTACCATTCATCCTCTTTGTTGTAGAAACCTTTTTTTGCATCAAGTGGCTTCCTTGCTCTCACATGGGCTTCAATTCACAGTCTGATCCCAAATTAAAAATGGGCGGTCTCAATTAAGAGCTCAAGTCCACCTGTTCTCTCGGCACTTTTACAGCAAACTGATCCATTCCCAGAATTCCTGCCTGCTGACTCCTAAACCTGCCAAAACCGGGACTCCCACAGTAAGTAACATGACAAAACAGGGACACATTTAACTCCCAAAGCAAGTCGCCACAAGGATCCCACCGCCTATCAGACGACTACAGAGATTGTTCATCTGATTCTTTGTGTGTATCTCAAATGTCAGAAGATCTTAATTGCACTCCATTATTCACAGTCAGTTAATTTCTTGTGAGCACTTGCTTGGATGAGTATGTATATGATGCCTTTTTCAGGAAGACTGTTTGGTGCTAACATACTAAGTTTTGATTTGTTGAAATACTAGCATAACACAGAAAGGAAAAGTCAGAAAGATAGACTAGAGATGTAGCTAGTAGCAGTTAAGCAAGTAGGGAGCTGTAGGAAAAATAGATGTTCATGTAGACAATGAAGAAGAATTACAGATAAATGAAAATCAGGAACAGAGTTAGAAAACAGAATGAGGAGGGATTCAAATTTGGGGTCATTTAAAGAGAAAGTTTTAAAATGTGAATTTAAGAAAAAGAAGTGATATGTGTGTAGTCATGATATGTAGGCTAACAGTAAGCAA
>JAQLOL010000019.1:17333934-17348077 GCA_029783665.1 Naso thynnoides | reverse complement strand
ATTACAGTCATGAATATGGACATAACTACTGCACGGAGATCCGAATCACCCCCAAAATTTAATCAATTGTTCCTGGTTCCATTGCGGACATTTCCTGAAAATCTCATCAGAATCCGTCCATAACTTTTCAAGTTTTGTTGCTAACAGACAGACAGACAGACAGACAGACAAACCCTGGCGAAAACATAACCTCCTTGGCTGAGGTAAAGATAAAATGTTTGGTCAAGCCAGTTATGAAAACCATTCTTTCTGTCACATTGCATGATGGATGATAGTTAAACAGAAATGAAGAATGCTGAGTGCCAACACCCAAAGTGTATTCATACAAAAAATATTTCCATTCATGCCAAATTTTCCCTTAAAGCTGCCGCCTGCTACACCATATATGTCAGTGTTGTATTCCCAAACACAGTAAGTTATTTGGACCTAAAATTAAATATTCATATCTTTGGATAAACCCATGAGGAAACATCAAATTGACTTTTTTTTCTAAGAGAAACTCATTATTTCACCTGTTTTGACAGGTTAATTTTCTACTCTGAGTAGCACGTACCAGGAAAGAAATAATGTACCAGTAAATGCACGCACGAACCCACTCATTCATCCAGCACACACACAACAAACGCCTTTAACACCTCTTTTATAACTGCTCAGTGTGCATATTGAGTACTCATTCAGCCTGATCAAAGAGCTCTAATTACACTCATTCATGAGGGACGACTCCACTGAGTGGGAACACATACAAATAAGACTCTGCATGCAAGGTTATAGGTTTTAATGCGTGTGTGTGGGTGCGTGTGTGTTTTAGTTTGGAGTGTGTACACTGAAGCCTGCATGTGATGCTGCTGCTCCCAGTGCACCAGAACAGTGTTAGTCATTGTCACCCCCACTATTCAGCGAAGGATGATGGATGTCGAAGGGTCAGCCACCAATTATCCTCTTTACACAGATGAGAGAGGCTCTTCCTCCCTTCCATGCACCTCAACAACCCCACTTCTCCCAACACACACACACACACACACACACACACACACACACACACATACACACACACAGACGTCTGTCTCTGTCACTCATGTTCTCTCTGTCCCTCACATGTTTATCTGAGAAGATTTTTACATGGAATAAGACAATAGCAGATTTAACTTGACTGAAGAGTGTGTAAAGTCACACAAGGTCATTTTAAAAAGTATTACAAAAAAAGTTTTAACTGTCAGCATCAAACAGTCTCAGTCTGATACCTCTAAACGATCTACATTTGCAAAGAGGACCATCAGTGAGAAGATTTTTTTTTCAATGTCTGCCACCAGGTCAGATTTTACGCAAAAATCTGAGGAATTATTTGAAGAATGTAGAGCAAAAAGTCAGTACTTACAGTTTCCCAGGCAAGGTTTTCCTGTTCAATAGAAGCACAAAAATGAGAATTTTTAAGTTACTTTCTGTGATTATGTATGATTTGGGACAGAATTAGCAAGTACAAGAAAAAAAGAGATTCAGTATAAGGTGAGACTTCCAGGATTTGACAGGTTTAAGTTTGGTCCTGACTTGGCCCTCCTCCGTCTAAACAGGTATGTAATACTGAAAATGTTGATAAATTTGGCAACTGGATTTGAAAGCTGCAGGAGTAATGTTACCAAAACTTCATTTCGTTTCTATGTATATGTATGTATGTATGTATGTATGTAGGAATCTATCTATCTAATTTTTTTATGGAGAAAAAAAAAGACAAACTTTAAAGATGAAATATAGCTGCAAGCAGCAATGAGGGGGGCCAAGCAGTCAAGAAGCTATATAGATTTAATGATCCTCGACCATTCTGCAGAGTTTCATAACAACTGATCAGACAGTTATTAATAGATGCTGCGGTAGACTTCAACTGCAGAATAAGAGCACTGTTTTTAAGCATTGTTTAAGATTTAGCCAGATATGTGTGTATATCATTGCAACAACTGTGTGTGGCAATAAAAGACCCATGGAAGGTCCTCCATTTCGATTTCATCATTAGATGACACCAAAAACTGCACACTGCTTCTTTACTGTAAGCATTTTTTATAAAAGTGTAATTTGCAGAAAAATTAATGGGTGGTGCTTATAGTTCCTTATGAGAAACTTGAAAAGAGAAGATATACATATGTACAAAATTTAATGACTCTAGTGACATTTTTCCATATACATTTGCTGGCTTGGCTTGGCTTGGTTCGGCACAGCTCATCAGCCCAGCACGGCAGAGGTTTACTTTCCATTTCAGCAGGGTTACCTGTTTGCGGGTGTGCATTTAAACTGACAATTGTTGGGATACAATTGTGAAAAAATTCATGAGGACAGACACAGACAGAAGTGTATGTGTGTGTCTCTGTGTGTGTGTCCTTACACTAACTATTGTTAGGTCTACATCAAACAAGACTGCAATCTTCTTGCCAGTCTTTTGTTGGAGACACCCGGCAGTGTCTGAACAGGAACAGAACATGTTTTCTCAGCTTAATATAAGACTTTAAAAGCACCAAATAATTTGCTTTACTAAATTTTGTAAATTTATAATACGACACATTGTAAAATATAATTTCCATGAGACTGCTCAGTCAGAAAGTTACGGATAATTAGTAACAAACTTGGCATTTCATCCTCAGCATAGCGAAGTTCAAGCTGCTCCGTGCTTCTTGTGCAGTTTTTTTTTGTTCATTATTGACCTTATTAATCATATTTGCGAGGTGGGACACACAGTAAATAACTGCATTTACTTTTCAAACTTTGGCTGAAATTCAATTGTAGAATTGGTCTCTCGATGGTATGTACTGTGTTTTGTGCAGATTGATGAATATTTCTAGAAGGACAAGGGATTTTAAGTATTTTTCACAAAAATGATCAAAATCAAAATGGTGGAAAATCTAGTGACCAGATATTATGGGTTCTTAGACAAATTTGTTCCTTGAGATTAATGGAATATGTGAGTGAAGTTTCATGACTCTATATCAAATGCGGCATGAGAAATGTGTTTAAAGTTTGAATTTTTAACTGTTTGCTATATTGCAATCCTTTTGCCAATCGACGTCAAATTTGCACCATGGCCTCTCGGCATTTCACTCTACCAGTGTGCCAGATTTCAAAACTTTTTACCATATGGTTCAATGGGCTGCCATAGACTTCAATAGTGGAATGAAGAAATTAAATAAGAAGAAAAGATCGAAACAATGGGGGCTTCACAGCTTTGCCCCAATTACCTCTGTAATTATCCTTGAGCAGCCACTTTCTGCTTTTATGCCTCAAACTTATGTGTTGAACTGGAATACATTCATATTGCATATGTGCTTGGATTAAAAGGATCATATTCATTTGTACCAAAGAGAAATCTGGCTGTTGAGCAGAGCTTGCCTCATAATCCTGCTGTTGTGATGGTAAACCACTTGTATTTATGTTGGAAACCATTTTCTGTGGGTTTGTTGTTTGTTGCTGCATAAAGTAAAGCCTGTTTTGAGAAAATTCAGGACAGAAGAAAAAAGGAGGAAAGGCCTATTTTTTTAAAATGCTTTTCATAAATTACTTTCATAAACTACCATGCTGTCTGCTAAATGTTGGGGGGGAAAGCATACGTTTATGGGCAGTAACACATTTCATGGCTTTGATGATTGGCTTGTCCTGTGACTCATTCTCGTTTAAACAGGCTCAGATATCTTGGCACAGCATTATGACCATGTTTCTGTACATACAAATGCAGAATCTTTGGCTCGCACATAAACCTGAAATTGCCTGTGATTTGCAAAAAAAAGAAAAATCTCATTATTCAGTTTGCATCACACAAATTCTTACATAAGGAAACAGTGAAATGGGTACCAGGTATATTGATTGTACATTTTTGCAGTTCCCAGATATGGAAATGAGATGCGAAAGCAATAAGTAAAGATTGGAGGGCACAAATAGAGGAAATCCTGAGTTGTCCTTTCCTATATCTTTCATTATTAATTAATATGAGGTGCAAAATGTCTGGACGGACCCCCTGAGAAAACATATTGTTCCCTTCTCCACAGTGATCCAAGAAAATCTCCCCTCATGGGTTCTGCATCTGAACTTGTCACCCTCTCACAGAGGGTGACTTTTAGCAAAAAGTTAAACAGGATTAAAAACAGCTTTTTCGCAAAGCGTACGATTAAATTCAGCCACAGGCGAAACATGTTGACAGAGGGTTTTAATCTAATTGCATGCCGGTTTTGAAGTCTCTTTCCCAATGTGAACAAGCAAGCTGAGAGCAGAAATTTAGTGTCAAGAAGCATAAATCTGTATGTAGTTGTACATGAGAAGTAATAAAAATGAAGCCAATGCAGCAGCCTGATTTGTTATAACATTCTTTTCATGTTACTGCTTTGCTTCTCTTTCATACTGTGTATAACATGCATGTAGATAAGCACATTAACAATGGAGGTGTGGATAAATGCATGTAAATATGTAGCCTCTGTTAGCACAGTGTTGTTATTACATTAGCCTATTAGCTAACATGACAGATATTTTAGTGTAACATCCCTGCAGGTCTGCAAACATGCAGGAATGTTGCAGATGAAAATGGTTGAGAGTTTAAATCGTCCAAGAGTTGCACTGGCCTCAGAGTCAACACTAAGACATTTACCATCACAAAAAAATTGATTTGACATTTGTCAATGGATTTAAAATCGTAGGAGATAAGAATCTTGATTCTCATGTGGATCGATTTTTTCACACACCCCTACTGACCATCACTGAGTTAATAATGAAACCCTTCAATGACTTTTCCCCACATAAAGAGTTTCACACAAACATTCACAGTGAGAGGAGAGGTCAGGTTGAATCTGCAAGGCTAACCCCTCATTTAGAGCCTGAGTCTGATTGCACCGTTCACGAGGCCTTGACCATGACCTGTCCTCTTTAACTGATGGTGCACAGCACCATCAGCACCTACAAACACAAGAAGAGTCTAATTCATTTTTGTGGTACAGGTTAAGCACAATGTTTCTTCATCAGCTACAGACACAAAAAAGAGAAGCATCTTTGCAATTACAGGTCTATTATACTAAATTTACAATGAATTACACTACAGGCCTGCTGACGTCTGCCCTTAATCTCTTAAGAATTAAACGTGTGTGTTTGTAGCCATGGAAATGAAAAACAGTTATCACACTGCTGACACTAATACCTAGCCCTATATGCAGCACAATGCCCCAGAGCCCTTCATCTTAGATGACCTTAACATCAAGAATTTAGAGATTTTACACTGCTGGAAGTTCACACTGGTATTTAACTGTTGAACAAACTGTTTTTTCTTTCTGGTCCCATTTTTAAAGGTCACTCAGCCGCAGTAATACACAAATACTCATTTAAACTAAACTCATTTGAACACTCCTGATGAGCCATTAGGAAGGTTACAGCTACATGCCAGGCTAGCAGATAAAAACATTTCAAATGGTAATGAGAGACTGCAAATTGAAAAGGGCAGGTTAAATAAAAATTAAAGGATGAAAACACATCATCCACTTCTCTTAAACTGATAGTTACCCTGTTTTTATTGCTCTGTCGTCTTTCTTAAGACTCTGAACACAATAAGAAAGTGTAAGCGTTTCACGTGACAATCACTGTTGACTGTCCCTCAGACACTCCCTCAGTACAAATGAACACACTGTGCAGACAAAACAGTCAGACGCACTTTGCTCTGCTGCTCACCATTAACCTGTGTGGTCGCCGGTTCACACGCTGTGAAGTTTATGTTGATTTATGAACCTTTGCTTAGCAGAAACTCTGTATCACACATTGGTGGCAAGAGATCCGGCTCGACATCCGTCATCTAGGGTCCATCGCTCATGATGCCAGTGCTGTGTAACAAATGGCAGCCTTTTGTGAGACTCCAAGCGGCCCATTTGTGTGCACTACTCGGTTTCTGTTTATATTTGTATTAAGCAAAAGTGTATTTGAGCATGATTGCTCTTGTTTGTTCATGAGGGAGGTTTCAGTTTTCATATTACTAGGGATTAGCAGCATACCTGTGTTAGCTGTGTCTCCATTTTCAACACCATTTTTTCACTGCAATCAACCAGAAAGAACCTTGCTAGAAATATCTTATCATCAATAGTAGTTGTTTTGACATTTTAATAATTTAAAACTGTCAGTGGATTTGAACCTGCTAAAGTTAGAAGATTGTTTGAGTTGAATGAAGTTTGTGAATTCGAGGAAAGTTTTCTAAAACTTTTCTATATATGAAAACATCAAGTGACACTATATGGATGACAGCGTCCTCAGCAGATGATGAAAGTGTTTATATTTCCCAAAATATCTCCAAAGGAACACGGTCATTAGCCTTCTCCAGATCAACAAAGCACACACAGACTGGTTAAGCAAACTCCCAGGTCTTTTTTCAAGATCCTTGCAAGAGTGAAAACTGGTCAGTTGTTCCCCAACCAGGACAAAATCTGCATCGTTCCTCCTCAATCTGAGGTCCAGCTATCGGTCGGACCAACCTTTTCAGCACCTTAGAATAAAGTTTCTCAGGGAGGCTGAGTAATGTAATGCCTCTGCAGCCGGCACACACCCTCTGGTCCCCCTTTTAGAACAAGGGGACCACCACCCCAGTCTGCCACTCCATTGGCACTGTCCCAGACTTAATGAATGTTAAAGGGATCTGCCAACACCTTAAACACCCAGTGCCGACACTGTGTGGAAGTGAGCCCCACCTGATCTAACCAGTAGTGGTCCACCACCCGCACAAGCTCCGGCTCCTTCCACTCCAGTGAGGTGACAATCCATGTCCCCAAATCCAGCCTTTGCCAACCGGGTCCAGTACGTCGACACCCTCTGCCCTCACTGCCACCTCTTTGGCAGTGCACCCAACCACAGTGGTTTTTCCCATAGCTGATGGGCCCGCGGGATGGAGAAGTGGCCACGTAGCTTCTTTGAATTGTGCCCAGGCAGGATCCATGGCAAACCTGGCTACAAGAAGCTCGCTGATGGGTGCTCCCTCTGGACTTGGCTCCAGACAAGGGCTCCGGGTTTTCTCTGAGCAGGGTCACTTTACTTCCTTCTCGATTCTTCACAGGGTCTTCTGGAACTATTCTTATTCTGGCCCCTCAGCTATGGCCAATTTGCCTTAGGAGGCCCTACCAGGAGCACAAGGCCCCAGACAACACAGCCCCCAGGGTCATAGAGGGTATGCAAACGTCTCCACCACGATGAGGTGATAGTTCCCAGGCGAGGCACTTTAAAGAATACTTCACAAATTAATTATTAAGTGAAGGGACCCCCCTCTGCAGGACATACTATATAATTACACCATTTAAAATTACTAGTCCAAACATTTATCTGGCCTCAAAAACAGTTTTAATATTAGCACATATCAGAGAACATAAAGCCTACAACAAAACCGATATGTCTGCGATAGACAAATATTAGCTAATAATATCTGCAAACTGATATATCTGTTGGGCCCAACTTACAGGTGGATGTTATGCCACACCTCCAACTCTGTTCATGGCTCGGTTGTAGAATCATCGGCTGGGGGGGAGCACCAGTCATCAGTGGTTCCTTCTTGTAGCCTGGTACATATTCTTGTGGTGGAGCAGAGGAGGGGACACCTCCCACCCACTCCCCACAGCTGTCTTTAGGTATGCAAAACGTCCTATCCTTCCTCCTTAGCCACAACCAGAATGCCACTCTCCTCTGCCTCTGCCTCCTCTGCCAGTTTTTTGAGTGCCCACCCACATGATGACTATCAGGCTCTGGGATGCTGCCTGCATGGGGTAGATGATGGTCCTCCAGCCTATATCAGTGCATTCAGCAACCAGCTCTGAATGATTAATTTTATTAATCTCATAGACAGCCTTAGCTCCCTCTTCAATGTAAATATACTGCTGAACATTTCCCAAAGCTGTGGTGTGAGATTTGGATGTATTAATCTAATCTAAGTACACCCTTATTTAAACATGTTTAATGATTAAACTAAGCTGTCAGATATGACGCCTTCATCAGAGCCTATTGACCCACAGCTTGGCACTCTCATTTGAAAAGCTCCCTCAAAATGTGTTTTCTCAGTCAGCCTTTGAGTGATGGCATCTCAGAATTATCTACACAATTTAGAACAGTTGCATTTAATATCACATGAAAGATTTCTTTTTCAACTTCTAGAAAGCATTTGCCAGTTATTTCCATATGATATGAAATGTATTTTTTGAGAAACTTGACTGGAACAGATAACCCATCACATCAAGTCTGATTTTTTTCCCCACAGCTGTCAAACACACACATTCACACACACACATTCACACACACACACACACACACACACACACACACACACACACACACACACACACACACACACACACAGAGACTACCCTCACAGTGGCTTTGGCCCTGGAGCTGCTACCTCATCCATCCGCGGACAGCAGGCTGTTATCGTGCTTCTACTGTGAATTACCATCCATTTATCCATCAATACATACACTTAGTACACTGTGTACACTGCACTATGCTATTAAGATAGTATAATTGCTATTATGAGTATCATAATAGTATTATTATTTCAGTATTTCTTTTAAAATATTTTTTTCTGTTTTGTGTAACTTGTTAATTTTACCACTTCTTCTCTAATTGTATTTTAGGGACAAGTACAATGATTTAAATGTGATTAAATTTGTTATTGAACTGAAAAGTTACACAATAAGAGAATTAGAGCTGCGACAGTTAATTGATTAGTTGAGTACAAGACAAAACTGCTGCATCTATTTTGATCATTTTTGTCATTTTTCAATCATTAATATGAAGCATTTGCAGTTTTCAGTTTCTCAGTGTGATGCTTTGCTGTGTTTCTTTGTCACGTATGATCATAAATAAATTATCATTGAAAGTTTAGCTGATTACTGTGATTCTCACCTCAAGGACAACAAACGTCGGAAAGGACAAACAAATTTTAGCAAACTCATGTATTCACATGTTCTAATGGTCTGACACTAATGAATCACACAGTGAAGACACAGAAGTGTCAAAATAGCTAAAGGCTGTGAAAATATCAGCAAACCCCCCCCCCCTTTTTTTTTGTCCTCAAGAAATTAATGAAATTTCTTTGTGTTTTGAACTGTTAGAGTGAGCAAAGACATATTTCTTGGGCTTGATTTTTTAAATTATTATTATTATTATTATTATTATTATTTAATTTCAGGGTTGGGCAGTAGCGCATTACTAAGTTATGTGTTACTGCCTAACCCTGAAATTAGTAATTTTATCACTTTTGCCAGTAACTAGTAAAGTAAGAGATTACGACTGCCAAAACAGTAATTGCATTACAGCTACTGATCCAAGTAACGCTGTGTTACTTGATATCTTAATATTATGTTATTTGTCCTAGTTCAGATATCTTATGATGATGATGTGTACATGCATGGACCGATTTATATTTTTCTGTAAGAGGGTTATTTGATTTGAGCCATTGTTAGCATTGAAGTTCTAATAAGCTGCTGATGGTATTTTCGTGCTTAAACATGTCTTTAGATCAACAGCCCCCAAAAAACAAGGTTTTGGGAGCGAAACAGACTGTGTGTTGCTTTTTCAGGAGGTTGGTTGGGTTGTGAAAGTAATAAGCCTAGTAAAGTAAACAGTAATGTAGCTTATTACTTTTGATACAAAGTAATAAGGAAAGTTAGTAAATTACTCTTATAAGAAATAATCAGCAATAAGTAACTTCTTACCATTTCTGAGTACCTTGCCCAACACTGATTGATTTGAGAAAACATTAATATTAAATAAGATTCATAAATCATGTAAATAATCATTAGTTGGAGTTCTAGTGATAATGCATTATTAACTGCATATTCATGAACAATTGATGATGCATCGTAATTAGTAATTAATTATCTAAATGAAGTCTCTAGTTTCTACAAACTTATCTTGGTACAATCTGTGGTAAAAACTCATTTAAACCCTGCAGGCTTTAGCGTTATAAGCAATGTGTAGCTGAAACAAGTGCTGGCACTGAACCTGAATTTGACTTAATTTCTTGTTTTTTTTATGCTTGTTTACACTCAACAGAAACTCTGTTTCTAAGAACAGGAGAGGACGAACAAACTGTGGTTTCATCTCAGCTGGTCAGACCTCACCTCGACCCGACAGTAAAAGACCCTGGTCTAAAATAACACCTGTTATTATCAAAAGAGAAACACAAACACCAACAACAGATGATGGAAGAAATAATGGACCCAGCCCATCCACAACATGCCATTATCCACTCGTTAGTCCCCACATATCCGTTGTAAGTTATGCATTCGTGTGTGTGTGTGTGTGTGTGTGTGTGTGTGTGTGTGTGTGCATGCAGCTGCTGAAATAGCTGCTGAGTGGATCTGTAATGGGGAGACAAGGTTAAGAATGAGTGGCCTCCATTACCCAAGTTGCTTCCGCTCTCTGCCAGTTTTGTTCAGATATTCTCCACTGATCTGATCTTATATATATCCATTATGTGCTGCACATAAAGAAGGCGAGGGTGATTTCAAGGCTATTTATTTTTTAATTTATATATATATATATACATTTTTTTTTTATTTTATTGTTTTTTTTTTGTGATGTTCACAATGAGCTCGTCTGTTTCATATGTGCTTCAGTTTACATGACTCATGCATGATTCATCGTGATAATCTCCTGGTGGAACGCTGCAGAGCTGGAGTCAATACAGGGGTCAAAAACGGGTCTGGTCAAAAAGGGCATACTGTGAGAAAGAGAGACACAGACCAACAAAAATCGTGACAATGACACATGTATTTAGAGATGTGATAGTCTGAGGTAGGTTGGAAAAAGTTCTCAAATCCTTACTTAAGCAAAAGTAATAACACAGCCATGCAAGAGCACTCCATTACTGTTCAGTTAAACTCTGCATTAAAATTTTTAGTTGGCCTAAAAAATATCAGTAAAATGTATTTAAAGCATTGAAGTAACAGCAATTAATATGTGTGGATGAGCCTTTTAGAGTTTTGTATAATTATATACAGTGTTCCACATTGTGAGAAGCATATCAAGACGATTTTAACTCCTTCAGGCCATGCTAACACATACATGTAATTATTTTGCCTTCCTGTCACTGCCATTCATTGCAAGCAAAGGGCAAATAAAATTTTCATATGCTTTTGATTTTGAAGTAACAAATGCCTCTTGTTTTCACGCCACCTCTTGGTTATCATGGAGGTGATGAACTTTGACCAACAAAATGAAAGCATCAACCAATAGCAATGACATACGTGTGAATGACTCCACATGGAAGCAAACTTCATCCTGCACTGACCATGCTCAGCACAACAAATGATTAATTTAACCACGGCGGGCGAAAGTCATTGGCCTGCAATTATGTATACATGACCGCAGCCTTACTCTGGATCCAATGGCTCTTCTTTGCGAGAACCTCCCCACTCTGCCTCTGATTGGCTTATTAACCTCAACCCTAATGCCTCAACCTAAACAACCAATGAAGCAAACCAGTCATTTCACAGTAAGGCGGGTCTTGTCAGGAAAGGCAGTGGGATCCATAATAACACCTCCTTTAAATACCATTAGTAATTTAATTAAGAAAAACTTTTGATATTTTATGTGATGATAACATACGTTAAATCAGCACTTTCATCTGCATAAAAAAAAGTTTTTGTACTTTCAATCAGCACTTCTGTGCAAAAAAGAAACATTTCCTCTCTAACATTTAATAAAGTAAAAGAACCTTAATGTGTACCTAAAATGTAGACTGAAACATACACAGCTCTAAATTCACATCTAATTGCATCTTTCCATTGACGTTGCTTGCAATTATTTTGCTTCTAGACTGCATTAACACAGATTAAGACAGATTTAATTATACCTGTGCTTCTTCTTAAGATGCAAAATACACAGCAACAATACTGTGTTTTCTCACCAGGTGTGATCATAATAACTTGAAAAAAAGAAATGTTGGTGCATCCTAAGTTGAAATAAAAATCTGTCTTTAAAATCCAATATCCGCAAACCCCCCATCCTCATTAATGCAATCCCCACATCCATAAAGACTTAAAATACCATCCTTGAGCCCATGCAAATCCTAACTCTTCCACTATTCGTACTGAAAGTCGCATCAGTGCACACACACACACACACAGAAGGACAGCTGACACTCTGCAGATGGTATCCAGTCTCACAGCAGAGCAGCATACATGTGCAGGTTACAACTCAGCCAAATCCTCAACACTGGAACCTGGCAGAGTGCTGTAGGTCTGCAGCCAACTGACTAACATTTATGGGGAAATCACCCACCTGCACTCACAATCCAGCCACAGATGGTGCTGAGTTTCTGCGCAGCGAAAGCAGAAAGGATCTGACCCCAGATTCTGTCAGGAGCTGCAAGTTTGTTTACAGTAGTGATTCTCTTACTGTGGGTCTGGTCCCAATGGTGGAGTATGGAGCTACTGCAGATGGGGCTTGGATAACCAGGGGAAAGATATAAAGTCAAAATAATTTGAATTAACTTGATTATGTAAAGAAAATAAGCAAACAAGGATTTGGTCATGCTATTGTGCTGACCTTTATTCAACTAAAATTTAACTTAGATTTGGAGAAATTCAACCTTATTTATGAGATCATCATTATAAATGACAAATGTGGCACTGACATGATTTAAAACACCTACACTTGATGCAGGACCAAACTGCATTTGTGATGCAAACGGTTTTCAGTTGATCAGCTTTCGCCTCTGTTTGACCATCCTGTACTTTTCCTGTTTCCACAGCGTGTGCAAGACTGTCGGCATCTTGGTGCACATTACCTGTCTGGAAAAGCAGCAGTTTTAGCACATTTGCTCCTGGTGCTCTGACTACTATTGCTGTCAGTACTGTGCATCAAATGTGTGTTGCCTGCCATCCTGAAGATCAGCATAGAAAAGAAGTAGTTGAAATTAAAGGAAGAGGCACATGGCCAAGCATAGTCGGTATGTTATATATATAAAGTTTTATACAGGCCAAAAGACAATTGTTTATTGTGAGGTAATAATGAAAAATAACCCTCATTATTTTCCAGAGCCTAAGGTGATGTCTACAGATTAATGATATGTAAGTTTCATTACAATAGTATTACCATAACAATCTGAAGCTCTGCATGACACAGATTACTGGTTGCATTGTAAAAAGCAAAAGCTAAAACCCTAAAATGACAACTGTAAAAAAAAAAAAGAAGAAGAAAAAGAAAAAGAACAATAACATATGCCTTGAAATTAGTTTTCATGGGAGCAAAACAGCATTTTACTCAGATACGGTGATAGATTTCTAACATCCATCAGCTGGTTTTATCTCATTGCGACCAAAAGGTAGAAAAATATCCAAACCTAACACAGGCTGCAATGAGCAGGAGCTGATTTGTATTCATCTGGATCAACACACTCTGAATCTCAGTTGACAGGCAGATAAAACCTAATTCATGGTGTATGTGATATTTCTCGGCAGGGTCAGATAGATATGACTACATACTACATACATACTATACATTAGCAACTTTACTCAAACAAGAGTGAAAACCTTTGTCGTGGACTATATTTAATTCAGATTAATAATGCTTAATGCTCTAATAAGTATAACTGGCAGCAGGATGGAGAGTGTGGGACTCTGAAAGTTTACACTTTGATTAAAAATAATCAGCATGTCAGCCAGTTAATGTATAAGACTTTTTTTTCTTAATATGAAAAATATGCCTAACTCGATACAGGTCACATAAACAGCATAATGTGTATCCAGTGCATTTGGAATATGTGTTTAAAATTGCGGGTAAGCAACGTGTGGAAATGCTTTTCCATGTTTGCAGTTGTTGCCAAAGCTGAGCGAGCAACTTTTCCTCCCTGGGTTGTCTTCCATTAAGTCTGGCTTTCACTGGCTGATGGGAGGTGAATGCACATCTACCGAACATGCGCTTTCTGAAATGACTCATGACTGGCTGAAAAGTATCCGTGATTGTTTTCGTTTTCTAAAGCCTGAATTTTTTCAGACCACCTGAATTGCGATATGCTAAAAGGTTATTGCAGAATATTTGCCCAAGGAGACAAACACACACACACACACACACACACACACACACCCCTCATGCACACCAGCACTCACACACACACACTTTTTGCTGCAGATGTAAATTTTTAGAAACTTCACAAAGT
>JAQLOL010000019.1:17308184-17329977 GCA_029783665.1 Naso thynnoides | reverse complement strand
AGGATGGGCAGGATGCGTTTTTCAAATCTGTCTCAACAGCCAAACTGGTTTTCAGATCGTAGACCATAGCTTTAAACTATATCGACTTAAATAATTTGGCTGCTACATAAAATGTTTTATAGAAAGAAACAGAAATCACCTTTTCATTTATTGTTATTCCAGCAAATAATGAACCTTTCCTCATTGAAGCAATCGCATTCAAGTCCTCAACTTAAGCATAAACAACAAATGTAAGCAACAAGTAAATGTGACGCAAGCAAAATGTTATTTAATTGAAGCTACAGTAGCCAAAGTTTGAAAGTCAAGCTAGCTGTAGCATGACACAGAAGCAACTCTGCTGGCTCCTCCCCTCCCTGTTTTTGCTCTGTAGCCCCGCCCCTCACCTGGCTCACATTTGTTTCTCTCTCTTTTCCAAGATTGTCTTGATACGTTGGTCTTCCTGTTTTTGGGTTGCTTTTCTGTTGTTGCTAGAGCTGGAAGAGCAACTTTTTTTCTTGGGTTGTTCGCCATCAGGCTTTCACTAGCTGAGATGACGTGAAGGCACATCTACCTTTGTAGAGCAGCCAATAGAAACTTGTTCTCTTAAACGATCAGTGATTGGCTGAAAACTGTCCATCACAGTCTTCATTTTCTAAAGCCTGAACACAGAGCTAAAGAGAGGTGCAGAAGACTAGTGTTCTTTCAGACTACCTGAATTAAAATATGCTGAAGGGTCAAGCAAAGTTTATGGCCAATGATGCCATAAATAAACTGCCTACCACAACGTTTAAAGGACATAAGTTTAATGAGCATATGCACTTCAAAAAGTGATGTTAAAGTCTTTGTTATAGAGCAGAACGGCTCCTGTGCATGTTATCAGGTCAAAAATATATAATGCAAGAATATGCAACCAGCAACTTAATATTGCAGCAGATTGAGCTCATTTAAAACATAGCAGTGAATCTTTTCTATGAGCTCATCATCTCATTTTGCATTTAAGAATTCACAGGATCTAGGAAGAGCTACGGTAAACTACAGCTATGAACTATAGTGGAGCAAAAAGTACAACATTTTCCCTTGGAATGTGATGGAGCTGAAGTATAAAGATGATGAGAAGTACGAGTACATGAAAACTGTATTTAAGTGTAGTACTTAAGAGATGTTCCAGGTTGCAATCCACTACTAATCGAATTGTGACAGACTATAGGTGATACAGTATGCTAGAAAAAAAAATCTAACATCTTTTCAAATCAAATCAAATCAAATTTTATTTATACAGCAAAAATTTCTACAAAAGCAATTTGGAGTGATTTACACAGGAAATAAAGAATTTCTAAAAATAGCAAAAATGTGTTATTGCACAGAAACATCAAAATAAACAAGTAGCAAGAACGTGCCCATGCACAGAAACATTCATCCATACATGTAAATGCACACATACATTTTATGTGAACTGGAAATAATTAAGATTATGAAGAAGAAAAAAATGTTATTACCCCAGGAAGAATAGCAACTGTCATGCACAGCAGCTAATGGGGATCTAATAAACTAACTAGCTAACATATACACATAGATGTGTGGTGTGTTAATTTAAGAGTATGCTAGACTGAAAAGAAAAGTCTTCAGTCTTTAGTACGATAAAATGTTAATTATTCAGTAGCACAGACGAATTGTAGAGGGCTCCATCTATAAAAAAAAGGTGGCTGTGCCTTATACCATCATGCAGATTTAGCTGTCGGAACAAGTTGAGACAGTTCTGCTTGTTTAGTCAAGCTCTGCATCACTCAGCCTTCCGATCCAGCTGAATTTAGATGACTGCTGTCTGAGGTCTTACTACATTGCACGCTGACTGCTCTCCCCTTCCTTCTGTGACTCACTTCAAAATTGTATTTCATTTGATCCACTGTGCTGAATCATTGGTATGCTTGTGATATTGCTGATTTTATTCAAGGCCACGTCTTATTTTTTCTACCTTACCAAACTAGTGCCAGATTAAGCAAATAAATTAATACATATATGTTGCATTCCAAGCCTTTATCCCCCGGGAACACTGAAATCTTTTGTTTGGAAAACAGATGAGGTTGTGTGCGTTTGGACATCTTGACAGTAACATGTAATTTGGCAGCGCTGGTTGGTTTTCCTCTGGACTCTGGAGGAACCGTCTCCAGGTGACACTGAGTGGGAGCAGGTTGTTCTGTGTGGTGGAGTATTTGTATGAAATACTGTCCTGGAACACGATGAGGATGAGGATGAGGAGGAGGAGGAGGAGGAGGAGGAGGGATGAAGGTTGCAGCCCAAAGCTAGTAAATAACACTGGTCCATGTAATGAACTGTAGGCTGGGCACCGACATCCTAAATTTGCTATTGATTTGGACATATCGTCCTAAGCTGGAACACTGCAGTGAAATTTAGAGGTTGTGGGAGGGAACAATGATAAAGTGTTTTGATTAATTTTGGTGTAACAACATATTTTTTTTCTCATTCTTTGGTTCTCCAGCTTTAATAACACAAGACAGAATTAATGGAGTATGAATGATACGTCTGCATGTAATGCTTTCTACGTGAGTTATTTGCATTTACAAAGTTCGTTCAGCTTTTTGGTTGCTGTCCCATTAATCAAATGGTTAAACAAACACATGCTACATCCTGAGCTCATGACAACAACAACAACAACAACAAAAAACCTGCAGGAACAGAGCGACACAGAGACATTGTTTGCACCAATCCCACAGTAACCTTTCATTGACACGGTCACCAGCCCTTTGGCTCTTGTGTGCTATTTCGCACCATTAATCTTGTTCTGTTTACTCTGGTTAAAATCACTCACCCAGACGCCAGTAGGTAGGGTTTAATGTCAGCCCTCATGGAGAGACGTGTGTGTCGGCTGAGGTGGATGCTAATGCGTGACTTTGCCTCCACTTCTCCTTTCCACATCTTCGGATTCTGCGTGTATGTCTTTTACCTTTTGTGTTTTGCTTTTTTTCCTTCTTGCAGCTTTTTTCTCAAGCTCACTTTAACAAGCCGGCCACTCTGCCTGTGTGTCTCTCTCTTTCTCACATTTTTCTTTCATCTCTGTCTCCCATCATCCACTCTCAAACACACAAGTTCAAACTATTCATCTTGCTTCCCTCTCTCTTGCACCTTACCATTCACACTCTCTCGCTCTCCAATTCTTTTTCATTTTCTTGCTCTCTCCATCCTCCTCCTGGTACATGGTTTTCCTGAAAAACTGTAACCCATTTTACCTGTATCTCATTTTTCTTAGCACTCAAGCAGACTTTTCTCTCCCAGGAGATCATCTTAGCCCACTACGGACAACAAAGTGCACCACTGCTCAGAGTCACTATGTCCAGTCACCAAAGAGTTTCTCTACTTTTGAAAAAAAAAAAAAGTTCTGGAGCGAGTTTTGTTGAAGCAGCCGCAGCTAACTTTGTTCAGTTATTTGGAGGCAGCAGAATAAGCTGTAAACACCTTTTAAATGGTTTTTAATGGAGCAAAGTTGCCTGTTTACACATCAAACAGATGCAAAACAACGTAAGCATTTTTTAGAGTTATGTTTATGGTAACATGGTAACATATCTTTACTCTCTTTTAGCACCTGAGGTAAATATTTGGCTCTTTAGCTATTAATTTTAAGGCTATGTTCACCAGCTAGTAGCTAACACCTGCTAGCTCCTGCTCCTGTTTGTCGATTGCTAATGAACAGTTTGCATACAGACAGTGATCAGTGTTTTTCTTTTCTGAAAACAACAGCAGGAAATAAAGTTGATGAGAAACAGTGAAATGAACAAAAACACTCAATCTGAGGTCAGTAAAACCAAACAACGAGATGCACAAAGAGTTAAATTACAAGACAAGCTACCTGTTTCACATTAGACACGTGACTTGATCCAGTGTCAGTATAAAACTAAAGCTTTAGTTTTATTCCTATTTATTAAACATAGTAAAGTGCAGCCAGGATTATCATGAAAGTATAGAACTGAAAGATGTTGTTCAGGATCCACAGGAACAAAGTCAGAAAACATAATTAACAGCTTAGAAGAAGGCAATCGTGAAAAAATGTCAGTATGCATATTGTCACGTCATCACGACTGCAAATTAAGTAATTCTCTTCCTCCTCACACAGCCACATAATGAATAAAGAGGACCTCATTGCCTGGAGGTGGGAGAAGGAGGAATATCTGAAAATTCATTTTCGAGCTCCTTCTCATACATAAAAAAGTGCATCATTGTCATGGAAACAATCTCGCACAACTGTTGTGAGAGAGGTATGGAAATACGCCTCCAGGCAGAGTAAAAGTCTCAGGTTATGTTTTGGTGCGCTTTGAGACACACTCTTTGATTCATGGGAGTGTTAATACATTCTTTATCCCGGCTAATTCAATTTTTTTTTTTTTTTACAATGTAAGGAGACAGAGAGATAGTTCTCTCACCTGGGCCACATTTAAAAACAGCAATAGAGGAGATGATTTGAGGAAGGGGTTTGTTCACGGTGCAGTACAAAGTGCGAGATGTATCACATCAAAAAGTAAGTTTTCCTTTTACTGCACTTTTCAGCCTGAGTTTCTCTATGTTAACATCTTTATAGATGGGTTTGGTATAAACTCATATTCAGATCCATCAGTTGATCTGCTACATGAATGTTTTAGTCATAAAATCTCATTCTTATGCCTTTTTCATAGCCGGTGAAGTCTTCACCTGTTTTAAGGACCCACTGTTCATGCACACCCATCATGACAGCTCTAAAGGAGTCGTGCCATTTGACCTTGCATAATGGCAAAGATGTGAGAGTACCTGCGAGAAAGATCATTACATCTGAAGAGGATATCAGCACTCCATACACGCACGAAGGAGGAGAACCTTTTCAGTGTGCTACTGAAAGCTAAATATAGCAAAAAGAGCTTTTCCCATGGCAGTGAGAAATCGCAAAAATGAATTCAAGTTTCTTAGGATGCACTCACACTTTGCCCAATTGCCTCATACCCTGATCAAGCACGATTGTACCCTGTACCCACTCATCCACTGGCCTTCACTCACAATGCTCCTGTCTAACCAGACCTGAGATCACTTATGTCTTCACAGAACTCAGCTGCCTGATTAATGCAGAGCACCCAAACATTTAAATATTCATTTTTTCATCATTTAGTTGCTCACTGGTATCTATGATTGAGAAGACAGTCGTGGATTTTTCTGAATATCTTTTTTATTCAGATGACTTTTTTTGCTGTCATCTGTACATGTCAAGTGGATTTCTCACAATGATTGACCCCTTTGATCATGACAAGGGGGTCATTTGATTCATTGCTAAATTGGAAAATTTCAAACCAGCTATCAAGCCAGCAAAGAGAGCTGAGTCGAAAGGCAAAGCTCACAATCTGCCGGCCTTTCCTCACCTATGGTCATGAAGAGTGGGTCATGATTTAAAGAATGAGTTTGCGGACACAAGTGGCTGAAATAAGTTTCCTCAGGAGAGTGACTGGCGTTTCCTGTAGGGATAAGGTCAGAGTTTCAGCCAATCATGAGGAACTCGGAGTAGAGCTGCTGCCCCTTTGCATTGAAAGGAGCCAGTTTGAGTTGGTTCAGGCGTCTGGTAAGGATGCCTCCTGCTTGCCCCCCTGTGGAGATGTTCCAGGCTGGAGAGAGGCTCCAGGGCAGGCCCAGATCAAGGTGGAGAGATTATATCTATGCACTGGCCTGGGAATGCCTCTGGATCCCCCATTCAGACTTGGCTGATGTGGCCAAGGAAAGGGAAGTCGGAGGCTCCCTGTGGAAACTGCTGCCTCCATGACCCGACCATGGTTGACAATTGATGAATGGATGCAGCTATACATTTAATCGAACGATAGGCAATAAATCATTCACGCAGGTTTTAGAAGGTCTTAAACTTAAAAAGTCATTGCAGAGGACACTGATACTTTCACCTGTCATCAGTCACCGTGTTCAGCCTGCTTTGCTACGCATTTATTGCTTCACTAACACCCAGACCATATGTTTGATATCAGAACGAGGGAATTTGTCAAATTGTTGCTTTCACACTGATTTGCAAATGCAAAGATTTAAGGATCATTTAAAACAGTAAAAAAGTTTAATGTAGATTTAAATACTGTCCAGGGGAGCCAAGGTTTCTGAAATCCACAGTCAAGGCATGTCCCACAGAAAACTGTATGCCACTCATTACTGCTCAGTTTTGGTGAGAGTGTGGACTCCTTACAGGAAGCAATGGACTCTTATAGTTGAGCTCCTCTTTCCCCAGAAGAGGTTAATTAAGTTTCTCTTGTTTCTACTTCTGAATGCAAAGTTAATCCACAGCACATGAGAACTGCATGTTGATTGTATGTGAATAAAAAATGTATGAGTTGAAAACAAAAAATGTTCCAGTGCACTGAGCAGCACTGAAGTGAGAGAGATGACCGAGACTGAAGGAAACAAAAGGGTTTAACATATCTTCAACAGAAATGTTTCAGACCTCTTTTTTTAAAGCAATCCAAAATTACTCTGAGTTGATAAATTACAGCATGACAGGAGTGGAAAAGAAAAATCTTCATCTGTTTATTTTGCAGATTTGTAGAAAAGACAAACCAATGCATTATTGCATAAGCCAAATGTTAGGAGCGAATGTGTAAACATTTTACTCCACATCTCATATACACTGTATACATCTATAATCTTCCCACACGCAGAAGGTAAGTTGTTAAAACTCTTCAGGTTTGAAAACCAAGCAGCCCACTTCTCATCCTCTGGAGGGGGGTGAGTGTTTCAGCCGGTGAGAGGCGAACCATCAAAAACAAAACACAAACAAATTACTCAACGCCTTCTCAATGAACACGCTGCTGGCCCACACACAGCTCTCTGCTGGTCACTGAGAGAGATGTTACACTTGCATGTGTGCGAATTCAGTATGCAGGCAAATGTTCGTGCTGACAGATTCATACAGCAGAACATGATATTTTACATTATCCATGATAAATACAGTCAGAGAAAATTGTAGGAAAATAGAAATTTTGTGTAACATGTGCATGGCATCTGATGCTGCACAGTCCATATCGATGCTGTTCACTCTGTTGCATGATTTTTAGGTTTAATTATTGACTGCTGATTATTTTAAAATGAACGGATGCTCTGACGTCTCTCCATCTGGTGGGCCTGATGAAGCTGCTTATCGAACTGTCTGCAGAGTTTTTATTCAAAGATCCTTTTTGCACATTTGTTTAAAAAAAAAAAAAAAAGCTTCTGTAAAGGTGTTTCAAGGACACACAGCAGCTTTGACAGTTATGTAGTTGAGCTAATGAGGTACAGAGAAGTCGCCTATGAAGCTCACTAATTAACACTTTGCAGGTGAAATGGAAGGGCCATAACACAGTTTCACTGTAATTCTTGGAATGGAACAGTTGTCAGGCAAACAGCAGGTATTTCAGAAAGGTACTGCTCCCAGCCAGGATATACCCAACATAGTCAGTTACACAAGATCCCCCACTCTATGCTGTGCCACTGGTGTGCCAAGGTATGTACACTTACCGTCTCCTAAGTAGGCGGAGTCACGTCTCCCACAGAGACAGTTAGGAACCACCATCCCTCTTCCTCATCTGAAAGTGTTATAAGGTCTTGTGAATGGGTTAAAGCAGACGGATTTTGCTTCGCACGATATTTGTTTTAGGTAAGTTTTAACTTCAATTGATTGTTTCACCTATAAAATTTAAATGTCTGTTTAAGTCCGTTGTGAAGCAAGGCATGAAGCACCGGTTCCCAAATCTCGTGAGTGGGTTGCTGAGACAGAGACAGGTCTCGAACAAGGTTTATTTTCTCCTTGTATATGTGTCTGAAAAATGCCATTTTTATGTCAGAATGTTTGGAAGATATGTGTCTTGTCAAAAATGGGTCCAGTACATATCTTGGTGATGAAGTGGGTGAAAGAATTGATCATTAACTGTGAACACATTCAATTCTCCTGTTAGAATGAATAGACTAAAGACTGTCCCTGCGTTCCAATACCCATACTACCTTACTATTTAGTTTGCTAGAAAAGGATTAAGCATGTCCCAGTATGTAGTATGTGAAATGGAATATCCCTGAAGTACCAGGATGTTCTACTACATCCGGTCAGATTTTACAGTATGCAAGCCAGCATGCTTTTCTGGCCTTTCTGACCCACAATCCTCTGCGCAGCAGAAAATATGTCACATATGTCACGTTGTGTCACTCACAAACGCCATGATGACAGATGGCAGCGCATATAAGTGCAAGTACTGTACAAATTTGCAATTCCTATGTACCATTAATATTAAAGAATATGCTATTGCTGCACAAAGACGAGTGAATAAATGACTGCAAACGGTAAGTTACATTTAAATGAATTTTACATTAGAATGGCTTAGAAAAATTCTTGATCAAATTGTACTCCAAATTTTTTTGCGCTATGGCTACGACACATATGGGAGCAACAGAGTCAGAGTTCAAGGTGCGCTTTCATGGTGAAGTAGTAGGTTCCAAATGTATGCATACTGCATGCAATGGCATTTTCTTTGTGAGGGCAGGTACATACTACAAGTAAAGAGCAAAAGTGTGCGATTCGAAATGTACTCTGTGTCTAGTCTCTTAAAGGGGAGGAGCCATGGCAAAAAACCATGTGACACTGATAGTGGAAATAAACTGTCAGTGAGACATATTGCTTTCTCCTATTAACCATCTCTGGAAACACTATGGTACATAATGCCTGTAAAGCAGCTGACTGTTATTTTGCTGTATTTATTTATTTATTTGTCTGGGGGGGATGGGGCTGTTACCTTTGGGGCTAGTCACTTTCATGTGCTTCGATTCTTTATTTTTAACATCAGCTAAGCTAACTGGCTGCCTCTACCTTCTTAACAGGCAAAGGACAAGATTGTTCCTCGAACTTTTGGCAAGAAAATGAATTTCACAAAATGCCAAACCATTCCTTTGATGAAAAATGTATTTACACTTTCTAGCTTGCCACATATTGTTACTTTGCTTCATAATTGTAAAAACTTGTAAATAGTTGACAGCAATTTTTGAAAGTGTTCTTTTTTCAAAGTTTCTGCTACTTCACTGCAGTTTTCTTCAAAGCTTTCCAAGCAGTTTTGTTTTTGTTCAACTGTAAAATTATTATTGCAACACCTGCACCACCCATGTCTTAACATAACCTTATATTTCAAGAGCCTCTCCTCTTATCTTCACCTCACTGAGGCACAGTACTCTTTTGACCACAGCGAGCTCATAATGCAGCAATCGCCCTTTTTGTTCTGCAGCAGCATTCAGGCTCACTTTCTCCAACCTTTGTGATGTATGACGAGGCGAACAAACAGGTAGCATTCATTTACTTGATATGGTTATATGATATATCTCTCAATTCAATTCAACTTGCATGCACCACTTACACCCTTGAACCTGACTGTGTCCACAAAGCATAAGTTGGCATATTTACCAAACAACAATTATGCTGAAGCGTGATGAACCTTTTTGTTCTGTCCCTGCTTTCCGAGACTCTGTGATCCTGTTCACCCTTCCACACCTCACCCCTCCCTCCACTTCCCAAATAATTCCAAGGTTGTGGGATAAAAGCTTCTCTCTGCAGACCGGCAGAAGTCTAAGTATAGTCTATAAGCCAGAAGTCTTTTATATAAGTAAATAAAAGAGAAAATTGCTGCATGCCTTATCACTGTAAGTGTATTTTGTGTTAAATCTGTTTTGACAAAGATGTATTGTTCTCATTATGACAAAGTGTTGTTTTGAAAACGCAAATACAAACTGTTGTAGAGCTGTCCTCAGTGAGCTGACAGAGCTGCTGTTGTTTCGCTGTTTATGAGTGAAGTTTGACAGGGTTTTTTGTTGTTTGTTTTGGTTTGTTTTTTTTTTAGATTATTGAACTTTCTCTCAGTTTTAAATCCATCATTGTGCCAGTGAAGACATTCATGTGTCCTTCCTTTTTTTTCTGTGCAGACACATTTTGTATTTTCAAAATCATCCTTGCTTTACAATTTCATGCTTTTGTCTTCATCGGCATGCTGAATTTGTGGGATCACATGGGTCGTGTTCGGTTTTTTGTTTTTTTTTTGGAATTGATGTCACATTTGTACACAACTAACAGACTGAAAATGTAATCACTTAATTAAATGTTTTACGAGCACTTCAGAGTTTTAAATGAGTGATGGAACTAAAGACAGAGGATGTGCCTGTTGAAGCACAAAGGCAGCTGTATTGACATAATTAAAAGGCAGTTGGAGATCTCCTCGGTTGCTGCAAGCAATTTTCAGCAAGGCCATTTTGGACTTATCGAACTCTGCAGCAGCTACCCATCTGACTGAATGCAAAGTAAAGCTTTTGAAGTTTCTGTCGCACATTGCACAAAAACATCAAGTACACATGCATGTGTCCTTAAATCAGTGTTACCTTAATATCAGAATGATATGGAAAATGTATACCCGAGTAAATTATTACTGTAACTGCTGAAAGACATTATGTTCTGCGTGTTGAAAACTGAAAACAAATATAGTTGCAGAGGCAGTTTGGAAGCTGAAGTTTCCAAGGGCATGCTTTCACATTGTTGGCTAAATAATTAGTCCAAATGAAAGCAAACAAATTGGTTTTGGTTGTTAGAACTGCATTAATAAAATTCCCCCCATCAGGTTGCTAAAGGCTAAAACAATTAGCCTTTAGCATATAAAGATGAGCTAACATATCAGCAAACAGCTCATTCCTCCAGCAGAAACAAAGCAATATTATCGTCCCAATGGAGCATCTTTCTGACTTCCTGACGAATGTAAGTTTAATATCCACAAAGTCAGCAGGTGCCCTTGGGCTCCAACAGCTCCTTAAATCTAATACATTTTATTGACTCGGCTACAAACTAATAAACAACTAAAGAAAAATTAGTTTTTGATTTTGTCTCTCTTGTTGTTGCCTGCTTCTTAAACATTAAAGATCAGGCTGATGGCACGAGATGTTAGAAATCCAGACAATTCAAAATAAAGTTATGCTCTAAAGTTTTTCTTGGAATGTTGTATTCTGAAATTTTCCAGTTCAGTTCCAAAGTCTTTTCCTTAATTGTCATGTAGACCTTTGCAGCAGTTCTCCTCGAGACCTTGCGCTTCATCCTTTTCAGCTGCTGGTGATTTTACAGCTACAAAGAACAGCAGTGGAGAGAGAGATGTATTCAGGACTGATCATGTGTTTTTTTGTTGTTTTTTTCCCATCAGGTTTCAAGAGCTCTCAGTCAGGTAAGTTGTGAAGTGGGTACAGCAACATCAAAGACAACAACTCTGCTGCAAAACATCACACCTACAGTGAAGATGGATGTCCTTGAATGAATTTGTAACAACATGTTCTTTGTCATATTATCAGACAAAGAGCAGATACTGTAAGATTGTTATATGCAATGTTATCACCATTTATGGTGCTGTATTACTTGATTTTAATGTGGCTGAGACACAAAATTGACCAGATAAACATTTACCTGTTTGAAGTTTATCCTTCTGTATAGTTTAACTTTATCTTTTTTCTTGTTTTTTGTTTGTGCCCAGTGATTGATTGCTCATTACATGACAAGAAGGCAACACTTTGGTACCTCAGCAGTAGCTGGCAAGAAATCCGTACATTTTTTGTGGATCTCTATGGTCTTTAGAAGTCTGGCAAGCAGGACGTGACCAGCTCTCAGTTCATTTTCCATTTCCAAGGGCCATTATCAATGGGTGATGACCAAAATGCCTCTGGATGGAGTGGAGTAGAGCTAAAACTAATCACCGGTGGCATGGTGGTGTAGTGGTTGGCACTGATGCCTCACAGCAGTAATGCTCTCATTTGAACCCCCTGGCTGCTGTGTGGGTTTCCTCCAGGTTTTTTTCCTCTTTCTCCTCCCAGTCCAAATACATGCAGGTTCGATTAATTAGCTCCTCTAATTAGAGTTTGGGTTAGTTCATGAAGCTGCAGAATCCGGTAATAATTCACAGCCCACAAAGCATCCAACGTCCACAGGCATTTGTTTAGTGCTCATCCTGGATGTTTTTTTGTTTTTTTTTTCTCAGTCTGACTGAAACCTATTTTGCTCCAGAATGAATGATGATCTTTTTGGTCCAAATTTAGTGGAAAATATAGCCCAAATAAATTATATTGTAGCCTGAAATCTATACTATTGTACTTTATCTTGAAAAAGCATGTTAAATTGCCTATTACATATATGTTGGGTTTGTCACGATGATGAAGATTTGCTAAGTGTAGCTTTAACTTTAGCAGCAAAATATAATATTATCTATGTGGCAGATTACCTTTATGTATTGAGCACATTAAATCCTATTTCAGTTTTAATTACACACAAGTGTAATTGTAGCTCTGCTTTACCATGATGAGCATAATGTTGAGATTCTTACCAAAAGAAGCAGCTGGTTTTTGCAATTTCAGTCTTATTTTTGTGTTGATGATGCTGTCTGTCTTACTGAGATCTGAAACACTTCAAATCTTTTCCTATACCTACACATGGTACAATGTGTTGTTTTTGTTTTTCAATACTGATTTTAAAGGATTCTGCCCTGCATCTGCCTTAGATGGATCCATCTCTGCTGTTCCACTCTTTACCTTGCTTGCTGTATTACCACTGTGCACCACAGGGATTATTTTTCTTTTTGTAAAACTCAAACTGTGTCTCTGTCTCACCTGTTTATCAGCCATGACAAGAAATGATTTGACAACCAGTGATTTTAGAGATATGAGTTTTATGTTACAAAAACATCCAAACCATGATTGTCTTCCTCTCCTGGGGTAAAGATGCAGGACAGCCTGCCTCTGCCTCAGGCAGCTTTGTGAGAGTGCAGAGAAATACAAAATGTAACATGGCGGATGATTACATCTTTCAGTCGGCAATCAGACTTTGACAGCATCAAGGCAGGATTTGGCAATGAAACTCTAACAGCATCTCGGTTGAATGGTGCTTGGAGCTGCATAGAAGAAGCCCTAACATAGCACTTTTGTCAGTTATGGCACCTTTCCAGAGATAAGAGGCAGATGTGAATTAGACATTTGTCTTTTTATTGTAAGACAATTCAAAACTTTCAAGCGTACAGGCAAATAGATTAAAAAACAAATGATTATTTGATAAAAATGGCCTGAGGAAGTAAAGAGTCTTTTCAGAGTGGGTGAAGCATCTTAGGATTCAAATAAGAGACCAATAAAACAGTCAGCAGAGGGAGAATGGGACAGTGGAGCAGAAAGAGCACATAACATGCAGCAGATGAAGCAATGAAGCTACAAACCATCAAAATAGTAAAACAAGACCAGCTGCACGAATGAGAGGAAAATACAGACTGGGAGAAGCAGCAGAAGATGGTTTCCACAAATACAAATAACCTGAGAGGCCACCTCCACCTGAGGGAACAACATGTTTGTTTATGACAGATGGAGAGCAGCAGGAGCAAACACAGCCAGAACCAAGTGAAACAAACACAAAAGTGGTGAGGCATAAATCACTAATTACACCTGTTCAACATTAGCAACAGTCTACATTAGTTTCATTGGGTTTTCAAGTTTTGATTTTTTAAAAAATTATTATTATTGCTTGTCCTCTTTTTCCAAGCAGATTTGTACAGCGCATCAGTGTCAGAGCTGGGGTTGTAATGTTAAGGTGGAACAGTCAAATTAATTTCCCCAGTGTATCATATCTATTCACTCGTATCTCTTCTCTCATGTTACCAATATGAATCACTCGTTGACAGCATTGACAAAAATGAGTTTCTCTGCTTGAGCTCTTCAGTTGTTTTTCATTTCTTTCCCTCAAAAATCTCTTTTCTCTGCAGTTTGTAGTCAGGGAAATATTTTCAAATCACACATGAATATTTTCTCTGATCAGTGCACTCTTTGCTATCAGTCACTTGTCTTAGAATTGACCCTTCAGACCCTTAGCCCACCTTGTTGCTTCACCTGTTACACTTATATCGAGCTTTTCAAAACTGATGTCGAAGCTGAAGCCGTTGCTAGCAAAAGTAATCTGCTGCTAGCTGGTTACGTAACCCCAACTGTGTGTTTGTTGAAAACTACCCCAGTTTGCTTTTAAATGTTTCCCGTAGACTCACTTTCGAGGAGAACTTTCATCCTGTCTTAATTACCGATTGTACGTTGATAGCTGAGCACCATGAGGACACAGAAGTAAAAAAGAAAATAGCATTGCTTTTTTAGCTTTGGTAGTATGATGAGGAAAATGTCAAATGTTACTCACTCAAGCCTTCTGTTTGGATGCATAGAAGGAAATACAGGGCCAAGCAACACACAAGTTCTATATTTTATTATTTTAATATTCAGTAGTATGTTACATGCTTATGAAAGGACATTGAGGGTAAGACGTAGGCTAGCTAATGAGTTTGGCTACTGTCCTAGGCGAAATCTTTGGTTTGATTCAGCCTGAACCAAATAAAGTGCAAGACTGAGCCGCTAACCTTAGCCTATGCTAATCTCATATGGCAAGTGTTTTAATGGGACATGTGCACAAAAATTATGAAGTCAGCTAAAGATACACAAATTCTGAGCTAATAATTATTATGGATGTGGTTTGCCAGCACTTTTTAATTAAACCTTTTCAAATATTGCCCCTTTAGTGATGCCCTTTCGTGTCCAATAAAGATGCAAAGGTTAACTTTTGACTCCCGCCTCCAAGGTGCAAAGTGCACACAACTTGACTTTTTTAATTGTGCCTTCAAATGGGGTCGTGTTTACCGTGTTCATGAGAAGAGACCGTACGAACGCCCCCTCCCTCTATTGTTGTACTCATAACATCTTAAGTCAAATTTATCAGAAAGCTCCGAGTTCACGAGTTATGACGTGATTGCTGATGTTTTCAGAAATGGCAGAGCCTGTATTGGCCCGTGCAGGGCCATAAGTAAATGTAGACAAGTTGTTAATCTAAATATGATTCTTCACCTTCATTGTCTCGTCTCTTGTTCCTCCACCTGGTGTTTAAACACAAAATAACAATGTAACATTTCCACATAGAGAGCCAGGAGGAGAACAAGAGATCTGTTGGCGTCCATATTACTGTTTCCTAACAACACTCTTCTGATGTGGTTACTACTTGAACGCAAGTCCTTCCTGTACACAAGCTCCTGACACAACTTAGTAACATCACGAGTTCTGTATGAAGGCAGCATAAACGTGTGGTTTTGATGCGAAATTTTTGCGGTTTCCATTTAGACAACACAAGTACTTGGTTAGGTTAAGATCATTGGTTTGACACATCAAATTTCTTTTTTTCTGTCCCCCGGTCGACAGCTGTGTGCGTGACCTGAAACTCTGACCAAGTGAGATATCAACTGCCTGCTCCCATTATGAAGCCTCTGCTGGTTGTATTACATAACACAAGCTGCCGTCTTAGTTAAGCAGAACAGATACCAACTGCCTGTTGACATTGCATTTATTAATAATACTAAATGTCAATAGCTGCTAGTGAGTGCGCTGGCAATTAAAGACAAATGTCATTCAGTACAGTAGGTCATGATTTTTGATAAGAGCAAATAACCCAGAAGCAAAAAGGAAGAGGTCGTCCTCCAGAAATCCCCTTCACTGATGCAGCCAGGCAGAGGAGGTGAAAGAATCACAAGACTCATCTGAACATCTGAGGCATCATCATCTAACAAAAAGCTTTGAACAGGAAGGCAAAAGAGTGAATCTGAAGCTCGTTATGTAAAACTCAAATTCAAGTTGTCCTAAAACTGCTGAAGGATGATTAAAGTGAGAGGCGAAAACAAGAACTTTGTGAACTTTGCAGGTTTTACCCTGATCAAAGTAGCTTTTATCCAACTTTTTTAATTTAATAAAAGACCAGTTTTTATAACTGCAATTAGAAATGCGATAAACTGCAGTCTTTCATTTGTTTTGAATCATCCGCCGATTTCAGAGAACATTATTTAAACACAATAAAATCTTGTGATGCTTACTGTCGACGCATTAGAGATTCATTTCTGTCTTAAAATAATAACAGTCATTCACAGCAAAGATTTGATGTGAATGACTGTTAAGTCATGGAGAGAAGAAGGAACTTCCTCTCCACTACCCTTTAAATATTCATTTCCATTTTTCTGATTATGTGTCTGCTGGCAGGTTTGGTTCACATGCGTATGAGCAACGCTGAAGGCAGATAAACCATCCTGTGGTAATGAAATACTGTGCAGCAGACAAATGGCAGTCTTCACAACTCAGGCTTTATTAGGTTTAGCCCACTATAAACGTCTTCTCAGTTGCTTGGAGAAAACTTTGGGCTGCGCAGCGCACACAGAGCAGATATTATTCAGGAGCATTAACTTCACTCGTTTTCATGCTGGTGTCAGGCTGTCGCTGTCGATCAGGTGAAAACCTCTCATCTCCCACTTCTACTTTCTCAACAGCTATGTGCTTCTATTGATGTATGGCTAAAATTTCACTGTGACATTTAAAGTCTCCAACACAGAGAGGGCATTATATCGACATGTTGTTGTCTGACAAGAGAATCTGTCAGGTACGGTGACATACAACGTTAAAAAAAAAAGATGATTGTAAAGATCATATTTGTCAGTTAGTTTGTCATAAGCCCAAAGCCCAAAGGGTCAAAAACAGCTTTCTAACCAAGAAAAGAGCACGAAATCAACAAAACACCCAAAAGCAGGAGGACAAGCAGTGAAAGATGGGGGAATTAGGAATTTAGAATTTAGGGGGAATTGATTCTCTGACATTTAGAACTTTTGTGGGTTATTTTTCTTCAGCAGACATTTGTCACATTGTGAGAAAAGTGCTTTTTATTCACCTTGAGTGTACATGAAGTGCCAGTGTAAGCATCCCTCTGTGAAACCCGGTGTGCCTGATGGCATCAATGATGAGCTCTAAATATTGTCCACTGACGAGTAAATGATGAAGAGAAGAGAAAGACATTAATTCAAATATTGTCAAAATTTAAACAGATCTGATTTTCAATGCATTGTATCTCATCTCTACTAGCTTTAATATTATGTGGTCCAAAAGAGAAAAATACAAATTGGTGACGCCACAAATGTCTTTGTAGTTCACTGTATTAAAGAGTTCAGGTTGAGTTCAGTGTTCAGTGTTGTATAAATGAATGTAAGAAGCAGTTTCATACAACTCTGAGTCCTTTCTGAAATATGTGTTGTACAGTAGGATTGTCGACTATAACCAATATTAAAGATACTCGTAATATTTAAAAATGAAATATCTACATTGTGTTAAAAATACACATATGATACTATTGTGTATACGATACAATGCCTCTTCAATCATTTCTGTTCCTTTTTGTTCTCGCTTTGTCTCAGTAGGTGTTAATGCTTCACAGCACTGGCTGGCATCCACCATAAAACTTAGAATTTATTGCATGGAAATAATTTTTCTGCACACATTTACACAGTTATGGTTACAGACTCATTTTATCATCCTACAGTTGTATTTTGAATAAAAGGAATTTGCAAAAAAAGACAATACACACAATAAAGAAAGTCAAAGATGATTTTGAGTCATAGCCTTAAAAGTTTTTATATAAAGTGGGAAAGTGTAAGGAATCATAGATTTCATAGAGGCCATGACAATTGAGTTGTGACAGTTCTACTGTTTTTACACTGACCAATTTAAGGTAGATATACTGCTGTGGTTATGTGAAATACATACATGTACTGTAAAGTTATACATATACAAAGCAAAATGCCAATGAAAAAAGCATTTAACATTGTAGAAGATGCTGGAAAAAGCAACAAAAATACTAATATTGTAACACTGTGCGACACTTACCACATAGGTAAAAGACTCAAGTTTCCTTTATTCTCCCTTGTTCATTTCTTATGAAGATGAAAGGTTTATGCTTCTAAAAAAAAACCTCACGATAATCATTTACACTCATGTGAATCTGTGTAAATCGCTTTATGATCCTCATGTAATTTACTGTCAGTGAACTGCTGCTGCTGCTGCTGCTGCTGCTCCCCTCTGTGTTAATGCTTTATTTATCCACGTCTACTTCTCTTGTCCTGCCTTTATGTACAATACAGAGATAATGTATTTCTGACCAAAGTCTAAAGCATGTCCAACAAGCCATAAAAGCTAATCTGGAGTGTTCAGACTGTGTTCATTATAACCGTCAGCACTCAAACACTCAAACACTCCCACTGTTGTCCTGTGATCTTGTGACGTTTAAAACAACGGATGGCAGACATGAGGGCGCATGAACAAACGACACAATTGTTTTTTTAAAAAAAGGCAAACTAATTGAGAGAACATTTTAGAGGTCATGTTGGATGTCATAATTTACAGAATGGGACTCTGTGGAGAGGACCTTGATATTTTTACCTCTTGTGAGAGAAATTCTCCCTATTAAAGTTTGAGAGCCACCAACTCTCTGAAGAATTACAGAGTCTGTGTGACGAATCAAATCTGTTCAATGCGTGAGTCATAAACCAAAAGACTCAAGCATGATGTTCTTTCCTGACAGTCAGATCGTCTTGACTTATGTACCATCTGTAAAAATGACAGCAGTGGCAGATCTCATGACAATGCTGACATTAACATAGTCTCATATTGAAGTGATGATCAGGTTTTCGTCGGGACAAAAGTCCTTTGTTGTTACCTAGCAGACTGTCAGCTGACTCTCATCAGATTTCCTTACAGCCTCCACACAACTTAAACACTGACATGTCCCAATCTATATATTAAATTTTTAATCTACAGCTAAATCTAAAATGTTTAATGATCATACTCTTCCAAAACAAATAATTTACCCAAAATTTTTAGTCATGGCTCATCCATAAAACCATCAGCAGTTACAGCTTCCAACAAAGGCTACAGTTTAGCTTTTGAATTTCAGGTCCCTTAGTAGTACATAAAGGCTTACCATTTCTCCTTTTGAAAATTTGTACCTAAAGCTCAAAGGTCAAAGTAAACTTTATTATCCCCAAGGGGCATTTTGATTTACAAATTGAACAAGAAAAACACCTTACTCGCACACACAAATACACAGGAAAACACATATCAAAGACAAAGGTTATATGATGCTACACAAATCAGGTCCTTTGTTTTGAAAAAAATAGTTTGATACTGATAGGCCATAGCAACGTTTCCATATAGTCGTTGTTTCTTTATAGCCCAAAAACGACAGCTGACAGGATTGGTTTGTTCAAAGGTGGAAACACTATCAGATGAAACTGCTTGTTTTGCTCATGCAGCATAAAAAATTGGAAGCCAAAGTCGGACAAAGATCTGCACAAATCTCTCACATTTTTTTAATCAAGCAACATTTCCAACAGTGATCATTGTGTGGTACTGTCAGATCACCATCACAAAGCAAAAGATGAAACATAGACACATTTTAATCCCTCTGGTGTTTGGTACCGAATAATCGAAAGAAAAGCTTCTTTTAAGTTTGGCTCATCAGAGAAGGGCTGGACAACACTGCCTGATACTTCCATTAGAAACAGAGGATGCTTCTTTAATAAGGGGGAAAACAGTTAATATATTATGATATGTCAAACATATCAGAAATCTCATAAATCATCCAGAAAAAAAATACAATCAAAGTCACTTCAGTTATAGAACAAAAGTTGTAAAAAATGTTGTAAAAAAAAAATAGAAAGATGGGGGAAAGGGGGATTTCATCAGCAGATATAAACCTTTGGGAGAGAGGTGGCATATTAAAAACATCATTTGGACTTCTTAAGAAGGTTCTTTGGATGGAGCCTGTAATAGAAATAGAAATACCTCTGCCTAGTCTGAAGAATGGCATGTTAATTATTTATTGTATCACACTGAGGTTTCTCTAAGAGGTCAATTTGCATCTCTACAAAAGGTGCTCTTAACCAACATGCCTTAACAAAGGTTGAAAAGAGCCACAATGCAATACCTACACATTAAACACTGTAATTCATTTTCAATTTCCTGGACTGGAACCCATTTAATGAAAAAAACCCACAACAAATGTCTTTGCTTCAAAGGATGCTTCAACTAAACTGTACATTTTCAAGTTCAGCTGCCTGCTTTAGTCTTTCACAACATTTAGAGTAAAGAAGAAATGAAAATCAGCTTCATTTCTATAAAGAAAACGAGTTACATCTCATAAAGAAAATCAAAATTTTCAGATAAACAAGGAGCTGTTAGAGTAAAGAACAGCTTGTCATTCCTCAAAACTACAACAAAGGAAAAGTCACTCTGCTTTTCCTTGCTGCTCTCTGTTTAAATCTGAGGTCTACGTCAAACAAACTGAGAACGGCATCTTATTTCATTAAAAAGGCAGTAATCTGTGCGAAGCTGTGGGAGGATTGCTTCTCTCTCTTTCTCTCTCAAACTCTGTGCGTCATGACAACATTTAAGTGATTCATGCGTCTATTGCTTTTTTACATAACAAGGTGTTTATTAGTATCACCTCTGCGCAAGGCTGAGCCGAAAGGCGGAGTGGGGGGGAGATGGAGGGTGCCACTAATGCTAGGAGCAAACATTAACCATAAAAATCTCCCACTGGGAGAAATGAATGAGACACAATGCATCATGTGGCAAGCACATATTGCGGAGGCCAAAGCGTCATATGATGAAACCATTTCTGCAAATTAGATATTTGCTCATGTTTGGGAGAAAAACTGCAGAGGGGAAACAGGTGGGGGCTGATGTAATGTGAATTCACAGCGCAGAGCAGACAGTGTTTAACGGTAATGTCGTCACACAAAACAGACCTCAGGGTTCGGGTTACACTAAACAACCGTGTGTTTGTGGCCTAAAATGACCAACAAATAACCACCATTAATACAAATAAAGACTCCATTTTGGTATTGTTCGGGGTGCTACAGCACCACACAAGGTCTTTTCATATTGCAGACACATATCACTGAGCAGGGGATAATATTGTCACAAAGCAATTTTAATATGAGGCAATTCAAGAAGATATTACAACCATTAAAAGAACATCAATAAAGCTTAGTGTTAAATTTTACTGTGGAATATTTTGGGGGCTTTTATGTCAGTTAGGTGTGCAGCTTTTGGTCTTCTGTCATTTTGTCTTGATGAAACTCTCCTCCCAAGAAGATGGACAGCATCAGCTGTCAACACATTTATGTTTAAGGCACAAAGCCCTTCAGCGTCCAGAGTATTTACCATGAGAATAAAGGTTGAAGTCATGTGATATTGTTATACAGACTGTTACTGTCTGTGACTGATAGACCCAAAATTTCTCAACCAGGGAGAAAGAGAAGATGTGCTTCAAGCTCCTATTCAGATCTTTTTCTTAGAGTGTCTTATGTGAAAAAATGTATAAAAAGTGTTCATACATACTTGAAGCAGTAACTTTAGTTTTCAATGTGTAAGTTTTGCAGTAGTTCTATGTTGTATTTCCATGTGTCACAATTGGGCAAGCAAGTTAGTGTCGAGTCAGACGAGTCACAAATTTTGATGACTTTAGACTCAACTTGACAATATCATAAAAGACATACAACTTGACTTTGACTTTAACAGCAAGGACATGTGACTTCACTTAGTCTTTGGACTTGAAAATACTTGAGATGTAAAAGTATGACATTTGAAAAGTTTGTCATGAAAAAACATATTTCCCTTCATTTCAAGAATCCACTAATGTTAGCACTATTCATTCCCAGCAAGTCAACAGTTTTTTTTCTTAGTTTGAAGCATCAGACAACATTCAATCAAGTTTAACTTCAGCGTTTTAGCTTTCAGCCTCATTGATTTAACTAGCAGGCATGCGCAGTTACTTTGATGTTAAGCTAATGTTCGCTTGAAACAAATATTAACCTCAACTTGTCGAATGAAGTTGGAAGTTGTTGGATCTCCGTTTGTAATTTGCAACCGTAATGTTTTG
>JAQLOL010000019.1:17286497-17308084 GCA_029783665.1 Naso thynnoides | reverse complement strand
TTGTAATTTGCGACCGTCATGTTTTGCATACTGCAATTCTTATTTTGTTGACCACTTCGTAGTCTGTGTACGCAGACAAAATGATCTTTGGTAGTATGTTTGTCCAGCTAGCATTAACTAACTGGCGTTCCATAACTTAACCTACTTCTTCTTCATGGTTTGTTCTTAAGTTCACTTCCAATTCAGAGTTTAGAGGAAATTCTGAAAAGCATTCACTGTTTGAGCAAATTTAAAAGATTAGAATAAGGACTTTGGACTTGACTGGGGCTTGCCTTGACTTGGAACTTGAATCAAGTCTTAACAGCAAAAACCTGAGACCTACTTGTGACTTGCAACAGTTCTCCCACCTCTGCTTATTCCTGTGGTGCTAAAATCGTACTAGCCGTTTATTCTGCAGTCAAAGCAAGGGCCACAATGGAGCACATAATAATTATCATATCCATTACTGCAATTAAAACATGGAATTTATATTAAAAACTTTTTTTTATCAAACCAAACATCCTTATTGCCTGCCATTCAAAGCATCATTCATAATAAAAAGCTGTTAATGTTGACACTTTCCACAGCAAGCTTGCTTGTCAATATCTAGCAAGCTGGTGCTAACCCACAAAAATGTTTTTGCAGAATAAAAGATAAGATCCAATGAGCACCAACAGCCCAGTTTCTCACCCACCCAGTAAACATTTGGACATTGAAAGATTGTGGTTTGAACATCCAATCAAGACGTTCCATCATCGTTCAAAAATAGTCCCAAAATGGGAATCGTGCTGACGTCTGTGATGTCACTTGGCCATCATCTGGACATCCTTTTCAGTCGTCCCAGCAACATCAAAATATGCCATTACCACAACCTAGACAGTAATAATAAACAATATGTAAAAATAAAAGCTAAACCAATAAATGAAAATGTAAATAGTATGTCGCTAATACTTCAGCACTAGAAGGCAAATTTCAAAAACACCACTGGGATTTGTACTCATGACCTCTGGCACTATAATCTAACCCATTAAGTACTAAGCCACCAAGCTATTATAGAATACAGTAGAAATTTGCCTTTATGGAAGGTGTCTAGGAAGATTGAATACATTTGTCACTGACCCAATCACAGTCTGAGAAGAAAGGAGCATCTTGGTTAATTTTGACTTTTTTTGTTTGTTTTGTTTTGTTTTGTTCAGTAGAGGGTCGACCCTTCCCAGGGCGACATAGCTGTTTTTACATATAAAAAAGGGTTGTCGTATTTGTATATGGAGTGGATGTCATATGATCACAACCATTTCAAAATCTAATAAATTGGCAATGAAATGTAATTTTATTCAACAAAAAATGCACATGTTTTAATTTTTCATAGCAATGACATGATCATTTTTCCTGGTCTGTAAGGGTGAGCCCAACTGGACCATTTTTAGACATGGTCCGGTCTGCCTCAGTATTTGGCATCTGGACTGAACCAGTTTTGAGCGTTGTACCAGAAAAATGTTTGCTGGGCAGTTAAACATGCAAGTAAATGGCAGCAAGTATCGGGGTCAAAAGAGAACAAAAAAAATCTACTTAAGTAAAAGTACTGTTACCTTGATGAAATTTTACTTACACTGAGTGAATTAAAGTTATTTGTATAAAAATGTGCTTAAGTAAAACTAAAAAGTAGCTCAATTTAATCAATGTATTCAGAGTAAAAGTTAGTTAGTTACTTTTTGGGGGTTGGTGAAGGAGGAGTAATATTATCTCTCAGTGTCCATCCGTCTCCATCTCTTGCTTTCTGTGTGTGTGTGTGTGTGTGTGTGTGTGTGCGTGTGTGTGTGTGTGTGTGTATTTTCATCCACTGGCCCTGCAGTCAGTCAGCCAAAGCCAGTCAGATGCACAGTTACTGGCACGCAGACACAGCAACAGTTCATAGAAAACTTGTAGAAACCCATTTTCAAAAGTACTACATTTCTCTCAAAGTAAAATAAAAGTACAAAGTTTGAAAAACTACAGGGAAAAGGCCTCTTAAATCTGTTCATTTTAGTTTAATAGAGTAAAGAAAGCAGATGTTTTGCATTCAGTTTGTTGTTCAGTACAAAATCTTCTCAGTTCTTTTCAGACAGTTAAGTTTACATAAGTTGCCTTTTAACTGAGAACCTCAGTCTCCTGCTGCAGTTTGTCCAGATCTCTATTTGAACCCTCCTCCTGTTTGTTGTAGTTCTTTAATTCCAGCTTGCGGTGTGAAAATGCTTATTGCCTGAAATCTTAATTTAGCTCTTTAATGATTATAACAAACCAACAGGTTACTTCACAGGCGTATAACAGCACTGATGAAATTAAGTAATAAGCACACTGCAGAATGAATAAAAAAAAAAACCAAACTCATCTAAAAAAACAATTAAAGCTGGAGTCATCTAGACACACAAGCAAAAGCTCAAACAATTACTGAAGGGTGATAAAAACATTTCTGCAAAGGATTTTGTATAAAACATTTCTTGGTGATTTAGGAGACATAGGTGCAGAAAGAATCCTTGGTAAAAGAAGAAAGAGAAGAGAGGAACACTAACCAGTCAAACACACACACACACACACACACACACACACACACACACACACACAGACATACACACACAAGCAGACACTCTAATTCAGTTACAGTGAAAGGAAAGCACTCCTGCATCAATGCAAACGTCCATGATCACGAGCGTCTGTGTGAGCGAGGATGTTTGCATTGATACAAAGCTCTCTGTTACTGACAGTGATGTAGCTCAGCTCTGTCTTCATTCACTCACTCAATTACCTTTGTTTTATGATGGACAGACCCTCCTCTGAGTAAACACTTTAATCTCTCCCCAATCAAATAAAACTACACTTTCTAAAACTCCCTAGTCCACCCTTGTTTCCTTGCTTTTTTATTTTCAGTTTTTCTAGTCACGTCCGCTCCAAATAACAAAGAAGTGATTATTTTTCAGCTCCCTTGTCCTCTTTTTAGCTCTTGTTTGTAATGCCTGGGTCAACATAGCGGCAATCATTCTTCAGCCACAGCAGATTTAGTACATCGAAGCCCTAAAATAAGCTATTAATTGTGCTGTTTGTGAATGTTCCCATTTGTATTGCGTCTCCCCAGTGCAACATCACAATGATAAGTTCAACATGTCTCTGCAAAATGGCAGTGTAATGGGAGTATGTATGCAGCACCTTTGCGATGTCACTAAAATTACGCACCAGGTCCCTGCAATTGAATCCCCCTCTGGTAATGCTATAATTCCTGTCCACCAAAACTCACTAGCAGCAGCAGCAGCAGATGTGTTTGCGATGGGGAGCGACTCCAAATAAAATCACTGGCAGTTCATCTCTTCTCTTCAGGCAGCAGTCTCATCACTGTGTCTGCTTTGTTTTCATATTTTTGCTACAAGTTCCCACTTAGTCAATTGGTGGGAGAGGACTAGGAGGAGGAGGAAAAGGAGGAGGAGAGATGGTGAAGATAGGGGAAAGGGGAGAAAAGGAGAGAAGAGGATAGGAAAAGAAATAAGAATTGACAATAAATGAGAAAATGAAAGGAGAGGAAAAGAGGAAAAAAAGTTACCATAAAAATAGAAAACCGCAGGGAGGAGATAAGAGAAGCGGAGGAGGAAAGGAAGAGGAAAAGCAGAAAAAAAGAGAGGAGGAAAAATGACCAAAAGAAGAGAAAGGGAGAGAAGAGAAAGTGAGGAGATGAAAAAAGAAAAGAACGGAAGACGAGGGGTGATTTAAGGAGAGGAGCAAGGAAGAGGGAGGAAGAAGTACAAAAGAGTGGGGGAATAAAGGAAAGTGAATAGAAATGTAAAGAGAATAGATGAGATGGAAACAGGGTAAAAAGGTCGGAGAGGACGATAGAGGGGTGGAAGGATAGGAAGGAAACAGAGAAAATATGATAAAAGGAAACAACAAGGACAGAAAGGAAAAGGTAACAGGAGAGGAAAGGAAGGAATAACAAGACAGAAAAAGAGGGGAGGAAAGGATTAAATAACAGTAGATGAGAGAAGAAGCGATAAAGAAAGGTGTACTCAGGAGAAATGTAAGGAGATGATAAAGACAAAAAAGGGAAACTAAAGAGCAGACAAAAAGTGTGGTTTGAGGAAAAGAGAAAGGAAAGAAACATTAAATTCGACGAGGGGGCAAAAGAAAGGAAAGGAAACAGTGGACAAAAAAGAAGAGGCGAGGAGATGAATAAAGGACAGAAAATAAGGGAAAGGAGAAGAGGGAAGGACAAATAAGGAGAAAAAGAGGAAGGAATCAGAGTCAAGACGCAAAGGAACCAGATGGCCATGAATGTTTTTCCCAAATGTGGCCCTCAGCAACGCGTCTTATGGCCCACATTCTGCCTTGAATTATGGTGTTGACTTAGGGCGAGTCTGTCTGCCTCAACTCAGCCACGGATGCACCTTGCATGGGCCAGGGGTATTGTGATCAAATCCGGGCCAAATAATTTGGCATTACCCAACTTTCATGGTCCATATGTCTGCCGTGTTGTGCACCAGGTCTGGACCAAATCGGGGCCAGAGAAATTCACCCAAGCTCCAACAGTGTGCCAGATGTTATGCTTCTAATGCTTGCTAAAACGTACAATAAAGACACAAATTATTTTTGTATTGGTTTAAATTGTGCCCTCAATATCGAATAAACTGTTTGTTGATTCAAAATATCATTTTCTGTTGAAAGAAAGTTGCAACTTACAATAAACTACTTAACTATAAGGCTTTGAAAAGACGTTTTTAGAAAGACTGCACGCCTGCCCGTCGTGCCATTATCTATGATACTGATCTCTTACGGAAACGACGCTATGACTGCAGCTCTCAACTTGGCCGTTGCATGATGATGAACATGAATGATCTTTTCCTCTCTTAATACTCTTTTCCTTATTCTGGAAAAAAAATTTAAAAATTGTTGCTAATTTTTCAGCCATGTTAGCATTAGTGAAGTATATTGTGGGAAATGAGAGACGTAGCTCACTGAGCAGTTTAATGTAAACTTTCTTGAGACTTACAAAATGATTTTTAAATCTTTAAACATCATATCTGATATTAAAACAGGGTCAAATTTTTTTATCTCTGCACATTGACAACTGAATATATGATTCATGAAAAAATGGCCCATGTGGTTCACAGGAGGGAGGTGTAACCTAGCCACTCTTCAATGGAAAGGAAAGGGAAAAAGAAAAAAGGCGGTTCCAGAACAAACTTGTCTGTTTATCGTTTTATTCCCGCAGGAGTTTTGAAATCCTGTGAGAACTGACTACTGTCAAGCCCTGGACAGACTCCATGTGAAGGGGGCTTGAGGCACCACACACACATGTCTCATACACACACAGTCTGAAGGAGCCAGCAATGTTCATAACTCAGCATGGCACTAAGTGTTGAGGACTGTTACACAGCGACTCGCCACCTGCTCAGTCAAAATCCATTTTGACAGCAGAGATATTGATAGAAATATGTTCAGCGACAATTTTATCGAGACATTAAGTTGCAAGAAATAGATTTTTTAGCCGTCAGGATGTTAACGATGTATAAGGATGACTGATTGCGGGATTGTAAACATCCGCTCACTGGGCCTGATCGACTCAAGATGAGCCTGGCGGGACTGTGATTTAGTCCTACTTTATGAAACAGGAGCAAAGATTGTGATTTGTTTCCCATGCATAATATGAGAGGCACTGCATCTTGAGCATCGGATCACGTAGTCCTTGATTGATACCCAACCAAGTTCTGCGTTGATGTGTTTCTAATTCTCTTGCATGTTCTGGGAGATTGATGTCTGTATTTCCAGCAGATAATTCCCCCGTGGCCAGAGTAATTCCTCCACAAACAAACAAGAACTTGGAAAAACGTGACGAGGAAAGAAGCGAGAGACCACGACAGATGTTGTCCCGCCCCCCCCCCCGCCCTTAAGTGTGGCTCTCGGTTTTTTCTTTTCTTTCTTCTCCATCACCCTGCGTCAATGCTGACTAGCTTTTTAATGCAGAATTGAAACACAAATGATCATCCTATCAGTATTCGCAGCCAGACCCTCTCCCTGCTGCCATCTGCCTCTCTGCTGCCCATCCTTAGTAGCCTCTTTCTCGCTCATTTTTCACATTTTGCATCTCTTTTTCAGTCTGCCTTCACCTCCCCCATCAATATGCACCATCAATTAAAGAATAAAACTTTAAAAAATTAAGGCAGAAGTGTTTTTTTTTTAATCTGTGTATACTGTAAACATATATGCTGGGTATTTTATAGTTTCTTCAAGATTAATCCGCTTGGGATGGGAAGGGAAGAGGCGGATTGAATAGAGGTTGAAGGGCAAATACTGTGTGGAGCTTCTGGAGCAGAAAGCTGAGTCTTTTCTTTCTCTTACTACTAAGATCAGAATGTGTGGTAGTCTGACTTTAACTCCTACGCTCTCAAGTAATACACATACATGCACGGATAGATGGACAAACACACACCAAGATGCCGTGCTGTATTGATTAACATTGCCCTGTAAAACTGAGAGCAAATAACATGGCTCCCTGCAGAGTTGCTCAAAGAGACGCTTTAAGGCTGACCTTTGTTGAGACGAGACGCTTTGAATTCATTGGCATTGTTTTAAAGTGTTTCTGCAGCAGAGATCAGCTAGCAGAGAAAAATCTCAGATTTTTCTGTGTAAACATTTTTCTGTGACAATAGAAGGCTGTTGTGCAATGGTGGGCACTCTTCTTCTTAAAATAGCACTACTTAGAGTCACTGCTGGGTTTTTGAACAATGCCTTTCACAAATAATAGCCGATTATTTACGCAATATAATGCAGTCTAATGTGTTGCAACGACTCTGTGTTATCGCTTCGTTTGAAGGAACAATGATGACATAGTGGCAAAGTCCAGCTGTAGCTGCCACTTTTCCCTTGATCCAACAAAGGAATATTTGTCTCCCACCTGATTTCTCCTGAGCAATAATGCTTCATGTTTCACAGCTCAAATATTTACAAACACACACTCTCGGGGGAGCTTTGAACTCAATTTGTGGTTAAGCGCTGTTCAGCAGAGGCCGTGCTGTGGAACATTGTTTAATTTTTTAAAATCACAACAGGAGGCACGGAGGTTTTGGTTTTATTGAAGGAAATGAATAAAGGCAGTTAGACAGCCAGACAGCACAGATTTGTCAGTGCTCTGCTCTGACACGTTAGGATATGCGACTCTTTTTCTAATGACTTTTTGATTGTGCACAATGTCCTAGGAGTTCCAAACCCATATTCTCCCTGCAGCTCCACTGTTTAATGTACACACTGCTTGTCTGCTGCTGCTACTGCTGGGAACGTTCCAGAGAGAATACCGGTGGTTTTTCTTCCATTTGTGTTTGCCAGCCACATAACCCAATTCACTCATAAATATGGGCTATCATGTCCATTTTCCATGCCTGGGCCTCAGACTAATTTACCTCTAGCATTGATATGAAAGATGAGCCTTTGGTCTCAGGGAAATAGGATTATTCACATCGATGGGAAGAAGGAAAAAATCACATCAGCTTTGACAAAAAGGGGACTGCTGCATCAGAAGATGACAGTCACAATGTAGTTTGGGTTGGTTGTGACACAGGAATTAGCGGAGCCGAGCTCGCTGAGGTTTCAACATCTTGTCATGCAAATACAGCAGAAGGCTTTAGCATATAGATGAGATGGACTTTGTGTTTCTGCCAAAGTGGCTTGTGTACTCACTGCTCTCTCTCTCTCTCTCTCTCTCTCTCTCTTTCTATGAATTTCTCATTTTGTCTCTTTCACCCACTCTGTTGGAGACACACAACAAACAAACACACACACACACACACACATACACCTGCTGCTCATGAGCCATCATGGCTCTACTCTCAATTAGCTGTTTGTTTTCACAATATCAAATCATCCCAAGAGTTTACCTGCTACTTTTTTTTTCTGTTCCTTCTTCCTTTTCCACTGTCTCCTGTCTCTCATTATTTCATTTACAACAACATTTTCATCCATCCGTTTCCCATGAAACAAACAGGATCTGTATCATGTTAACACCCACATATTAGGTCATAATTTGCAGCATTTGGATTCATGCTCACTGGCACTTCCCTGACAATTTTCCACAGCAGTGATAATTACTTGTAATGCAGTTCTTTTTTGTAATTTGCAGTCTTACCATCCTGCTTTCATTTCCACTGAAATGTTTAACCTGCACATAAAATACTAACCCTCTGAATTATTCATATTTACCATACACTTCCGTGACCACTATTGTGCTTCCAAAATTAAATGAAATTACAGGTTGAATTGCTTTCACAAGTGTAATTATAGTATTACAATGCAATGGAGGAGATTGTCTCTCAAATTAAGATTACTGCTCAGCAGAAAGAAGATCAGGGAGCCTGCTGTCAGTTTGATGACAGTGAGAACAGAAACGTAGGTGTGAGACAAACAGGTAGCGACTGTAAACTTTATACAGAGGGACGTAAAAATAAATACTCTGTCATTCTGTTCTTTTTTATTGTAATTCTGCTTCTGCTGCTCCTTTCGAGGAGTTCTTTCCATGTTTAGGATTTAAAGGTTAAAGGTTATATTTTGAGAGAATTATGCAATGCAAATTAGTGATTGGACTTGACTGCACTGTTTGGCTAAGGATGGACACTAGGCTGGTATCACTCAGTACATTTATGTGATGTTAAAAAAGATGGTTTATTGTTTAAATCTGACTAAAACTGGACTAATACATGTAAACATTGGACTAACATACCTCGATAATGTGGATGAGGATCGATTTACTCCTGTATATATATGCATGTAAACGCCTCAATCAGCTCTGAACTTGCTTTGGCGTTCTGAGCATAATCCATAATTCTTGCGCCAGTCTTTGACCCGAAAGTCAAGTGGTATAAATTCATAGAAGAAAGCCAGAAAGTAACAAGAAGAAGGTATTTTTAAAAAGTAAAGCGTTAAGCATATACGAAAAGTAAAGTGCTGTAAAGTTGTTCAAAATGGAACTCGTCTGCTTACTTGTTTGTTGACTCTCCTTCTGTTTTCATATGCTGGGACAAGGACAGTATTCCAATTAAATGGCCTTATCAAGCCAGAACCATAGCTTGACTTAACTGTGCAGATAAACGCAGTGACTGAGAAGCCACAGTGGAAATGTCTTCCAGATGTTCTGTGTCTTTAAAATATACACCGCAGCTTAAATTTAATGTATCACACAGTTGCTGAGAAACCTCCCTTTGCTGAGCCAATCATGTTCTCATGCTTCTTTACAGCAGAGCAAGTTTTGAAAGTTTTTAGGCCACATCTTCAAGGTCTCTAAAATTTTACCACAGTGATTTTTTTCCTGTAAGTGGTGGGCTTCAGAGAAAGAGCTGCCCTTTCCTGTGGAAGTAAATAAAGTATCTATTTAGAAAGAATGCACAAATAAAGTCATTGTAACTTAATTATATCTTCATGTATTCAAGGAACACTCCTCTCCCAGTGCTGCTGTTCCCAACACGGCAAGAAGTGGACTCATTTGTACCTCTTTTCATACTTTCTCTTCATATTGGATGAACAAAGTGACAGGAACCTCTCTGATCCAGAGAGTCTCTCTGCAGAAACATCACTCTGGGTTTTTGTGGTTACAGGATATATGTACCCGTGCTTGTGGTGGTGATGACTGATCTTTCAAAGCTGCTGAGCAGTTTGGTAAAAAGGGTCCTGCTGCTCAGTTTGAGCTTTTATTAACAATGAATCAGAGACTGTCTCATGTGCACTCTTGCTGCTTCCTTTGCAGCTATTGAAATGTTAGATGTGTCCTTTCACTCGAGCCCCTGTTGTTCTCCACATTCACTTGCATTATGAATTTAGTTGCTTTCATTTATATTAATTAATTGTTGGAATTTTTGCCCATTAAAAATTTTTGGGGGTGAAGCCAAAAAGTTTCTACTTTTTTTCAAGAAAAGTCACAACAGTGTAGAGGCTAAGCTGGTGTACAGCTAAGTGAAGAGGTTGCTGTTTTTAAAAAAAATAATGATAACAGCACAAATAATCAACATGAAAATCTCATATGAGCTGCAAACTCAATTCAATTCAGTTCTCAACTTTTGAAAAGGGACAATGTAGCCAACATTAATTAACATTTTAGCAAATGTAAATGCAACTGAGTTAGCTGAAAGGCTAGTTTTCACTGGCAGTCCCTTCGTCTGATGGTAAGGGCATCCTAGAACACCTAAAAACAAGCTATTCTTTCTTTCTTTCTTTCTGTCTTTCTTTCTTTCTGTCTCTCTTTTCTTTTCTTTCTTTCTTTCTTTCTGTCTTTCTTTCTTTCTTTGTTTCTTTCTTTCTGTTGGGGATGGACCCCCATGTGATCCAAAATGACCCCTCCACCCCACCCCCAAGCATGACACTGCTGGAACCACTTTCAACAAGTTTGAAACATTGAAAGGGCATTAAAACTGAAATTTTTATTTCTGACCTTTTTTCCAGGGTGTCCATTACTGCGTTATCACTTGCTCTACGCCTAAGGCTTTAAAAAACAAAGTTTTTTCAAACATTTGTCATTTAGCAATGACTTCTTTTAGCCTAAAAATCACAATATCAAATCAAAGCCACGCCTCCAAGTTGGTTAACCAGCCCATAAAGATACATAGCTTTCCTTTTAAATACATTGCAAAACCTGAAAATTAGCATAAGAAAAAATTAACAACCACTTAATGAATTGTTTAAAAATAAATATCAAAAAGAAATTATTTTTGTCCCCCTGTCCTTCAAAAAGACACACACACGCACATTCTGCTAAATTCATGACAAATCCAACAAGCTGCTATGTACCAGCCAGCTGCTTTCATTAAGTCACTGTCATCAAGAGCTGCAGCAATGAAACAGTGGCATGTTCAGGTATAATCTTCTTCAAACGCCCACCGGCCGGTCCATCAGTACACACTAGACAGTCATTACAGACACTATGCAGCCCACTTCAGCTGCCCTCTCCGCTTCACACTGACTCTGTTGTTCCCGCCGCACTGGACAGTTATTCTTCTCTGCTGTCTGTCACTGGTGGAGGGACGAGGAGTTCCAGCACAAAGAGGAAGGATGATGGAAAGAGAAAGAGCTCAACTCTTTGTTGCGTTTATCAGGGATAATTACAGAGCCACATGGAGCGCGAGGGCCTGCAAATATGCCGGCTGTTTGTTTAATCTTTCACCTCAGTTAAGCACTCTCTCATAATACACTTTTAACTATTGTTGTGCCAAACTCAACTCAGATGTATTGTGTTGGTGGACTCGTGATTAATGGGTGACAGCTGCATGTGCTGCTCATCCATCAAGGCGATTGGCTCTTTAACAGGAAGTTTTACTGGGACACACAGACATTCATTTAGAGACAAATTCAATTAATCAATTAATCAACTGACAGAAGGTAATCAATGGCTATTTTGAGTCTTTTTTTTGTTTTGTTTAATCTGTTTGTTTAATTCAATGTATTCATATGTACTCATACATGGTCGCTGTCTAATGAAAACCATGTATCCCCATATCTGGTCATTTTGAATTAGTTTTTTCTTCTTGTATAGGTTGAGAAAATTCAACACCTTCACAACTAAAAAAACCCCTATTAAACTGCATTAAATATCTGAAAGAATATTCTTACCTCCGGAAAAGTTGGGAGATTCGTAGTTTTTGTAGGCCAACAATGATGTCTAACATGTGTGCGTGTGTGTGTGTGTACACATTCACACGAGTTTGTATATAGCTCCAGCTAAATGTGTCTAGTCAACATTTTTATGTACATATAATTTTATTGTCATAACCTAAAGACCAAAATTAAAACTAGTTCACTGGTTTAAACCAACCGACTGTCACGTATCTGTCAATATGTCGTACATGAACACTGTCAATGTGTCATGGAAGTAAACAACTCAAAAAAAAACTTTCACTTTACATCCTAGAACACATCTGCTTCTCCTCTTAAACTTTTATATTTTATATTTTGGTCAGTCATAATGTGACAAACAGGAAGAATTATAACCTTAAATTGTATTTTTTTTTAAATTTATATTAACATGCCAGCTAATCAAATGTATGTTTGGGGTGGTTGGTTGAAAAAACAAACAAACAAACAAACAACTAATTTAAAGACATCTTCTTCAGCTATGAGATTTTTTGTGAGCACTTTTTTTATGGTTTTATGACACCTTACAGACTGAGTGATTACTCAGAAACAAACTGTGAGTTGCAATCCTACATTCCTCAAAGTGCCGCTCAGCCTTAGTCACTACTGAGCTGGATCAGCATAAAAAAACAGATGCACCCTTCATTCACATTATATAAAAGTCTGGTTGTATGCACACAGATCTAAGGGTTAATGTGGTAAGTATACCTGAAACGTGTGATTCATTTAAAAGCGTCTCCTTTTTAAAAAAAATCTTTATTGCAAATTCCCAAACCATACTGTAAAACTATAAATTTCAGGCCTAAAATTCATCTTTTTCAGGATCGCCTGTTGTTCTTCTAAATGTTTTTTGTTTGTTGTTTGTATGTTTGTATGTATGTAGGGCACTGAAAGATCAAGCCCTGTGCTGCCTTTTTTCTCTAGTCACAACAAATCACCTTGCAGGCTTAATAATCAGGTTGCGTAATGCTGTGTGGTCTCTGGGACGATGGTAACTGATTGCTCTCGATCATAATGAGCTCCTGGAAAATAGATTTGACTGGGCAAATTATTTTCAGGGGAAATATTGGCTGCCCGGCATTGTTTTGTGTCTGCAATCAGACCCAGAGGCCTGACAGCTAATCAGCCCGCCATTAACGAGACTGGGACTCTATTTTAAATGAAATCTTGGAAACACTTTTAAGAGTCGTCCCTCAAAGAGGAGCTGACAACCAACGATGAATCTGCTGTTAGAAAATATGATCCTGCTTCAACAACATGTCTTGGATAAAGTAAAGTAACATTCAGATGACAGAAACAGACCACCAGTGAAACTGCCTTATTAGGAATGAGCAAATAGGAAGAGGAAAACAGCAGTGAGTCATCTCTGAATAACCATGCAACCACCTCAGATGTACAGGTTGTGGCATGTGGGAGCCATCCACAATTATTGTCAGCATGACCTTTTCACCCCTAGAAACCCACGTACACACACACACACATACACACACACACACACAGATTGTCATCTCAAATGCAAGAAAGCCATGTCAGATGTAATATAAACCCCCTTGCACCCAAATCCTCCATCAGCAAATGATTTTTTGTTCCGTGTGATTTTTGCGTCTGCTGACATTTTGTCCCTGTCCATTTGAATAGTAGCTGTTAGCCGCCATGCTTAGCCTTTTGGAGACGGATGTGCACTCTAACCTGATGATCCATGCCCCAATTCCCAGAGGCTAAGTGTGTGTGTGTGTGTGTGTGTGTGTGTGTGTGTGAAGAGAGGTCTGGTGACTACAACAGCTGGTTTTCTCCAATAGGCTGTCAGCGAGCACATCCGCTTAATGATATCACTGCTGCTTGGTGATGTGCGAGACACCAGTAGAGAGGAGAAAGAGTGCAAGACAAGATGAACGTACACATATTCATTACCGAATGGCCACTGACAAATATCCTGTGCAGCTCCACAGTGTTAAAGGATACGTCCACGTATTTATATGGATGTGTAAAGAGTTCTTCATGATGGGGAACTAAAATCCACAGTCCTTCATCTACGCGAAAATGTCTGTGGAAATGAGTATCCAGCTGTCTGAGTTAGCCAAATCAAACGACTCGCTTCCAAAGTTCCTTGAAGAGTAAAATTTCCGTTTTTGCAGTAATTATCTGCCGCAGCTCAACAAGGATTAACTTGTGTGGAAAGTACAAAAAGAAGACAGATGCCCACTAATTTTAATAAGTCAGACAGCAAGAACCTTCACATTAAGTTTATTAGTAAAAGAAAGCCTCCGTAAATTTTGTTTACCGTTAGCAACAGATGCTACAAGTAACAAAGCTACAAAGAAACAAGTGGCACAAGTATCAAACTCATTAAATCAGCACACTGACTGTGAAATGTGAGCTGCAAGCAAAAATCCAAAGATGTACCGTTTGCTAACATAAGCCATTGGCCACACCTGAAACAAGTCAGGCTCTATTTGTAAATCTTCTAAGTCATTTATGTATTCAACTCATGGTCTTTACGAGGAAGAGTATGTTTTTATTTCTTTCAAACGTTACATGATCATTCTTTCAAGATGTATTTCTTCATAGATCAAGGACTGACGATTTCACCCCGTCTTACTTTGTAAATCTCATGAGAAATCCTTTCACTGTAAGTAGAACAGGAAACAGGATTATGGCAACCAATAACTCTTCCAACGAACTGTAAATAAGGGCATGTGAGCAGTCTTATGAAATAAAACCCAACTTAACGCCCTTCCATTTAAAAAAGTGTCCAAAGCCGTTTCTCCTAAATATATTCACTTTATTTTCAAGACTAGTTTTCTCTGATAGTCTCTCTTTTTTCCAATGTGGATGTTTCCCAACTGAGCATCAGTCACACACTTTCTCTCTAATAGAGCTGGTTCCTAATGTTTGGATTCTCTCTGAACAGATCCCACCAAATCCCACAAAATCTCTCACAAAACTGAACATGGAGCAACAGCACGACTGCAAACTCATCCGTCCAGTGGGAGCTCATCCCATGTGTTTACATGTGCTGCAAAGTACATGCACATTCTCACACACACACACACATACACACACATCTTTTTCAGACTCGCACACTTACTCAATTTGTAAACATGCTGGGAAGCACCAGCTGAAAATGAGCACACACAAACACACACACGCACACAGCAGGCTTTACTAAGTGAGGTGCTGTAGATACTGTCAGAGAAAGTCCCAGAAGACCTGCTTGGCTTTGCGAGGATGCTGCTGTCCTGACTGTCAAAAAGAGCGCATTTACTCAGACTACGTCCACTGGGAAAAGTCATGATATCTGTATTCACTGCACAGATTACAGTCACTCCTTTGTTTTATTCAGCCATTCTCCTCCACATGATAGTGGGAGCAGAGGACAGAGAGAAGGCGAGACCAGTCAATCAGGTTCTGCTTTGACAGACTTCATGTCTTTACTTAATGACGCGTACCATGGTAACACAAAACGGCAAATGAACCGTCAGGCTACTTTTCCACTTTCCGTGCAGCGCATTACAATTTATTCATCATCTACAGTTGATCATAAACTGACTCTCAGATCCGAAGCCCACATTAAAAAACTGCTGAGAGAAAAAAAGAATTTAATTTTGCAAATCTGAGCTCTAAGACAAAACACCTCCGTCTAATCACAAACTCGATTAAACCACATGTGTACATATTCAATTCAGGCTCATTAAGAGCTGAGCTCCTTTCTAATCTCTCGCAAAGGTCAGATTCAACAGACCGGTGAATTTGCACTTTTCTGTTAGAGTGCAAACGGAGAGCCAGTTCGAGAGGACTTGAGGATTTGCCCTCCTGGTCCCTGAATTTTCGCACCTTAACAGGAGCCACAAGTAAACCAGCAAAAATCAGACTGATTTCATGCTGCCTTTCTCCTTGTTTCCTAGCCTCTGGTGTGTGTGTGTGTGTGTGTGTGTGTGTTGTGTGTGAATATGTGAATATATGTGTGTAACATACAAAACATGACCACATGACTAACATGATGTCTTTGCTCAAGACTAGTTCAGGAAATGGGTTTTATTCTTTAGCGAGCCAGATTTTTTCCCAGAGTTTGTCATCATCATCACTATTGTCATCATCATCCTATCCATCATCGCCATCACGTCATACAAAAGGGCACAACACTGTATCCATGACGACGTAAATAAAGACAAATATTCAGACAGATCATTTTGTACAACAGACTGTCGTAAAATACAGCACATATCACAAAATCACTACGTTGGATTCTTTATAAAAACAAAAATAACATTTACAATAAACACATGGTTTCACTGTGATGCTCTGCTGTTCAAGCTGTGTGTGTGTGTGTGCGTGTGTGCATGAGTTGTGAAGGTGGCTGCATGAAAAGCACATCCTTGGAAATCCTGTCCAAGCAGTTATACCTGCAGCGTTCACAAGCCAGTGACTTCTGCACCATGTTCAAGGTACCTCATGGTTTATGTACAGTGAAGTTTTTTTGTTTGTTTGGTTTTTTCCCCCATTGTACATAAAGATGGAGTCCATCATACATATCTTCTGGTGTCTCTTCTGCACAGTATCTTTTTGAATGACCTCCTGAAGTCATTGTTGAAGATGGTGTAAATGATGGGGTTCAGCGCACTGTTGCAGTAGCCGAACCAGAAGAAGAACTTGAACAGGGTGTCAGGCACCGAGCACAACTCGCACAGCGTCTTCAGCATGTACGTAAAGAAAAAGGGAAACCAGCAGATAACAAAGACCCCGATGACCACGGCCAGGACGAAGGTGAAGCGTTTCTCACGGTTCTGCCGGCCCTTCCAGCGGCTGCCCTTCATGCTCGGAGCACGCCGCTGGACATTATTGTCCCCTGGTTTGATTTGGCTTAGTTTGGTTTTCCCCTTGGACGCTTTCATTTTGATCGAGCAGGGGTTGTTCACCTTGTGGTCAGAGGAGGACGACTCCTCCAGGTCCACCCCGTTGGCCTCACCCTTGTCCTCATCTTCTTCTCCTTCTCCTCCTGCTCCCTCCTTTAGCTCGAAGTCGCCGTTCAGCTTCTCGTGGCAAAGGGGGTTCTCAGTGTCGCCTGCACCCACGCCATTCTCCTTCTGGTTGGGAGCAGCATTGGTGGCTGTCTTCAGCATCTCCTTTTGCTTCCTGTCTCCTGGTGGCGCCCGGGTCCGCTTCTTGGCGATCTGGTAGATCCGAATGTAGACGAGGACCATGATGACACAGGGAAGGAAGAAGGAGCCGATGCAAGAGGAGATGACGTACCACTTATCATCATTGATCTTACAAGCAGGGTCGTCCTTGCTGTTTTCTTTCTCCATGGTGATAAGAGGCGGGAAGGAGATCACAGCCGCGATGACCCACACGATGAAGATGATGCACTTGATGCGTCGCGGTGTCCTCTTCAGGTTGTACTCGATGGCCTGTGTGATGGACCAGTATCTGTCCAGGCTGATGGCACAGAGGTGGGCGATGGAGGCAGTGCAGAAAAGAACATCCAGGGCCAGATATATCTCACACCACACCTCGCCGAAATACCAGTATCCCATGAGCTCATTGGCCAAGGAAAAAGGCATCACGAGGGTAGCCACCAAAATGTCTGCAGATGCCAGAGACACCAAGAATAAGTTCTGCGGAGCCCTCAGGGCCCGGCTTGTAAACACAGCTATGACCACCAGCACGTTGCCGAACACTGTCAGCAGGATCATGAGCCCCACCAGCACAGTGAGCGGCAGGGAGCTCTGCAGCCCATACGGGACCACGTTTGCAAAAGTCTGGTTAGTCTCGTTGTCAGATCTCATTGGAGCTGACTGGCCCACTTCCTACTCGAGTTTAGCTGAGGTTAAAAAATGTCATCACCAGGAAGGACAGAGCTAGCAGCTCACAGCAGAGCTGAGGCAAAAAGCAAATGAATCTCATCACTCCTCTCACACTTTCCTGGATTTTTCTCTTTCATCAAGAACGGGCTCCTCACAGAAAATTATTTCTGTCACTTTATCTGAAAACATGAGACAACAAGAGGGGGAAAAAAATCAGATCTTATCAATTCTATTTTCACTTTTCAATCAATTATGACATCTTTTAATGTTAATAATATGATACAAATCTTAAACTGATGTCAAATATGACAGAAAGACACATTAAGAGCGAATTATCTTACCTGAGACCAAAGCAGTGACACAAGCTCTCCAGTGCCAGAGACGCACGGGCATTAAACAAACAGTCAGTGGGTAACTTCTCTGAGCGGATCAATAGAAAGCAAAGCAGATCCATGTGTTGAATCCAGTCTTCCCTCTGCGTCTCCTCTCTCTCTCCAATGATCCCTGTGCTGCATCCAGTGGTGCTCGGTCGCGAACCTAATAGAGCGCTAATCATGTTATCCCTGGCGCTGCCGTGCTGCTGTCTGCGTGGAGTCTCTCTCCTCAGTGTTAACCAGTGCGCCACTCCCTCTCTTTATAGTCCGCACGCTGCAAAAAGTGTCACCGCGCGCCGCGTCTGTGCGCGTCCGCGGAGTGTAAACGGGGCGGACACGTGACGCCGTATCAGCTGGAGGCTACAGTGAAGGAATTACAGCAGGAGAGAAACACCTGTGGAGAATGAATTTATTTATGCACACGTGACACAAGTCAGTTAGGCTACATGCAGGTACAGGTGATGGACAGAGTGACAGGGAGTTTTTTTTCTACACAGGCAAACAAGTTCCAAAGTGGTGTTAAATGAAACTGTCTGATACAGACTATAACCTGCATCTGTGTATATTTCCTATTTAAAAAAAAAAAAAAAGGCCAATACTGACTTGACACAGTCATGGTAGTAAAAATAAATTGTCCTGCATTAATAAATAGTTTTACTTACTGATGCAATGTAGTACTTTTCATAAAACAAATAATGTATTAAAACATCTTGTAAAAAGTGATTAAAATCAAAGTAGAAAAAAAATTGATCATAATTAAATATAATACAAATACACAGTCAAAAGATGCCCCAAAATTCAATGAGACAATTAGACGTGCTGCCTAGAAATGAACCAAAGAACCAAAAGAGTTTTTATTTTGTGATAAACAACTAAACAACAGGCTCATTTATAATGAGTGGCCAGTTAGTTTGTAAGTAAACTACATTTCAATTAAAACAAAATGACATTTCTGTTTGAACAAAACAGTCAAAATACATCTGTACGGTCATCAGAAGGTTCTTTACTTTGCTATCAATATGATCCTGTTAAGCCTAAAGTTTAAGGTCAGCTGATTTCATTTTCATCTGTACAGCCTAAACTTAATTTAATTTTTCATAAAAACATGTGCTTGAAGACAACATGTGCAGAAATCAGATTTCATGATTCAAAATTAACTTTATAAGACTAGAAAGGCCCTGACTGGGCTGAAAACAATGAAGCAGACTTTAAAAGTTAGATAATATTCAGGACCTTTTGGAAAGACATTTCTTGCAGTGCAGCTGGACATGGTTGCTTAGCAGCAGTCAGATCCACACCAGGTAGTTATCAACAGGGGCGTTTTATTACTTTGTCCAAACTCAATTTATTTTGCCTTTTACACTTCATGTGAATCACAGCGTGGGAGGGGGGGGTCTGAACTTTGTCAGGAACAGAAGACCTTAGATTGTTTCCTGTATTTTGCAAAGAATTACCCAAAGGACACATTTGATTAAGTTTATGGTGTTTACAAATCTGACCTGAGAGCAGTGACACAGGCAGGTGCAGCCTTAATCCATCCTCAGTGTGCTGAAGCCTAAAGTCTTAAAAGTAAAAAGCTCCTCTTGTGAAGACAAGGCTACAGTATGTAGTAAAGTAAAATTTATCCAGCGATGCATTTGTTCTCTCCGCACAAACAGCTGCAGATGCTCGAACTGATGTCTGTTTGTTGTTTTTAGAGTAACAGTTGTGACAACGCAAATATTTAAATGCACTTGAAATTCATTTGCCGGGTGCTGTTTAACATCCTCAGCTGTCAATGTGCCTGAAAAACAAGATCCATGTTTACTCTCTCCACATAAAGGAGGTGGGGCTGGTGGTGGAGGACAGGCAACACTGCAAATGGGTCAACTCATACAAACAAGTGTATTTACAGTCCGTGGTTGGTGAAGTTAATTAGAGCTTTAATGGAATAAACAGGCAGTGAGCGAGAAACTATGTGAAACAGAGAACTTAAACTTCCGAAAATATATCAAGTTGGCTTAACGGTCACTGCTGAGTGTTCCTAAAATGATCTAAATATACTTAAACATTTGCAAGTTGTAACACGGAAAGAGTTCAGTTTGATCACAAACAACATCAATGTCAGCCATGAGGCCAACATGCTCAATTTAACTCCGTTTCCCCACCGATGGTTATTTTTGCATCCTATCAGCAAATCACCAAAAACCATAATTTTCCAGTTTCATCATTATTTTTTCTCACAGTCTTCCTGGAAGTAAAGCAAATTCTCACGACAAACGCTCTGACTCTGTCTCAGTGCTTGCTTCTGGTAAATTTGAAATCACTCAGGGAGAAGATTCCTGAACTGTGGGAGAACATGGAGTTCTCTCCTCGTCATCAGTGTGTGCTGGATGTGGTCACAGTCAGAGCATGACTCACTGTGCTCCATCACTTTTACTCATGCTGCTTTTTGCCTGTCAGACCTTGATTGTGTCTCCAAAGTTATATTTACTCCCACGTTTTTTATTCAGTTTCTATACAAAATTTAATAATCTGTAAGTGTACAGTTGCTTTTCAATTGATAGGATTAATAAAGACTACATTTCGGATGTTGTTGAATGTAACATTTACATCCAATCTGTTAACGCTACATAGATGAGAGCTAATACTTTTGTCGGTCTGGCGCTGCAAGAACGGCTCAGGAGGTGGAGCTTCATGCAAGAAAATGTAGTTTTGTTTACCAAAAATCACAAGGAAACAGAGGGGAAAACATGAGGAAAACTAACCAAGACCAAAAAGCTATAAAAGAGAGCATTAAATTAAACTCATCAGCAGCTGCTACCATCAAAAAATCAATTCAATCATCTCCTAAGTGGCCTTTTATGACCCTCTCCGAGCTCCACCCTAATTGCAACAAACCACTCCATGGGTTTAATTAAATCAGTATTTCAAGATATTTTAAAGATGAGCTCACAACAATTTTCTGGTGTCCAAACATCAAAAAATAATAAATCTGAAAATCCCTGAGGTACGTATGTAAGGTGTTAGAATGCTATTTCTTTGTGGATATGCTGGATGCAAATGACAACTCATGATGTCATCTCACTGTGAACCAAAACAGACGCAAAGTTGGTCTCAGCTTACACAGTAACATGAGTGTCATGTTTAGCCTCTTTGTCACTTGAGGGTTTTAATGACAGCAGCTCTGGACGGAAAGACGTTCCCAAGGCAACTGATAATGAGGAATTTGTTTTTATAAAGCAGCTCATTTACAAGCAGAACTGTAGCATGATGATGCAAAGCTTGTCTTTGAATGTCTTATGCACCAATATGACTTTTGTGTTCCCCAAAAAAAGGCAATTACAATACACTAAAAGAATTGGATATAAAATATTAATATACATGATTACTGTGTCCTCCCCACTTAATATAAAATGAGATGTGAGTCACATTAAAACCATTCTACGCTAAATTCATTAAGTTTCCAGCCTGTTTTCCTCTTTGATCATTTTGCTTGGTTAAAATAACATTATTGTAAAATGGCAACAAGTTCATACATTAACAACTGTTATCATTTAAAAATTGATGCTTTTTTTTTTTCCAGAAAACATATGAAATATAGGTTCACATGCACTTGCACCGAAAAAATACTTAAAAATAATGAGAATTTCCACATGTGACAGGAAGTGAAAAGATGAGTTTTCAGGCATAATTTGTACTAAAAATGTCACATTTTTTAAAAAAATGCCGAGGCTGGAAATTATCTCGCTAAATACAGGGACCAAAGTGCTCTTCATGTTCATAATTTATTACACATTTCTTCTTAGAGAGGTCTAATCAAAAC
>JAQLOL010000019.1:17264784-17286397 GCA_029783665.1 Naso thynnoides | reverse complement strand
GCCTTAAAAAAAGAATTAATAAAATTTTGTTTGGGATGATTTTTTTAGTGACACACTGTGTGTGTGTATGTGTGTGTGTGTGTGTGTGTGTGTGTGTGTGCGCCTTTCCAATGGTTGTGGTTGAGCAGAGCACACCTGAGCACGTATGCGCTAAGTCACGTCACTCACACCTGTCACCGCGGAAACGGAGGCGTGTCAGCTGACCCTGCCCTCCCCTGCAGAAGCAGTCCGAGAAGACTTTCAAAAGTCTGTTGGCCGAAAATCAAAACTTCGCACTTAGCAGCAGAGAATCGAGCCTAATGGATTCATATTCATTTGCCAAAATGACGATTTCCATAGGGTCGCATAAACCACAGAGTGTGCGATGAATGTGTGAGAGGCTTTTAACTAACGCGCCCACCTGTCAGACAGTCGCTTGCGCGGCTCAGATCGGCCTGATAATCCCGTCTGTCCGGCCTGTTTTGGGGTAAACTGCATTTTGTTGGAGCTTGTTGATGCAGGAGGGCGCAGACGAAGCGCAAGGACACAGTGACACCTGTCGTCTAATAGCCTCCCCGCTTCACAAGGACTCCGTGAGGAAAATGATGCTCCCACATAGGTAATGAATTAGAGTGTGAAGAGGTGGAGGTCAGCGCCCGGGGTTTCCCACCCCGGGTCTGGACCGAGCACTTTTGTTTTTACAGGTCAGAGCGCATTTGGTGACAAGTGCGAGGACTGACAGAGGAAACAGATCCCTCCCTCTCTGCACAGTTCAGTGACGATGATGGACTCATTCCATTTGCCAGAAGTAAGTGACTTCCAGATGGCAGTGTCATAATAGTCATCAGACTTAATGACGGCGCTTCAATCTAACAGGAATTTGAATCTAACAGAAGATTTTAATTCACCAACAGGGGGCGGTGTTGCGCTGGAGCAGAGGCGCACAGCTGGAATAAGACCACAGGAGTAAATAAAAACATTTATTCAATTAAAAAAAAAGAAAGAAAAATACATGTAGACTACCGCTCTTTGTCCCCTCCCAATCATTACAAATCTTGTATAGCATAAATGATAAATGAAAACAACTATGGAAACTTTGTAAACAGGATTGTTGACAGATTGTAGAAAGGTAACAGAACTTATATGTAGTCTGTGTAAAAATCTGGAAACAATACAAACAGACAGGACTAGAGTTACCTGTTCACTTCATCAGTCGTGTTTGGAAGCATATACTCTGGGTGTTTTGTAACTGAACAGGAAAATAATAACTCAGAACAATTTCTCCAAGAGCAGCTGTGCAAAACTCTTCACTCCCCCAACACAAATAATAACTGAGGTGGAATATAGAAGATTTGCTGACTTAAAACATCAAAAATAATGTATTTTGAGGTTTTTCCACCCAGATTTAATTGATGATAAATGCAACTTGGGTAACACTTTACTGAAGGCATCTATCTATCTATTTATTTAAAAGTGAAAATCCCAAATTTGTATCTAAAATTGACAAATCTTGGTTAAAGGTGTATTAACTGCTAATTTTAAATATCTCTCAAAACATTACCTGTTTACCTAGAAGCTGTTTAAATAACAAACCATAACTTTCATTTTGCAGGAAAATATCAGCAGTTGTGTTACAAAAACAGCTTTTTTGAGACACGCCTGAGAGCTCGAAATTTATACACACACATCATAAATTTGTAAATATTTATCGGTTTATTACAGTTAAAAAGATGTATGTACATACAGAACATCACCAAACACGGTCATTTTCACTCATTTGCAAAGTAGCACTCTGCAACTAGTTGATTTCAGGATAACTGTCTTACAATGGGGCGGCATTGATTAAGTTTGTCATTTACAACCAAGCACACAAATCAGTGTATTTTTCCTCTTTTTCATTTGCCATATAATACTTAGTAAAGGCATGTAACCAAAAGAAAACAACAGGATGCTTAGTAAAACAAAATGTTACTGAATTGCTGGTCCAAATCCAAGTTCCTGCTGCCACCGCGCGGCTTTGATGTACACAGGTAGAAACACCTCAGACTGGATCTTGGTCACTGTGGTTAGCAATGAAGACTCGCATAGAGGTAGTCATGTCTGCATCTGCTCGTCCAGTCAAGAGACAACTGACCCAAAATCCTTGCTTTTTCAACGTCTGTTCAATCTGTGGACCCTGATCCCTTTACTGACATTAAAGAAAGAAAAGAAGAAAAGTGATTATCTGTCGTTGCTGATTAAATCAGGCAGTCATAAAGGTTTGGCTTGGTGCGCATAAGGCAGTCAAGTAAATGTTTAGAGATACTAGACGTGTGTGTGTGTGTGTGTGTGTGTGTTTGGGATTCAGGGTTTCAGTGGAGAGAAAGAGCTGGCAACTTTACATTAAGGGCCATTCCACCAAAAAGGACTTAAGTGGACTTTATTGTTATGAAGATGAAGAAGAATATTTGATTCAACAACATCAACCTGAACTATGTAAAGATCACAAGTCATATTTGCTTTTTGAAAACAAGTTATTTTGTCCCGTCCAAAACAGTTAACTGCTGGTAAAGATGTGGTCAAAACGGACTACGAGGCTAATGCACACCGCCAAAAATGCATGGACAGATGCGTACCAAAAAGTTTGAGCAGATGAGAAGAGAAAGATCCCGCAGACTATCAGATACTTGCAACAACAACAAAAAAAACTTGATTTAAATATACAACCTTTCAGTCCTGTGGACCTTCACTGGGTAAAATGTTTTACCTGAAATCAGGTGAACGGGTAAAACTGTTTTACCTGATGACCATCCACAGGACCAAAACATTGTACATTTAAATTAAGTCTTTCCTTTTCTTTAGTCTGCTGGATCTTTCTCCTCTCATCTGGTAAAGATGTGTTGAAAAAAAGGGATGTTTACTTAAGATCAATTTCAGGCCATTAAAGCGGATGTCATTTAATTCCCCCTGATTTTCAATCGCATGATTTCAAACCTGATATTAATAAAGAGAATAAAAATAGAAATATAGTCACTCCTGTCGGAAGAGCTCTTCCTTTGCAAAAATAAGTCTGTTTTGGTGAAATTCCCCTTTAATGCCAGAGACAAGTGAGATGCAAGCTAATGCACATTCACTTGGTAGCGTCACAGCATTATCTTCCCCTGCACTCCTTGTCTCTTTGTAAAACTCTCACATGGTTACAGATTTTGTAATACTGAGTCTACCTACCCGAACGTCAGATTACTGTACAGAATAAAAGGGAAAAATAAGACAGAAAAGAAACTAGACCCAAATTTACATTGTAATGACCAGTTGCTTGTCATCAAGTACAGTCAGTGGCCATAGACACAAGGAATAGCCAAACAAACACATAAAAAAGACCATTAAGGCTGCTTGTCAATGTAGATTAAGTAGGATAAGCATTGCCACACAATGCTTCGATACCCTTTGCAATATACAAAAAGGGAGCATTTGCAGATACACCGAATAGCCACTAAATCAAAGTCCTCTAAGCAAAAACTGCCCGAATCTGACCCAGAAAAATCATGTCAAATGTGTTCAACATGCTTGTTTCCTTTACAAAATAACCAAGCAAGAAGACAACTTGAATGATCCAGAAAAAAAAAGAGCAAAAGGAGCAAAATGATTCTGCGCTGCTCTCCATGGCCTAAAATCACAGACAATAGAAAAATAAACACCAATTATACTCCAATTATCTTGGATGCACCAGTATGCAAATACATCGTCATCACTTTGATCCACCCAGTCGCACCTTTCACTGAACGGGCCAGTCAGTGTAACCAACCCCCGCCGCAGAACATTAAAACTACATTCCAGGACCCGATAAATGCTGTCCGGTCGATTAGCCCAGTTCAGTTTCTGCCGCGCCTCCCATCATCCTCTGCGTCTTCATACACAGGCATTCTCACGCTTGCAAAATGGCACATGAAAAAAGTAAAACAGAGACTGAATGTAAAAATGGGTCACAGCACTCGCTGCATACCTAATGCACATCTCACTTTTGAGTACTCAAAGGCATTTTTAACACAATTCTTTACAGCTAAACGTAAATACACACAAAAAAAGAAACTTCCAAAGCTTTTATAGAAAACCCAGGAATGCAATGCCTCCGGTGTCTTGTTGAGCGTGAACACAGAAAGCCCTTTTTACATTTTTTTTTTTTGTCTTTTTTTGACAGTCTTGTACTGTTACTGCGTCAAGCTCAAATATGCACCTTGTTGTGTTGTGTCATCGTTGTGTCCAAACGATTTGATCTGTGAGAAAACCACCGGGCCCGATGCCAAATCGAAAAGGTTGGTGGATTTGTCCCTCGTCAGGTTCTCAAGCGAAGTCTGTATCAGTGTTAGGAGTGGATGCTCACCCGCCTCCCCCCTCCCTGTTTTGTACAGCATATGTTTCAATCCACGAGAAGCAGCAACAGGTTCTGCTGGTAAATTAGAAGCAGCGGTAATTTGTTTTTCCGGCCCGGCCCCCGTGGTGAGCTGAACCACAGCCCACAAAAACACACCAAGCTGCTGCTGCAAAAAAGTAGACCAACACGTTTCAATATAAAACAGAATCATGATTGAATAGAGAGCTGGGATGCAACACATTTTCAAAAAGGAAAAAATATGTTTGGTTTGATAACCTTTTTGTTGGGATTTTTAATGTACAGTCACTTGAAATAATACTAACTGAACAAACGATTCATCACTTAAAAAAAAAGGAGGAAACACTCAATGTAAGTTGATTTAAAATAAACAATCCTGATCCGAACTGCAAATAAGCCATTTTGCCTGACATGGAGAGAGCAGGATATGGGAGTCAAAGCCACACCGACCCCTTTACAGTTCAAGAGAGCAAGCTCATTTTAAGATTGACAGGATAAAACTTCCCTAAAGCAAGTTACTAGTATATTTTGAGCCGGCTAAACTCAACATTTATATTTTATTAATACAAATTTACACGATAAACCGTTTAACAGATAAAATATTCTTATGAAACAAAATGCCCCCATTCAAAATAACCAATGAGAGACTACGGTTGTTGTTTTTTTCTTAATATAGAGGATGCCAATGTGTTTAAAAAAGTGCATAAGAGCAGCAGCATTGCTGGGACAGTGTGGGACAAAATACGAAATTTAAGAAAAAAAGAAAGATACAATTTTAAATCTAAATCAAGGGAATATTTTCCATCAAGAAACTAAGATTCTTAAGTGACCCTGTTAAAAAAAAAAACCTACAGAAAACTAAAGGACGTTAACAAAAAAAAGGAAGTGTTACCTGTCAATATTTTATTATCAAACCTTTTTTTTGAAGCTCTGATGCACTCATCACTTGCTCCACAGACCCAGAAAACAGACTTTAAAAAAAAAAAAAAAAAATTGATATGTTGGTCGATGATCAACTGAATGACAGCTATGCAGCCCAACACTGAAGATATTATCAAATAAGTAAACAACTAAAAATTGCACTCAAGGCAACAACCAGGATTTTTGTACATATATAAAAACATTTCCAATCACATATCCCATCACCGGTGTTTGACATTTTTTCAATACCTTTTTCTTACACAGAAGCGGAACAGATGGAGGTCACAGCACCACCTGTTTCACAGAAAAGTCCACTTGCTTTTTTTCCCAAGCATGTATGATTGGCATTTCTCATATGTTTACATTACTAGCTTCATGTTTAACAACCACTGCTGCAATTTGTTAAAAGATGTCCAATCACTCCTATTTTACAACTGATATCGCTTGATTTGACGGATTAATGCAACAGCAAAAGGAACACACTGAAAAAAAAAGGGAAAACTAAAGTAAAAACAGCAGTAATAAAAAGGAATTACTGAAATAATTTATATCTTTGTATTCTTAATTGTGTTTAGAAATGAACCACTGGATCACTCTAAACATAGGCACAGTTTAAAAAAAAAACAAAACATAAAAGGTACAGAAAGAAAACATAACACGTCATCATTAGACCTTTGTTCTCTGTGGTCACGAAGCAATTAACATAAGTTATCTTGAGTGAAGGTGATGTATTTAAAAAAAAAAAGAAAAAAGAAAAAAAAAAGGGCATATCAAAAGAGAATATAACAAGATGACAAAGTTAAAATTACGGCAGCAGCAGTAAATGTGAAGTTCCAAAGACTTTTTTTGTTTGTTTTTGCATACAGTTGTATCCTTGCTCACGTAATAGATGCTTGTAATTACTGTAAATACATTGGCAATGGGAGCACGGTTCATATGGTTAAAAGACTCGCCACTTGGCTCACATTTACTTAATATATAGAACTTTATATATCTTCAGTTTTGGCAAAGAGATGGAAACATTTTCCTCTTGTATGATTCGGAATGAAAAATGAGTGGGGATGGCTGGGGTCCTCAAACGACTGTGATGAACTCAGGAGAAACACAGAGGTCAAATCTCTGGAGATTTGCCTCGTTTCTGCCAAAGGATGGTAAAGAAACGTTAACCTCTTCTTCCTCCTCCTTTTATTTGCCCCCAACACTGATTGTGGCCAGTCTTCTTTCTTTACAGTGTATGATACACGTAATGGGGGCGGGCAGGCGAGAGGGTGCAGAGCAAGTGGAGGGTTTGGAGTTAAGTAGGACTGAGAGTGAGCGGCTCTTGGCTCAGACCATGGCACGGTACGGTCCCTGCATCTTGAGGAACTGGATGATGAAGGAGGGGCCTCCCGCGACAATCTGCGGCGGCAGGTGGCTGAGGGGACAGTTCTCTATGCTCATGATGGACAGCTTGCTGCAGAGGGCCAGCTCGAACGGGAGGCTGTGCAGGTTGGGGTTGTCGTTGAGGTACAGTTCCTCCAAGTTCTCCAGTGTACCTGCGGACAAACGTCAGTCACTGTTAGTCGAGGCACGTACTGTTTTTGATGTGGTCATTCATGGGAAAGGGTCTCTGAATCAGTTCCCAACCATCGCTGAAAGACTTCTAGAAAAGTAACATTTTTCCAGCCCTGAACAGATTAAATGAGCATGTCACTGATTTGAGTAGTTGGGGTTAAAGTGGAGCTCTTACCAATCTCCTCTGGAAGGTGTTGCAGCAGGTTCTCTCCCAGACCAAGATGTGTTAGGTTGGTGAGGTGGCCGATACCTCTGGGTAACGTAGTCAGCTGATTATTTGTCAACACCAGTTTCTATTGAGAGAATAAAAAGTTCATAATGTGCTATATAGGTCTTCTTTCAGTTAAATGACACCTAACCAGTAAAGCTGGGATGCTGGGTAAAATGTACACCAAAACAATCATGACATGTTCCCCATGTAGTAATTTTCTTCGGACGAGTGACCATGTTCGTGTCTGTGAGGACGATGTCTGGACTTCATAAATGAAAACAGCTCTAGCTTGTGAACGACTGAGCTTTTTGAGGATGATCCTTTCATACTCTACCTGTTACCAAAGAACATTTTCACAACTGTAACTTTAAAATTTTCAATTTTACAGCTTTCCCACTCTTTTGTTTGCCCCCCCAACTTGTTTAACACGTCTTGTTGGTGTCTTATTAAATAATATTTACAAAAATCACAGAGAAAATTGGTTCATAAAGTGTTTTTCTTCTAAGAAAGACGTTCCCTTGTTGTCTTTGCCATGACTGTGTGTGTATGTGTGTATTCTTGTACTTGCACCTCAGTGAGGACCAGCATGAGTTTTTAAGCAACAGAGTGAGGTCATTTTTGGGAAGTGAGGACATTTTGGCAGGTCCTCACTATGTTGCCAGGCTTTCTGAGGGTTAAGACTTGGTTTTAGGGTCAGGGTTAGACTTAAGTTAAGGTTAGGGTTCGTGGCTGGAAAATACATTATGTCAATAAGTGTCCTTACAAGTATAAGAATACAAACGTGTGTGTGTGTGAGAAACTAAAACACGGTTTGTTTGTTTTTCCTGTTTCTTCGGCTTAGACGCTTTCAAATTTCCTTATAAAATTCTTGTAATACTTTATTCTGTTTTTATCATCCAATTCTGTGATTCTGTGTTTTCTGCATCACCTCAAGTACACTAAAGAGAGAACTGTATTACAACATAACTTACCTGTAACTCTTTAAGATAAGCGATTTCATTAGGTAGACATTCCAATTTGTTCTCCTCCAAGTCAAGCTCCCGTAGCTTTCTCAAATTCCCAATACCATGTGGTAATTTCTTGAGAAGATTATTGGACAGTATCAAAACCTGTTGAGACAAGTTTTTTACTATTATAAACAGATTAAAGGTTACAGTCTGGCATCAACAAGCAATAATGCAATCACGCCTGACAGAATTATCACACCTTATTTAGATGATATGAAAAAGCTGTAGTGAAAATTGATAAACAATCGATTGTCTCAAGGTCCCAATTAAGTTTGTTTTGCTGAATTGATATTGATGTGATTAGGGCTCATTTCTATAGAAGACCCATTTTGTTTAGATATGAAGTAAGATTCTGTTAGAGTTAATGTTGCAAATTATGAAAGAAACTCTCTAACCTGATGCGTTATTCAAAATCACAATGCTTACATTAAAAGCTGAATTAACAGGTTTCAGAGAGGATACTTAAATCCACCTATGTAAAAATTAAGGAGAAACTGTTATGATTTTAGCATCTAACTATCAAACATGTTGCTGCCAGTCAACATAAGAAGTGATGACAGATGTGGGCCCTGTGTTTGAACAAAATAAATAAGGAAAAAATAAAAGTGCTCTTAATTTAAATTATCTTTGTTGCCCAATACAGATTTCTGTTTTTACAAGGTGCACTTGAACACACTATGAAGTACACGTGTTATCAGACCTGGTTGGACATCAGAGGGAAAGGCAATAATTAAAAGATCAATGTCAGGAGTTTATAAACTAATTTCAGATCATTTCAGTGAAGATTGATGAAAATGGGAAAATGGATTTTTTTTCAACGCAGTCCTATTTAATATACAAGCCATTAGCCTAAAAGACTCACTCATATCAGCCGTAATGTTTGGACAGAATGGACCAACTTTTTTTCCCTAAATATATAATGATTTTTATTCTGCCGTGCAAAATATATGATTTATGCAATGAGATTTTCTACTTGTTCAGTAAACTCTAACTTGTTTATTACAAAGACCGGCTAAATTTTTGCTTTGTGTGTATGTCAGACTCACCTCCAAAGACACTAAACCACAGACGTCCTCTGGAATCTTTGTCAGCTGATTGGTGGCAAGGTTAAGCTCCACCATGCTTGTCCATGTGCCAAAGTCCAACGGTAGAGATGTTAGCTGGTTGTCCTGAAGAATACAAGGCATACCTTTATTGGCAAAATTAGTGACAAGTCAGAAGGTCAGCACAAGGACAGCGCTGTTCCAGGCGCTGAGCAAGCTACTGCACTATGTCAGCTGTGTCATCTGGGGCCAGTTTCAGAAAGGAGGTTCAACAAACTCTGAGGCTTACCCTGAACTCTGAGTTGAGTCTCCAGTTCCAGAAAATCTGGTTTGAGTCAGTTCAGTTAACTCTGAGTAACTTCACTCTGAGTTAAGCGCATACACCACGACTATAAAAAGCCAACATTAATAGAGCCCTGATGCTATTCACTATGGCAACAGTTGATAAAGAGTTTCATCTACTTTTCTTCTATGAAGTTAGAAATCTTCATGCGCACAGATGGTGAGAGTGAACATATTTTGAGGAAAAAGAAAAAGTAACAGCTGCAGCAGAAAAGGAGAGAGAATTGGCATTGAGGAAAATTGATGCCATAATCAATACGCAAGATCGTATTTAGTCTAATTATTTAATATTTATTCACATTTACATTATTACAGTTGAAAACTGGTGGAATGTTGTTGAAAATTAATTTTTATGTAGGAAATCTCGTGGGCGAAAAGCTGACTTGGAAGCAGTTCAAATGAAAAATTAGAACAGAGTTTAAACAGGTAAGGCTTAGGCATAACAGGCTCATGGTGGTACCTAACTTTAAAGTTGAAGTAGATCATTTCTGCTAACAAGCTAGCAAGCTAATGTTAGCTGTAGCATGAGTCTTGTTAGGAAACAACTTCACTGCAGCAATTTGTGCTGGCTCGCATTTTATTTAATTTGTTGTTGGTCTCCCTTTGAATTCCAGTTTAAACTGAAATGACACGTGAAGAACGAACAGCTAATCAGCTCCTACCAACGTCACCTGTCGCTTAGAGGTGCAGCACAGATCGGCCAATCAGAACAGAGAGTACAGAGGGTTCATTTTTCCATGAAACCTTCATTTTGGTGGCAAAGAAAATATCATGGCAAAAACAGGGCTTATTGGTGACTAATTTAGCAGTGAATCGTGTCATTTTTCATGCACTATTATACTATTTAATCAGGTTATACATCATAATGACAAAGTTAAGCCAAAAAAGTTGTCTAGTTTCACTTTAATCATATTTGATATATCAGAAAAGTAAATATCATCCAGGGGCTATTTCATTGTGAAGCTTTATCCCCAGCATACTGCTTTTTACACATAAATCTCACCTTTATCCCATTTAGTTAATTAAATAGGCCTAATTAAATTAACAATTAAGCTATGTTGGTGATGTGAGCACAGATAAGATTATGCAGATATATAACTGATTATGAAGAAAAATGGTACCACAGTGGGTCGTCATCTGGAAATGGTAAAACATCTAGTCAGCGAATCAAAAATATCTCCTGACTATGTTAATTCTCGGGCAGTAATGCAGAATCTTCAGTTATGGGATCCTCGACAAAAGGACATGCCACAGTCAACACAAAAGAACATTTTATTCAGTATGTCTAACATACCATATAAATTAACCAGGATTTTCATTCAGAGAGACAGTAAAAGCGCCCAATACAGACTGAATAAATGAAATAGCAAATAAAACAGCGTTTCTAGCGCTGTAAGAGAAAAACTCAAAGAAAAACTCGAGGTTTAGAGAAGAAAACCTGCTCCAAAACCAGGTTAGGTTCACAGACTCTGTTACCAAAGCAATAGACTCAGAGCTCTAAGGCCTAGTCTCACTTTTCACGTCTGTGCAAGGGTTGCTTTGGTATGCACGACAGTCATCCACTCTTGACTGCAAGGGTCTGCAGCCCAAAATTTGGGACTGTGCGGATTGTCCCCGTGGAACAAGAGCCGACTGTGCATGCTCTTAAGTATGATTGGTTGCTCCACGCTCCAGCCTAGTTGGTACAATGACAGCATTAATTTTTTCTCTAAGTATTTTCCGACCAAGATTTACTCAAGTGTGACACATGGGAGTCTTTGCTGTCAACAATCCCTTTTAGGTGGGTACCAAAGCAACTCTTTGACATGTGTGACTACCCCCCCACCCCCATCTATTATATCGGCCACATTGAGACAGATTTAGTTGCAGCTGCAACATTGGTAGTCTGGCTAAAAAAAGATCACAGAAAAGACTTGTAGCCACTAAAACTTTTGTCATCTTTTGTTTATTCTGCTGCAATCTGTGCACTGCATATCTTGTATGGACAGACTGGCGCGGACATTTGTTTCAGTATGAATGAAACCGTTTTCCCAGTCCGCAAAGGTGGATGAGTCTGCATGCAGAATGCATGTTTGGGCCTTAAGTTACCTCTCTTTCTGAAACAGACTGGAGTTACTTATCTTTCCTCGGGTTTAAGTTACCTTCCTTTCTGAAACTGAAAACAAGTTTCCCTTAGTTCAAGGTAACAGACTTGTTTAGTTTAATTAAGTTTTCACTAAACCTGCTCTCTGAAACAGGCCTCTGGTGCAAGAATAAAGCCATTATTTAAGTCTTGCCTCATAAAACAATGGTTAAATAAAATACATGGAGCAAGATAAATGTTTCCAATTTAGAATTAAATCCAAACTACATCCAGTATGGATATACAACAGCTATAGTTTTTTTATGCCTGCCCACACATGTCTGGCTTAAGGCCAACACAAATATCAACAGAGGTGCCGTTAAGGCAGCCTCAGTTCTGAACAAAGGTTGATATATGTATATGTTAGCAAACAGGCCTTTTCATGCAGATCCACTCTACAGTGTTGAACTGAAGTGGCATTATTGGCACACAGCTCACAAGAGGAGACTTGAGGTACTAAATTTAAATTACATATGTTGTTACATTAATGCAGTGCCTATTAAAAATTGGCCTCTTAGGAAAAGGTAAAAGAAAAGAAAAAAAAGAAAAACTTCTGTGTTACTTGTGAGTGTTGTGGGTGCATAGTTTTTGTTTTTCACATAAAATATCTTGGGTATGAAAAGAAGGTGTAGTTCAGTCTCACATGTAACAACAAGTTACTTTCACTTAAGATTTTTTAACATGCCACAGCAGGAAAATCACAGGTCTCAATAAAACAAATGATTAAAATCTACTCAGCTGCTTCACTGTTTAGACAATTTAAAAACAGTTTACTTAGGAATTTAACTCACTTATTTTATAGACATGCATTTTTACCTTCATGTTAAGCTTGCTTAAAACTTTGGCTCTGGAAAAGATACCAAAGGTGATCTTGTTGATGCGGTTGTGCTCCATGTTAAGGGAGTAGATGGTGGAGAACTGGGATGGTCCACCCACAGGGTACGACTGGAAGCAGTTCCTTGCCAGTGTAAGACTGGTCAGGTTGACCAAACTTGACAGTAGGCCCTTGTGAAACACAGAAACAAATACACGATCGCGACAGAGCCCTTTCACTGGAAGCTGTGATATTTGTGCTGGATACACTAGTGGTCTGTGAGCATATACAATAAATGATGTGGATTAGTATTAACTCTCAAGCACAGGACCAGAGAGCTCATGGCTCCAACATGAATTTATTGTTTGCAAGAAATGCTCTTGTTGATGTTAGCATAATACAAGTTAAGTCTGAAATTAATGACAGTCATTTTTGTTTATTACATATCGATTTGTAGCAATTATGACTATGAGTGATGATTACTTTTATGAAATGATGTCATTTGTTTGGTTTTACATACCTCTGGCAACACTGAAATGTTGTTGTTTTCAAGATTTAGCTCCTCCAGTTCTCGACATTTGGCTAATGATCTGGGAATGGCTGACAATCTGTTGTATCTCAGACCTAAGCGATTTATGCTTGCCAGGTTACCTATATGAAAAAAGAAAGGCATTGTAAGAACACTTCTTTCTCATCTTTACAACAATCAGATCTAGTTGGATTCACAGACTGGCAAAATCTAAAATGAGTATGTTATTTATTACCAAAGACACAATAAGACCTTTGAGTCACAAAATACACTCAAGTTACCTATAGTCTCTGGGAGGTCCAAGAGTTCATTGTGCTGCAAGTCGAGGTTGGTTATCTGTGTGCAATTCCCAATCTCTTTTGGTAGGTGCTCCAACTGGTTATGGGCAACATCCAGAGTTATGAGGTTGCATAGCTCCCCTGCAGAAACACGCACACCAAATTCAGACATGTAGCTGATTCAAGATGAAAATGCTCTCAGAAACCCAACCTCTGCCCCAACTGAAGACATCTGCTCATTTATCTCATTGCCTCTTTACAGAATCACAATGGCATTGGAGCACATTTGAGGAAAATTTACCAAGTTTTATGGCCAGAACATTCTCTTACAGAAAAATTAGACAGTCCACATAATGCAATGGGCAGCTGATTTCATTCATTCATTTAGTGACACATATGATTTTGAACAGTCAGATATGCATTACTTCTGGAGCTGGACCGTTAGTGGTGGGTCCATCACAGTATAAAAATGCTGTACTAAACAGAACAAGATGTGCAAAATACATTATAAACACCAAAAATGCAGCCAAGTTCCACCCACAATGGTTTGATTTCTCGTGGCCACTAAGTAAAGGTTGGCTCCTTGCCCTGCCTACATTCGAGGAATCGGTCTTTCCTTTGCACACACTTTTTTTTTTTTTTTTTGCTCACCTATCTCTGCATGCAGCTGTTTGATCTTGTTCTCACGAATGCTGAGCATTGTGAGCTTGGAAAGGTTTCGGATGTCCTTCTCCACCGTCGTAATGCGGTTAAAACGCAGGTACAGCGTGGTCAGAGATGTCAGCCGGTAGACGACAGCAGGTATCTCTCTTAGCTTGTTGTGCCGGAGGTCAAGCATTCGAAGCTTCTTAAGGGAGTCCAGGGAGTCTGGCAAACTGGTCAGGGAGTTCTCACTTAGGGCCAAAGTGACCAGGCCTGACAGGCAACCCACCTCAGCCGGCAGGCTCTGCAGCTTGTTGCTGTATAAGTAGAGTTCAGCCAGCTGCGTCAACTCCTTAATGGAGGTGGGCAGCATGTGAATGGACCGTTTAGATAAATCTAGTCTCATTGAGTTCTCCTCCCGGCACTTGTTAAGCTCTTTGATCACCTCAGCATTGCTGGACTTTTTGCGTGTACCTGGTGCCGGGTTTGGCCGCTTTATCGTGTTGTCAACGGAGAAGGCAACACCTGGTGTTGAGCTGCTGGTGTCCTTCTTTCCTTCTTTGGCATCTTTCCCTTTGGTCTTCGTTTCTTTGCCGCCATCCTTGACTAAGCTGGCTAGAGCCTTGGCCTCCTTTTCCCTTTCTTTCCCCACTGGACCACCTTTGGGGTCCTTTTCTTTCGAATCTTTTTCTTTGCCTAAAGTACTACTCATGTCGACGTTATCGGGCCTCCTGCAGAGCTGCTCATGGGAGTCTCTCTTGTCAGGTTACTTACTCTGGAAAAAAGGTATACAAACAGCCAAAGAGGCTTTTAAAGAAAACATCCCTGTGCAGGCCCACACATTTATGATTATCCTTGAAATAAATGCCTGGTGATCCAGAGGTTTTTTTTTGGGGGGATGCTTTTGATACTTTGTTCCTTTGTTAATATGCCATGGGAGAAAAAATCCTTTGAAGTGGCTGGATTGTGGCACCCATGGGCCACATGCTTAAGTATTTCAACTGCATACAATCCCAGGGCCTTTGGTTAGAAGTCCTTTCAGGCTGCAAAGGTCATCGGGGCTTTTCTAATCCCTTGATGATTTGCTGTTGGGAAAATAAAAAATTGTGTTCACATTTGCAATTAAATTTTGACAATTTACAAGTATTTTCAACATTTAAGTGGTCTATTTAAGCACTTGCTCCAATAACTACAAACAATAATAACAAATTTCAAAGGCTCCCTCTTTTTTTTTTTTTTTTTTTAACCAAAATTACTGACAGGAATAAACTTGTTCCATTTCAAAACAACATAATTAAAACTATTTTCAGTTGGATTTTCTGTCCTTGTCCTGTCTGTCCTCTGAAGTCTGAAGTGAACGAGAATCAAAAACTTCTCTCTCTTCCGCTCAGAAAGCATCATTGGTAATGAAGTCCACTAAAACTGTTCACACTAAGTATCTAACCTTTAAATTATTCTTTGCACTTGTAATTCACATATCAAATACCAAAATGAAATTTACAGTCTTCTTTTAACTAAATGTTTTACATTAACGGTTTAATATGTAATATTAACTTCCACGTTTCATGAATTAATAACTTATCAATCCTTGCAAAATTAACATTTTCCTCAGATAAAGTTACAACCACCATCGGTTTCAGACGTCTTTGAAAAGGCAAAAAAAAGTTTGCCAGTGACAGTGGTAACTGTAATTTTGTAAAAGCCTTTTTATCTTTGAAAAGCATGACTAAAGCACATTTATTTTATTCATGCAATGATGAAAAAATTGGCAGAACAAATTAAAATAAAATAAAATAAAAAGAAAAGAAAGAAACAACACTCCACTTTCAATTTTCGGCCAAGTGTTTCATTATTTTCGGTTTTGGCCACAAATTTTTATTTCGGTGCACCACTAGTTTCAAATACTGAAGATTGACCATATGTGGTGGCAACTGATGCATGCAGGGACACACGGTTGCTGATTTGCTTGGTTTGCACACATGTAAGCAACATTTTGCAGGTAAACTACACCTCTGAAGAACAGCTGTAAGTCGAAAACTTCTTCATGCTGAAAAGAGAGAGAGCATGTCCAAACATTCCTTCCACAACAAGTCCAAACTGACACTCCTCTTTCAACACAGAGTACTTAAAATACTATTGGAAACTATATTAAATACATTTCAAATATATTAGAATAAACTATCATTTAAACTAATTACAAGGTGAATCTACTTTAGACTTGATGTGGAATTTGTGCTGCATTATGGAGAAAAAATAAATAAATACAACAAAACGCTGCCTTAATACCATTACAATATTCTTACTTATACATGAGACAAAAAAAACACTTCAACTGGTTTGGTGGGTTGTCAGTACCATGAGATATGTATTGTATGCTATTCAAAGTGTTGTGCCTATTCAAGCAAATCTGTTGAATGTGCGAAGCACAACCTCACACCAACTTACTCTTACTAAACAAACATGACCCAGCGGGTGTTGACATTACTTTAAGCCTACAGCCCCACCTAGACATGCATCAGCTACTCAGCCTTGGTCTGTACCTGACACAGAATTTTGTCAGCCAGATCGTATTTATAACACATATATATTTGACTATTTTATTAATATTTATCGAGTAAAGATTTATTTTTGAATTGGGTATGGTAGGATGTTTAGGGTGACAACAAGGCTTACTTAACATAGCAAACAAGCCCGTTAGCTCTCTAAATTAATGCAAGCTAACTATTACCAACAGTGCAGTGATGCTGACAGGTTTTCGATTTAGTGAGTCCCCAGGACCCACAGGTGGTGGTGTGTGCGGGTCTCTGGGAAATACAATGGGTCCCCAATAAAATTTTATTTCTTGAGAAATTGTAGGCTAGTAATAATCTCCTTTGATGTTGTTTTGGTATTATATGGTTAATTAACGGATATATTTAAGTATGTTCAAAATGTATCTGAAATTAAACAAATTAAATTCCAAATCTAAAAGGTCATTACAAAACAACTGTCACATCAGCATGAAATATAAAAATTTAAATAAAATTGCATTTTTGTAGCAACATAAATGGTAGTGGCAAAGGTAGGTACACACAATGCTGAGGTACTCTTGGTAGGCTAATCAGAGTCAGGGACGGGTGAAGTAGTAGAAGAAGCAGGAAAAACAGCCATTTTTTTTTGTCTGCTGGCCAACAGTATTTTTCGTCTGTTGACAGGTTTTTAGATTTTTCTTCTGTAGCATTTTTACGTTTTCCTTTTTCTGCTTACTCGAGTAAAAACTGGATCTTGTCGTGAGCAGGATCTGCACAGATGCCTTTTTAACACAACATAATGGCAGCCACCATTCAAAGTATTCTTTTTTTGTGCGTGTGTTACCCGAGTATGTTTTCTTTATTTCATCATAGCACGTCCCATAGACATTAAAACATCATCAGCATGGTTGAACACAGCATTGAACACTGGAAACAGGAGGGTTTTTTTTTTTACTATAAAATTTATATCCTACATGAAATACATGGAGACTTGCTTCTTCTTGTTGTAGTGACTATACTTGCATGTTGTGAGACCGTGCACACGGTTTCTTGTCTGCGCTGACTAGCTGCGCAGAGGGTTGAAACAGCGCTTGACTGATCAGCTGACAGCAGGGCTTCTCTTGCTGGTTACTGTGATTTTCAACACAAGTTTGTTGTTCAAAATAAATTATTTTAATGAGGTGTGTCCCAGGGATGCATGGGTAGTGAGTTTACTGTGTATTTTTAAATTTTAATGTCAGAGACACAGGACGCATACCTAGCAACATCACTGTCAATAGATCAGAAATCTGCAGCAACATTTTTTGTCCAACTGAATATCAAACAAAAGCCAGAGACTGTATTGTATTATGCTGCAGTGAGCTGGAAATTCCCCTCTTATAAGCAGAAAGCAGGGGATAAATTTCTTTCTGAGCCTGACAGGGAAAGACCTCTCTTCCTCTGGGCTGCTGCCTCTATCTTATCCAGACTCAACCCGGGTCTGAGTCCACAGCTGCGTCTAACCAGCCCTCACACACATCTTCACTTATAGGGGACAGGATTAAAATGTTCACAGAAAACCCCCTATAAAGTCTGTAACACCATAGTCAAAATGAATATTTATGTCACAAAGACATTCAGACAAAACACACAATCCTTTGGTTCTTCTTTACACGACAAACTGTGCCAGAATGTCACAGGCAGCCTGTCTCTGTTTAGTCTCTGTCACTGTTGTACCTCTTTGACTGTGTTTAGCTCTCCTACAATAGTACAAGCTAAGCCATGGCGAGAGGAGAGGCAGGTCTGGCTCAGGATCACACCTAAGTGAAAAGGTTAGGACTGCTGAGAGTAATCTATAGAAGTGGCCTTCAAAGCATGAAGCCTTCACAACAACAGGTCATATGACCTTTTGGGTAAAAGAAATGGGTCAATAGCAGCACCCCTTCCATGACAGAATGCTTGACAATGTGTTCTGTAAAAAAAAAAGGTATCTACTGGTATTTCAGCTTGTTGTGAATAAGAGGGCAAGTATCTAACACTGGCTGCAATGAACATATCTGTGTACAAAAAGATTACTGACACAAAATGAGAAAAGCCAGGTGAGCCAACTTGCTGGGGCCATCTAAGCTAAACTGTGCAGGCCACTTCCTTTTATGGTTGCAGGGCTGCCGACCAACTTTTCCACAAGTAGCACGAGTGCAACTGCAATCAACTTTCTCAGCAGCACATGATTCGCTCATAACCCTTTTTGTCTGCCACCTTGTCCCAGCCAAGTCTCTCATCGGCACTGGTTATGCCCAAGTGTAACTCAGCCACCAGCACTTTCAATTAGCTTTTTTTTTCCCTCACTGCCTGCCACTATGGTAGGCAAGTATTTTAGGTCTCCCACTTAGAAATTGTATCTACCACTTTTGAAATTGGTGTGCTAAATGAAGGGATTACATTTAGATTATTTAGCCATCATTTACAATGCTGTGGGTTGTAACTGCAGCTACTCTTTTTTCCATACCCAAATAAATTATATGAAAGAGATAGAGAGCGAGAGATGGACCTGAGTGAAAATACAGTAGGTTTAGTATCAGATGAGACCAATTTAAGTTTTAACTTAAGTGGGCCATGACAAATTTTGACCACAAAACACCCCAAAAGCCTGACATCGTGTCCTGACATTCTTGACACAACGAGGTAGTCTAGTCAGACCTTAACAGAGTAAAAACACATCGGCAGCAGACCAAATATGCTGCTTAGGCTACAAACACCACAGAGAAAGAGAGAGAGAGCATAAAACTGTAGCTAAAGCTACAAACACCAAACACACAGCGAAGTAGGCACAATTTTCTAATGGACATTTTTTTCAAAAACATACCAGCATTCAAATTCACTATTGGCATTTTCAAAGAAGCACGAGTACTTTCCAGTTTTTATCCATCACGCCCAGAACATCTGATGTTCAAGGGACTTTTGCAAACAAATCCATCCAATGCAACTGATTTCATACAATTTTCCAACTAACTAAACAAATAATTCAGCTTTCTGGTCTTAAACATTAAAACATAATGGCAAGAACTAGCTGCTCGCTTGTCCCCTCTATCAGGGCTTACGTTAGAAAAACTGGGTGCCGATCAAAGTGTCCTCGAAGATGTTAATTTCAAGAACAAGGTGGAGAAATTCCGGTTAAATATTTGAGATAATAAAAAAATGCTCAGCAGCCAGGATAGCGAATGACATCATCAAGGCAGGTAGATTTAGCCTTTATTATTCTTTACTGAAAACATTCTAAATAAATCTAAATCAAATCGCACCAACAGACGTGCGTAGCCTAATGCTATTTTAAAAAATATGCTCGACGCAGTAAGCAGAGCCCCGAGGCCCCTGCCGTTGGCTCCTCAGCAATGCATTCGCCAGTTAGAAGGAGAAATGAAGAGGAGGAAAACTGAACTGAAACTAAGAGTGTCCCTCTCCATGCTATTCAAGCACAGGCTTGTTTCTGTCATGCTAACTTTCCACCGCTAACTCTCCTCACCAGCACCCTCTCTGTCGCTCAGCTCATGCGGCAAGTATTTTACAGCCACAAATGACATCGTCTGCTGCAACTAAGTCTCCCAAAATTTACACATCAAATGAAAAAACTTCTCACATTTTGACCAGTGAGATTTGAATATGCTGGACTTTAACAGATTTTCCTTGTCAAAGGCCGAAAATTTCCAGACAACGTAAGCTCTGACTTCTATATTAGTTAATCCCTGTAATGGTTTTATTTTAACTATTTGATGAGATGATATTTCTTCTTGCATAAAAAATATGATGCATCTCTCAGAATTAATTAAATAGATGACAATTTTTGGAGAACAGGGGATAACTAATGAAATGGAGGAATGGTGTACTACCCAGTGGTGTACTGCGAACTTTTGCATTGAGTAGAAAAATAAATGCTTCTGAACCAGTGTGCAAGATTTCAGATTATGGATTTAAAAAACGCATCCAAAAAAGGACTCAGCATGTAAAGGCCTTAAGGCACAACGCTTGTTTTAACAACCCTCATAACGCTTATTTTAACAACCCTCATTGGCCAAAAGTACCCTGTGACGCCCTGAACATAGAGCCAAACCTGAATACAGTAGGGCTGGCCCTAAAGCCACTTTATGGCTTCAGACATCCATTGATGTTACTGAACAGACTGCCTAATGTTCGTTCTCACAAAAACACATTTGAAATTTAGGAATACTGTAGGCCTATCTAATATCTCTTTCATAGCGGAGCTACAGTTCATTTAGATCCAACGCATCTTTGTATGGCCTAGCATGAATAAAGGAAATATACACAGCCTGCTTATATTAGCCCATTCAGAGGACGGGAGAACTTCCCATTTTCTGTCATTAACTATGCCCCATATAAGCATTACTGCTGCATGGGAGTGTGCGATATGACCATAATAGATTGTGAAAGATTAGAATGTGTCCACAATCCGCCTTGACATATAGATCGTTACATCGTCTGTCAGTGTACATTCTATGCTATTTTTTTGGCTATTTCTTGTCATAAACTACAGCCAGCATAATCATGATTTCCGCTCTGTATCTCTTGTGGAAGTCCAAGAAACGATGGAAAGCTTAACCATGTCATGTCTGTGTTCTTCAAATAAGCCTGTGGTGTATAAAATCGTGTTGTACAAGCTCAGCATTTTCACACACTGCACTGTTTTGACGGCCATGTCTGAAATCGAGATCGTGATTCTGCCCTGAAAAAAATGGGGATATGATATTTTTGCCATATCGCCCAGCCTGACTGGAAGCCCCAGACATGTTGGGAAACTTAAAAACATTGTATCTGTGTTCATAACATCATCCCCTAGTGCATAAAGCTGACTCGTATTGCTCCGTTTCCACACACAGCCCAAGTGGGTACGTTAGCAGAAAGGGGTGCTCGCTATTTCATTAATTAAAGGCTATAAAATAATGATTTCTGCATTGTTTCAGTTGTGGAGGTCCTACACATGTTGGCAAACTTAACAACATCGTGTCTGGATTTATATCATCCTGTAGTACGAAGTTGAGTCGCACTGCTCCGTTTCCACCCACAGCAAAGAGGGGACATCAAGAGCAACTGGAGCTTGCAGTTTTATCGACTACAGCTGAGGTACCCATTGTTGCTGCACTGTATCTGTTGTGAAAGTCCCAGACACGCTGAAAACTTACCCCGAAAATACACTGGATGCGGAACGGCTTCGGAATGGCTACGCTCCGGAACGACAGCGTACTCCGCCGTCCGCCAACTCACACAGGATCCGTTTGTGATGCGCACTGGTGCGGCTCC
>JAQLOL010000019.1:17232620-17248652 GCA_029783665.1 Naso thynnoides | reverse complement strand
CAGTGCTATAAAAAAAAAAAAAAAAAAAAAAGCAATCGACCACTTCCGCATGAAAAAGTCCCAGTGCCCCACATGAGACGCAGCTGATGAGCATTTAAATCGCAGACTGGCTCACACTTACCGACGGGGTTTGCGTTCAGCCAGGCCTCGCAGTCAGTTGCCATGTTCAGTGCAGAAAAGAGAATTTGCAGCTTGCAAAAAAGAATTTCAAACGATAACTGCAATGATAGAGAGGAAACAGAAACGTCATTAGCAGGCACGCGTTAATAACATGCCCAGACTTGCTGCGACGCAACAGCCTCCCCTCCCCCGTATTCATTCAAAGTCTCACTGTTGGTAAACAATGGCTAACGTTACTTTAGCTTCAATGTTCCCTGTCAACGGAAACGGCTGCGTCAAACCTCTGATATCCAAAGTATCTAAGTGCACTTTCAAAACGGCACATGAGCTAAGTTAATAACATTTCCAGCAGTTTATGTTTACGACGTTGTTATTAATCGCAGCCTCGCAGTTTCACGTTAAATGCTTTGTAAGCGCAAACGCATAAAGCCCATGACGCACCAATCAAACAGAAGAAGCGACCTCAAAATGGACAGTGACGAGAATCACTAACGGTACTCTAATTAAGACAAATTCTTTTTAGTGTTTGTGTTTGAAATTGCCAAGACATCTTCAAAACTCAGCTGCAGAGTCCGCTAGCTCGGTGTAAACCTTCAAGCTAACGCTGCATCGATAAAATAAATCGTTAACGTTAAATCCTTAAATAAACTGTCATGCAAAGCATTTGACGTTAGGCCTTATCTCTATCTCTTCTGTTCAATCGATTTAATAACTCGAAATAAAACAACTGACCGTCTGTTCTGTCCAAGCTTCACAGTCTGAGCCGATAACTAACGTCTCTTGTTTTTTGTTTTATCTACCCAGCAACGCAGACACATATTTTTGTGTTTTCCTTATCTGATTGGCTGATCGGTGTGTGGGTTTTACAAACAAAGGACCAATGAAAATGCAACACGGGATTTTCTTCTCGCATGTTCTGTCTGCCCTGATCGAGTCTATGTGGTTGATAATGTGCTGCCCCCTATCTGCAGGATTGTAGAACAATCTATATATTTAAGGAGATTGTTTATAACAACAGCTGCAACATGGATTCTAGTAATGTAACGATAATGGCGATGACGATATTGATAGATTGACTGTTTGGCCTCGTTAATAAAATGTTAATCACTCTGAACAGTTAGATCACTCAAGAATATTACACTGGGTGAACCTACTATGTGAGTTTACTGACTAAATGTTTGACAGGGATTGATATATTTTTTAGTGTTATTAAAGAACAGTACTTTCAGACAACACCAATGTTAAAGGATTTTTAATTAAATTGTTAATTTAAAAAAAAATACATATTTACATATTCATTTATACATTTAGATTTAGATATAGCACAAAAAGTTTTTTTTTTTGCCTCAACACTTGGGGGAGCTCTTTCACAACACTCTCACTCAGGTCCTACCAAAAAATTGATGTAGAAAATGGATGTATAGGTGAATAGTGTACTCTTTCCTGTCTGTGAGGAGTAGTTATGGCTGTACTACAATTATCAATTATACAACATGCTATATATTATATGGAAGACGCAACATTCATTTGAGGGAAAAAAATAAAGCAAACATACCAGAGGGAACAAGTTTAAAATGTTTATTTAAGATTTTGTTGCATCATAAAACATAAGAAAAGTTTGTCAAAGAAAACAACACAATGATTGATGTTACAGGATCAGTATTCACAATATACAAAAAAAAAATTTCTGGCTCAATAATTTATCTGAACAAATCAGTGTAACATGAAACATTGCATGTTCAGCTCTGACAAATTGAATTAAATCATGGTCCAGTTTAAGGTATTCAATTTCTAAGGCATTACATATGTTGGCAAATGTGCCTGGGATTGCCTTATAAATTAAATTTAACATAAAACTTCAAGAAAAGAACTTTCGTATGGTTGCATCATTATCAATCCAAATGATGAACATTTGAACCTGATAGAGAGATTCTATTGTGCACAAACTGACCCCACACGAGCCTTTATGGCTCCAGATATAAATAAAAATGTAAATGATGTATTGAGTTACACATTGAAATCTGTTCAACAAATACAACAAACCTGAGAATCTCAGTTCGTTAACTGAGTAAAACCATTCGTTGGCACATATTTCAAGTTATTTTGCAGCTGTAATTGTGTAATTGTAATTAGGAAGAGTATAATTGATTTAAACCCAGCAAATGGACTGACATGAGTCCTCACCAGTTAAGTTGACTTCTTTGTTTACAGAAATCTTGTGAATGCATTCCTATTAAAAAAAAATACCAAAAAAAGTTGTATCACACACAATCCAATTAACTGTAAGAAAGGGTATAAACAAAAACTAAACAAAACAAACAAAAAAAGCAATTAAATATTGTAGCTTCATTATACATACAATTATACAAGACAGAGTCTCTAAGGCTGAGATTGTCCTCTCATCACATTTTAACATCCCTCCAACAAAATATCAAAATCAGTGCAATTGTCTGTCCTTCAGCTTCCATGTGTCACATTATTCTCGCTGTGGTCTGTCACTCCACACCAACAGCTCATGTGCATGTATCTGTCCTCCGCTATTCTGTGTGTAGCACAAGAGGTTAGAGGTCAAGCTGATGTCACTGTGCAGTTGGAGGTTCAGCGAGGGCACCCGACAGACTCTCCTCTGCCAGCTGGGACAGGTACTTCTGAAGAGGAGTGGTGGAAAAAAAAGTAATATTAATTCTGATTATATTAAATATCAGTGACAAGGTTAACCTGACAATAAATACATACTGCATAATTCATACACAAATTCACAATAAAAAAAAACAAAACTAATTTCTGATCAGAAACAGACAAAAACTAATCTGAAACTATGAAACACACACACACACACACAAACACACACACACACAGAGCTTTGACAGACAGCACAGCTGTTTAAAACAGGTTTTTCTCTGTTGGAATGTAATTTATCAAATGTTGGGGAATCACTGCTCCGCCACCTTTCCTCAGCTGTGCTGGATGACAGAAATGCAAGCTGGCTTGGCACCGAATGACCAATAATCAAAACTGAGTACATTTGCAAGTTAACTTGTCACGTCTGTGTGTGTGTGTGTGTGTGTGTGTGTGGTGCCAGGATGTGTCTGTGTATATTATTACATTTGTCTGATTTTGTGTTAGTCCACAGAATGTCATGAAACATCAAAAGGTCATTAAATGTCTCTGAATTGTTTTGTCCAACCCTACAAAGACATTTAATTTAAAGTCAGGAGAAAAGAGCAAATTAGAATATTGTGCTCAGTGCACAAAAATGTTGTACAGCACTATATATCACTGACAATCATACTAGCTTGACACGTTCACTTTCTTTTGCAGTACAGTTTAAAAAACACGCCTTTTGATCAGACATGTGGGTTAAGGTTGAGCAAACTTTATTATCCCCATGGGGCAATTCATTGTACAGCCAGCAGAGCATACGCAAATAATAAAGACAGAAGAGAAGAGTGAGATTTATACTCGAAATCTTATAAAATTAAGAAGAGAGGCAAGGAAAATGAAAATGACATGCATGTGCTGAATGTATGAGTGTAAAGACATTACTCATTAACGCAGCAACAGGTGGTGTAAAAAATGCTGATACCAGACCACAGTGACTGTGGACCACACCAGCGCTGCCCTCAGGGACAGAGGTTTGAATTTTTGATACTGCATGTGCTGGTGTGAGAGCAAATGCACAGGCAGACATGTTGAACATGTGCACAGTCCACATATGTACACGCATACACATACATTTATTTGCATGCCCATAGAATTCAGGGAGGAAACAATAAATCAACATCATTAATTATTATTATTAATAATAATAATCTAATCATCTGAAGGCCCCGTGTGTCGGCGTTCAGTTTGTACCTGCAGGTTCCTGTAGTGCACTGTGCTGCGGCAGTGAGTTGTCTTTGCAGTGTCCTCGCTGCTGTAGAACAGCCCGCAGAGTTTACAGTAGAAGCCGGTCCTTGGCACAATGAACTCCACTCCTGTTAGAAAACGAGCACAACAATTAAAATCCGTCATCCCGGAAATCATCAGCTGACAGGTGATGCTTCTCACAAAGGTTTCTTTACAGCGCTGCAGTCCAGTTCACTACAGGCTGCACACAGTGAAATTAAACATATTTCAACTGAATCCAAATTTTAAAAGTAAGGTTATCCTGTTTCTTCATTTATAGCTTTTCTATAATTTACACATAATTGCAAATAATTAAAAAAAAATTCGAATTATTTTCCTTTAACAATGACACAGAGAAACCAAACCATGCTTCTGTCAAACGCAGGTTATATAATGTAACCTCTCCGGATGCACGTCAGAGCCGATTGCACTGATTCTACTCAATAAAAAATGTTCTGAATGAAAGAAAAGATATTTAGATAAACAAGGACGACATATATCACTGAAAAGGGTTCTTTTCTTTTCGATAATTACAAAACAAGGGAACTCAATTTTTCTGAGGAGAGCAAGACGAACTGTATCGGAAAAATTACATTAAAATGAATTTAAAACAAAGACTTGAAAATGCAGAAATCATGAGATTAAATGCAGGGGTGGGCAGGAAAGCAGTAGGAGTAACTAAGTAGTGCCCTAAATGTTTCTTTTTTCAAACTGTACTTCTACTCCTCAAGTGAATCTTTTAGCCATTAAGTCACCTTTAATTCCAGCTGAGAAATTCGACCATAAGAACAAGTCTGCATGTTACTTTTGTTCAGATGAGCACTGAACTTCATTTTACCAACCCATAAGTTCCAGATAAACAGGGCGATAAAAATAACGCCCGACTGATCTGGAATACTGTCCGAAATTACATAAACATAATATCGACTGAATGTGCTTATCAAATACTTGTGACAAAGATATTTAATGGAGGCAGGATATCTTGCATTTTAACAAACGTAATTCCAAATATCAGTGCACTGAACAGTAAACACTTCACTTATCATTAAATAAATAACGTCCCTTTCTTTAAAAAACTGTTTTATCATCAGCGCATATCAAACAACATAAACACCCTCACCGATATATCTGCAGTACGCCAATATCTGATAGGCCGAATAAACCAGCAAGCCAATAATATCGTCGGGCCCTAATAAAAAATGTACAAAATACACAACCAGATGACTCACAGGGTTAAACTGGTCTCAGCCATGCTATCATTGGACATTTTTTTCTGGACACACACACACACACACACACATTCTCGTGGCATCATACCACAGAAATAGCCACACTCTCTTGTGTGTGTGTGTGTGTGTGTGCGTGTGTGCTGTGGTCTATTGTTACACTGCAGTGGCAGCAGCAGGACCGACACTCGCCATGTGCTCCGCCGTGTCTTCCCAGCTCTAATGATAATATAAATACTCGTGTCTCAGGGGTGCGCTCACAACCTACGCACGAAAATAAGTTGGAGGCCAAGCAATTCCAGTCAATTAGAGTGTTAATGCAACAGGTTGTCAGTGTGCTTATTAATGGTGTACATGATAACACTTTATCTTTAGGACACTGAGCACAGGCTCTAGACTCATGACTTCGTATCTGTAACAGTGATTAAATATAAACCAGCTCAAGGACTCGTGGACTTGATTCATTCCAGCCAGTGAAATCTGACACAGATTTTAACATGACTGATTCTGTTTAATCTTTTTAACATAACAAGGAACTCGTCCTTGCCCACAAAATGGAGACTGTACGGATTGTATTTGAGATCCTCAGAGGCTGTTTTTATTTTAAGTGAATTTCAGGATATTCAAGTTAGTAACAAAAGTGATAATCAAACTTGTTGTGCTTACCGAGAGGAATGCTGTGTTCACTCACAGCTTTGTCTTGCTCACGAGACGGCGACGGGGCCTCAATCTCTGTAGGAAAGACAGGATGGACAAAACTTACAAATTATGCTTTTTGCCTTTATTTCAACGGGGAAAGTAGAGAGGATATGATGGAAATGTTTTAAAAACAATGCCACCTTCACACAATGACTTTTACTCAACAATACATATTTCTCTGAAATAAGTTCACAACTTTACCGAACACGGATGCAGGACACAAACCCTTCCTCCAGGAAGCAGCTTTGTGTGTCAGCTACGGAGTATTTTTGTGATGGTGTGACGGTCATATGATCTCGCAAATCCACTTTGCAAGACTTGCGCATGTACTCGTCCTGTAAGGAACTACCAGCAGCTACGGGCATCGTTTGGAGTAAGCCAGACGATGAAAGACAGACGGTTCGTCTAATCACCTGCCAAGTTGTCATTGTTGTTTTGTTTGTTTTTTTCTTCGAAGTGACTGCCCTTTTCCAGGCAGTTGACTCAGTGTACCAAACCATCTGATGCCTCAGGTTAAATTTAAGACTTTGACAAAATGCATACTTGGAAGAAATTAAAATAATTAAATAATTCATAAACTGACATAGAGTTGGTAGTTTTTTTTTTTTAGTATTTTAAAAAAGTGTTAAAAAAAAGTTAAACCCATTCTTGTAGGTGCTTAAATTAACACCATGTAATGTGCTGCAAACATAGGTCTTCTCTTTAAAAAGCACCTTTTTTAAGACTGTCATCCTTGTGTTGAATCCCATTATTGATCGTCTCTGTGGCGTGAACCACCTCCACGGATTTTCTGTCCTCTGACACATGACTGTGATTCTCCATTAACTCTTCTGATGGCCCATTTTTGGTTACTTTATCCTCTAAACACGTCTCCTCCAGTGCAGCTTTGAACTCTTCAGTTGGGAAGTCATTAAGGTTTGTGGCTGGCGGCTCAGGAGTCTCTGGACACTGGGGCTGCTCAGGTTTTGGGCCCTCGGGACTGGTTGCAGTTAAAACGTTCTCTGATTTCTCAGTTGCAGAAGTTTCCGTTTGCTTTCCAACATCCTCGCAGGACTTTTCCTGGTTAGCTTTCTTGTTTGTTGTCTCCTCTGCCTCCGAGGGGCAGGAAGGTGGTACAATAAGTTCCTCCACTGGTCCGTCCTCTGCAGACTCTTTGGGGCAGGATGCAAACTTTTCCAGCTCAGGAAGGTCGGGCTCAATAATGGAATCATCCTCCCCTCCCACTTCATCCACAGTGACCAGTTCCTCCATGTTCTTAGGATACCAACACTCTTCATCGGTGTCATCTCCACTTTCCAACTCCTTCACCTTAGAAGATGGATCAAAAGAAGAGCTGTTATGAAGGATACAAACATGGTAACAGTAAAAAATGGCCTGAAGGAGTTTGAAAATGCTTCCTTACAGTGTTTCTCTCTTTCATACATTCAGTCGTCTCTGCTGGCTTGTTGCTCTGCTCAGGTGACACAGACTTTTCTTTTGACTGGCGACCCTGGAAAAAGAAATAACTTGGCAACTAGAACCATATGCATTTCAACAGCTAAAATGAACATTTAAAAAGTTTACTCACAGTACTTTCAGCAGGATTTTCTCTCTCATGCTTTTCTGCCGTGGTGTGCCTCCTGCCCGTCTTCTTGCTCCTGCTCCTGCCGGGTGAACTTAGCCGCTTGTCTTCTAGTGTTCTGCGAAGTGGCTCCTCAGTCATCTCAAACTCTGAATGCCTCGATCTGCTGTGGTACTCGCCACCATCCCTCCTCTTTGGCTTTGCATCATGCCGTTGGTATGAAGGTCTTGGAGGCTTGTCCGACTTGTACATTTGTTCCTTAATGTAAAATTCCTCCTCCATGTTCCTGTAGGAGTTGAAGGACATGCCTTGCGGACTGCCTCGCGGGTGCCAATCTCTGTTGCCTCTTATTCCTTCTATTCCACCTCCTCCTCCTCGCTCATCTGTAGATCTCAAGCCGACGTGATCCACCGGTTTCTGGTAAGCCTTCCGACGGTCAGCCGCTCGTTCATTAGGTCGATCGTCGTCCATGTTGCTCCCGTTCCTCCACAGGTCGTCCCTCTCTCTTTCGTCTTCGCCCCTTCTTAAGTGTGATGACCAGTCCCAAGAGCCCTGGCGGGGGCCCATGCCGTTGCTGCCTCTCTCTGGACCCCTGCATGGTGCCCCCTGGGGGCTGTGGGCTGAGCTGCATGATGTAAAACTTGGGCTGTGGGAATGAGGACTCAGAGAGCGGCTGATGGGGCTGCGGGAGCGCGCTCTCTCTGGCATGTAGCTGAAGGGAGATGATAGGCAGATTTCATGAAAAAAACGATTGAAACGGCACATTGTTTTGTTATTTTTAAGATCAGATATATCACATGGATGAAAGTTACTTACTGTTCAAGCTCTTGCATCTCATCCCTCTCCCGCTGTGAGCTGATATCCTGAATTATCGATTGAACATCTTTGCCTGGTTTCTGCAAAATAAGTTTCAGTTTAACGGCAAGTTAACCCAGCCATGACTTTCCGTTTACTTTGTTCTAGGGCCTGACTGATTTATCTACTTGCTGATATAATTGGCCGATATTGGCCTATTGCAGATATATTGGTATATGTTCTCCAACATGCGCCAGTATTAAAACAATTTGTTAAGGCTGGAAAAAAAAAACATGCTTGATTTAGTGCTTTAAAATAGTGTAATTACATTGTGTGTCTGTAAATAATAACTAATAAGTGAAGTGTTTGGAGTAAAATTTGTTTAAATGTCACATATCCTGTCTCCATTACATATACACCGATACACCCTATTCCTTTGTCTTACCTTGAGTTGCAGCTCCTTGTACCTCTTAGACATCCGTATGAGAAGTTTCTGATTGTTAATCATGGCTGGAGTAAGTTGGTAGTATTGAACCATGGCCTGAGCTGCTTCAACATATGCCATCTCCAGAAATGCCTGATGGAAAATCAGAAAACTGGTGTAAACAATGATCCCCTTCTGACAGCGATACGATCTTTGTTGTATCTTAACAAACATATTTTACATACCAGATGCATGAGGTTAATGCAAGAAAGTCTTTGAAAATCATCATCACAAGGTTTTGCATTTCATTACGGTACTAATCACCTGAAACCGATACCATTAATTTGGTATGAATGCTTTGAAGTTGATAGGGCTGAAACTGATGTTGCAGTCAAGTTCTGAAAACTGAAACCTGGGATATGGAGTGAGCTGTCATGTACAAGTGGTTAAACAGCCAGCAAGCTAAGACAAAGTACGTGATATCACACAACAGCTGCAGCAAAAAAACAGAAAGAAAGGCACATGGATAATGTGGTGGTTTGCAATTTGACAAATTTGTTCTAAGGTGAAATATTCACTGGATCATCAGGAGCATGTCAGAACAGAATCACGTGCAAGCCAAGAAAAGAAGTTGCCATTGGTTTTAAACACCCAAAGACCTTCTGTCGGTCTCACCTCACACAGGCCAAAAAACACAATAGATTTCGTCACCCTGAACATTATATGTTTATGTTAAAGTTGGTTGTTGACCCTCCATAACTGATGCACTCAGAATTCTTTGCTCAAATTGAGTATGACAGCCAAGTACCAAAATAATCTGACATGTGTGCCTTTTATGAAAATGTGCAGCCAAGAAAGCAAACTTAAATGACAACTACATCATTGATAATAACGTTGGTGCACCTGATGGGTGGAGCGCATAAGGATGTAGTTGGTGACTTTGCCAAATGGAAGTCCCAGGTTGATGACATCATTCTCTGTGCAGCTGCCTTCAGGGAGGTTGCAGATGTGGACAACTCGGCCCGCTGTGGCCTTTCTGGGTGGAAAGGCCTGAAAAAAATCAAATAATCACATTTTTAGCGATCATGATTGCCGTTTTAAAAATTGCGCAGGCAAAAATTTGTACTGTAGGAGGCTTGTATGTCTCACATCAATGTAACACTATCACACAGCGTGTCATGTCATTTTTCCTCCTCGATACAAACCACATCATTGCATCTAGCTCCTTGGCAAAAGTACAGCAGTGATAATAAAAAGTTTTCTTGTTTGAATTTAGAGACCTGACTAGCTGACTGTCCCCAGACGCTTCACACATTTAACACAAAATCCTCTAAGCTGCCAAGTGTAGTGACCAGCTTTGCTCAATGTTGTCTCGCCTGCTTTATTAACTTAAAGCAAAGCGTGTAAATAACCAGTAAATAAAACTTTTCTGCATGGAGACACAGCAGGCTGCTTTGAGACGGCAAAAAGAAGGTGAAAGTAATCAAATCTGTGTTGGTTTTAGATACTGCATCGTCACCAGTTCTCAGGTTGTTTATTTTATTCTATTATTTACCTTTAAATCTATATTTTTAAGGCAGATAAAGGTAACAGCTTTTCTTCATTCCTTTTCTCTCAGATTTCTTAAAATTCATCCACTCTTTTACCCAGGTCCAACACCCTGCTGAATTATTTATCCTTTATTTCCCAATTTTACCTCAATCTTTCCTTTTTTGCTGACGTACAACCACCAAGTTTTTTTTTTTGTTTTTTTTTTTTAAATTCTCTTTAAAGCAGAACTTAGAGAACAGATGTGCTAAGCTAACAAAGTTCCACCATAGCAGGAAGTCAAAATGTTCTTTGCACGTTGAGAGCAAAACTTGCATCGTATGCACCCTCCTTGATGTTCTGATGAGCGTCGTACCGCCCTCTCGCAGACATTTCAGCACCATCTCCGCTATACTATTTACCTGCTACATATCACAACTCTGAAAAACCCAAAGGCAAGAACCTACTTTCTAATTTCATCTGATTGTATTCATCATCAAACTAACTGGTGGATGTGTGTTTGAAACCTCATGTTCCTTTGAATATCCCTGTTGAGAGCACCAGTAAATTCAGCTTGTCACATTACGGAGTCTTATTTCCGCAACTATTGTGCTGCAACTGCAGTTTTCCCAGCGCCCCTCCTCCTCTTCCTGCATGTCTGCCTGATGGAGCTGACAGACAGTTCCATGTGTAGGGCTGGGGTCCTAATTCCACCTTCGCACCAGCAGCCAGGGTCTCCGCTTTTACATGGAAGTTGTTTAGGTAAAGTCAAACACTAACATACACTTCACACAGGGTCCTGTAGCCTTCGAGTGCAGAATGAGTACAGGGCAGGAAGAAATGCTTACAGTCTAAAAGTCACTTTACTATGCATGTCGAAACATAATCGGAGGCGAGCATATCGGTATTCTAAACATACATGAGGCCCTAATCCTGATTGATAACATGAGACAGAGAAGGTTCAGTGGTCAATAAACCTAAAGTACTTTTGGATTTATGATACAAATCTTTTACAACTAGAATTATTTCTATTCGCAATTTGTAGAAGGGCTTTATTACTATTCATAAAAGCCCAATCAATAAAATGACCTGAAGGTCTGATAACTGAATTTTGATGCCACGACTTAATGGTTTCTGGCCAGCAAGTTAACATCAACAACTTTAAATGTAAGAGTGATAATTCTATTAACAGTTCCGTGCCAGTGCCAGTGCCAGTGCCACCACCAGAATACATAAAGGTCAGTGCAGGTTGGACTCAATAAACAGATCCAGGAATAGGCTGTTTATGTCCTTGGAATATAAGAGAGAACAAGAGTCTTGCTCACTGCACTAATGTCCAACCTGTAAAACCTCGTCTGTGTCTGACCGCAGCGTCGAAGTCGTTGTCAAGGTTGGCTCAGGCTTCGAACAGTAGCTGTTTTAGTGAACCGCAAACCAGAGGCACAACATTAGGCCGTGTCATTGCCTACACACAGGGGAGCACTACACACACACACGCATACACACACACACTGCCTAGGCTATAAATGTTCTGAGGTGAAGAAACTCTCCGTTAAAACCTTCAGTAAACAATATCAGTTTTACATTTTAAATGACTCGCATACAATTTAGACTTAATTATTCACCATAGCTTTAATTTAAGAATTTTAAAAAAATGCAACTTAAGGAAGCAACACATGAGAGGAAAAATTGTTTTGCCAAACTGACGGTCATTAGCCTGATCTGCTGTAAATATTGTCAATCGGGCTTCACAGTTTCTCTAAAATGTGGGCTTGTACTTTTTAAAAGGCATTCTCAATAAAGCCTAAAGAAAAACAGCTGTGAAAATCTACCAATCAGATGATTCACATCCATTCCTTTTTCCCACAGTCAGCAGAAGTGCTGACTTTACCTGCCACAGTGTGTTCAGCCATTTGTTCTGTTACTGAAAACTGCACACACTCCACACTTTGACCCACCAAGCTTCGGCTGAATGGTGTAAAGGATAACAACCATTACACACAGAGCTTTCCTGCCTCTCACTGACAGCGGGCTGACTGACATAAGCTGGAATATCTGTTTGTTTATTTGTGCAAAGCAGGATCCATGTTGGAGGATCCACGGAGATGGTCAGTCTGCTTTCACAGTTTCTCCTCACGTTCCAGCGCAGAGCACTTACACTGATCCCTCGGATCGCTTTACCCGTCTCTCACGAGTGTGAAACTTAACACTGCTGCCTGGGGGTGTGACCCGGGGGGTCTTAAGGTCTGTGCTCCTAACAGCAGTTAGCTGTAATCCTGTGTTTATCTCTGTTAGAGTTGTGTTATCACATAAAGCTACTGTGATACTTCAAGCTGCGCTGTTGAACAATAAAAACTGCAGTGCATGTGCTTATGTGTTAATATGTGAATGTGAAATCCCACATAAGGCTGTGGCAATTGTTTTCTTTTTTTAAAAAATCACAAAATCAATTTAAATGGAATTTATGCTCAATTTTGGAACAGTAACATGATCTATTCTCTATAGAATTTTCCTACAAATTATATGTTCAATGTGTTTCCTTTAAATCATCCATATGTGCATATAGAAATAAAACTCAATACACGGAATAACAAATACATAAAGTTTCACAGCATGTGGTTGTGCATGTGTGTTTGTGTGAGAGCTCTTGGTTCAACAGGGGGTTTTAAAAACAGTAAAACTCCACCTGTTCTGCTCAGACAGGTGTGTGTTTATAGCAACTAACATTAGCTCCTGAAGCATAGCCTATAAATATTTTCACACAGATTCAATAAAAGCCATTGTCAATAACCAATGAAGCATTTGACTTTCACATCACCGAGTTCAGGCTCCTGTTAAAAAGGCTTCGCTGGCAATGAAGAAAAGAACAAATGGCTGATTGTTGGAATGGTAGAAGCTTTTTTTTTGTTTGTTTGTTTTTTACAATAAAAACTATTGAATTGAAACAACTTGGCCTGAGAATCTAGAACAGCTCTAGATGGTAAGACAATTATTTATTCTCAGATCTTAGACACATTTATTTGTGAGGCCTAAATGATCCTGAGTAATTAAACCCTTTTTCACTTTTGCCATACTGGTGGCTTAGTGGTTAGCACTGTTGCCTCACAGCAAGAAGGTCCTGGTTTCGATTCTGGGTTTTTTCTATGTGGAGTTTGCATGTTCTCCCTGTGTGTGCGTGGGTTTTCCCTGGGTGCTCCGGTTTCCTCCCACCATCAAAGATATGTATGTTAGGGTTAATACTCTTGTCTGTGCCCCTGACCAAGGCACTGGCAAAAAAAATCTGGAGTTGGTCCCCAGGCGCTGCACTGCGGCAGCCCACTGCTCCTCATGTGTGTAGTTAAGGTTAACTATGAATAGGATGGGTCAAATGCAGAGGATCAATTTCCCCAAGGGGATCAATTAAGTTACTTCGCAACTTCTTTTATTTATTTTTAAATTACAAGTGTCATATCGATGCACATTCTTTTTAAATACAAAATCCACAGTGTTTTACATTTCTGTAAAGTCCCAAAATGTCCAGATACCAAATACATCCATCTGATACAAGTACAAATGTTTAAAAATTGATTTAATTAATCAAAGTTAGCTTTTTAAAAAATAAAAATAGCACTCCAACATTAAAAATAGCATCTTACATTTTAATAACATAATAACTGTAAATGTGTGGCCTTTTTTAAGGAGCTGCTACGCACATACTCTGCAAAGTATTTGTTAGATGGAACTACAAATCAGTGGTTGTTTATGTCTCAAAAAATTAATATAGAACGAATTTATAGAACCAGTCTGTATGTGTGTACAGGTATGTGCTCCTGCATTGTGTGGATGTTAATGCCTGCTGACTGTTGAAAGCTACTTGCTGGGCACCAAATTAGGCTTTACTTCTATTTGTCGGTGCTAATTTTCACCTACCTCATCATCTGCCCCGAGCTTTCATGATGGACGCCTGTCAGCAGCTGCAGTTTTTTAACCCCAGTCAACAGGTCAATAGCAAAGCAAACCGACCGTACAGCAGCAAGAAGTGAAGCTCCCAGGAACATTCTTAATTAATTGGAGCTGAAGTGAATGAATTTACATTATTAGTAGAGGCTCAAATTACCTCCACTGTAATGAGAGTGTTAAATTTGATTATGTTTACAGATGGTAGAGCCAACAAAAACAAATAACAGGACGAAAAAATTAATTTAACACAAGATTTTGATTTAAAAAAGCATCTGTTCATGCAATATTGATAAAACATTTGGGGCTTATACTTGATGTTTGTAATGTCCCTATAATTTGTTGTTGGTGTCCCATGATTAGTTATATTCAGTTTAGTTTTTGCAGATAAGCTATGTTAATGAACTTATTAATTATTAAAAACATTCACAAAATTACCTGCTTTTTGGTAGTAGCATAAGTGGGCATGAAATATATTTCATTATCATCGTAATATCATAATCGAAAAAATCTTGAATATTAAATTAAACCTTGGTGATAGAATGATTAAGGTAGAGTTAAAGTGTGCTGTGTAAATAAACCCGTTCAGTTTGCTGTGCAGTTACAGTGCATTGTGCATGGTAGTTGGAGCACAAGATTGTTTGTATAGACAGCTGGATTAATCAACATTAAACTGTTTCTGTGTTTCTGTTCTGAAATACCTGATAAAGCACACAGCTGAGTTGTGTCTGTTTTTTTTTTTTTTTAAATTTTACATTCATACTCTAGGACACAGTTGAAAATGTGAAACACGTGTCTCCCTGCCTAAAATCAGCGAATAGAGTTTTCAAAATAAGGTTTGATAAAGCAAAACAGGACACATACTTAAATCACGAAGTGTGAGTAATTTGACGTGCTATACGACGCTTAGCTGTTTTGCATTACTGCTTATCCCCACTATCCCGCCGAACTGTATCCAGGGACTGAACAATCGTTAAGAGGTAAAATGAGAATATCTGAAACATCTCAACACATTGTTTTGAGCCGATATTGCAGTCGCAAGCTATCCAGTCACACCCAGACGAAGCCCGCTGTTGTCCCCCAGCAGCTGTCATCAAGAAGATCTGTGTCCGTTGATGACGTAGAGCACATTTGGAGTGACTATGCACCTTATATGCTTTTTCCTGCTGCTAAGCAACAAAGTCCGTAAAGACCTATGAAAAAATACAGTATGTACTGTAGAATAAATTGTCTCTAATGGAATTAGAGATAAAACTTGTAAAATATAATCGCTTTTAGTCTGACAATCACGGTCTGCATCAAAAAAAGAGAGAAAAACGCCCAGTGCACTCACAGTCTGTTATTGCAAGAGTCATCGATATGATTCAGGCACTGAACATTAATCATCATCATTTTCATGACATGAGATATAATCATGTTCATGTTCGAGGATCACAGCTGTTCTCTAAATAGAAGTTTTCCAAGCCTGTCACGAAATTTTCTTTAAATGCCGACAGCAAACTTGACTGATCCTGAGAAAAAATCCCTACATTTGTCTGACCTTTGACTCTGGCTGGTGCGAGGCGAATCCTGTGTCTGACATGGGATAAGTCGTCATGGCTGCAGCTGGTATGTATGATGTGTTGGCTCCTGAGGATACATCTGTGGAAAGAATTTGAAATTTGGATTTAACGTTTACTCACACAGTAAAACAAACACAGAAAACAATCGCAGGGGAAAAGATACATCTGTTGACTTCTTGTGAATATTATTAATAAGCTTAAACATTTATAATCATCAAATTTTTTGTTAATATTTTCATAAAATTATAAAATTGACAACACTAGGTTGAAGTAATATTTTACTGTGATAACAAA
>JAQLOL010000019.1:17153431-17188544 GCA_029783665.1 Naso thynnoides | reverse complement strand
ATTCACTACATAAATATCTATATAAACATATAATTACAAAAATAAAATATACTACATACATATCCTTATAAATATAATGCAACAAAATATTACATAATATAACATAATATAGTATACTATATATGCATATATTACGCAGATATCCATATAAATACATAATATATACACATACATATGCCATATTACATGAGAGAATGAGAATTAATTGGGTAAGACGTTTCAGTCAGATTAAAAGCAGACATCTCTATCCATCACATAGCCTACTTAATCATTTCACTTCCTCACACACACACACACACACACACACACACACACATTGTAACCTTAAAAAAACAATCAAGTGAGCTGCATTTACAGGAACAAATACATTTCAGATAGTTATATAAAAAATAAAATAAATATAAAATAAAAAAGAACCTAATAAAACAAATCAAAATAATTAATAAAAGGCATAAAAGAATTTTCTTTAATTTGCATGTTTTTTTAAATGATAATTAAATAATGTTGATTTAGACTTATTATGCCTCTCATATTACCTGGAAATGTTTGCTGGATATTACCTGGAGATCTGTCCTAACGTATGGAATAGTTGCTCTTTGGATTTGCACCGATGTTTCTAATTTAGGAAGAATTTGGTGGATGATTAAAACTCCAAAACTCATCATTTACATCTATTGTCCTGAAAAGTCACATCTCACAAAACCATTGTATTAACTTTTCTCCAGGGTCACAAAATATTTAGAGTTTTCAATATATGCTGCTGTAATGCAGCTGTGATCCTTCACTTAGCGGCCTGAAACTTATCGGTCACCACCACTTACAGGCTGCAGCTCAGGCTTTAGGACAGCAACATGTTTCTACAGGAACTCAAACACAGACCAGAATCACATGAGACAAGCAGACGGATGACAGACAGACTGATCATCTGACGGGCAGATAACACAGACGGATATGGAGATGACTTTGGAGCGGCAGACACAGACGCTCAGTCAGCCCCTGCAAGGCAAACGGACCACCATGAAGTGCAAGGACAGAATCTATTCCCAGGGCACCCTCCTCCTCTTCCTCTTCCTCCTCCTCTTCCTCCTCCTCCTCCTCCCTCCACTCTCCACAGCAGTTAATAAGCACCTGTTAGACAACAAATTAACTTGTTGACTGTAAAAACCAGGACAGCTTTATGCCTGTTTTTATGACAAGGTTGATTATGGGAGCTGGTATTATCTGTTCATTACTGTAGTCCACATTCTGATACCAGAGGGCGGAGAGGTGGGCAGATGGTTAAACAGACATGTTGTTTATTGTCTGAGAATAGAGGCAGGAGTGGATGCCAAGGAGGGAGGGCTGGAGGACATACTATATGAGCGAGGAGAGGAAATGTCATCATAAAAAAACAAAACTTACAAATCCACTGACATGAAATTTTATAGGCCCAAATCAAGTTTTGGCCAGCCTGACTCTCGAGCATTTAATGCTTTTTTTTTTTTCAAACCTACTGTAGCAGTCTGCATCACGTGTAAAACGTCATTTGATTCAGCAGACCGTTAACCTTTAGTCTGATCCACTTTAAAATCCTGATTTTACATTTGCTTTGTCTGAGAATGGATGAAACTAGTGGAAATTCTGAAAAACGTCTGAAAATTTTTTGTGTTGTTTTACTGTGAACTCCGACAGAACTCTATTTAAGAAAAGAAGTTTAGAAAGATGGATGTTTTTTCTGCACGTATCCCTCCGTAAGCTACAGCCTTTATTAATAACACGTGAACATGTATTTCACAGGGAAAAACTGGTGTAACCTATTTAATTTTACATCTATTTTGACCATGTAGATGTTTCAAAAGCATTAAGGGCATAAATAGAAAGGTTAATGAATCAAAAACAGGGGAAGTTGAAGCAAAGGTGACCTCTGCTCTTCAAACATTTTATGGCCAACAAAAGCCAGAAGAGCAAATGGTAAAGAAAAGATTGTCACAAAAGCAATTATGCTATAGCTATCACATATGCCACAAAATACAAATATGCAAATGATCTCCACAAACTAACAAAAGAAACAAATCACAAGACATAATCCTACGAGATTCCACTGAAAAGCTGAGACAATCACAACTTTTTATAGCACATGGATTCCATTAAGGGGTTCGGAAATTATTAAATATTTTTGGAACAAAAACATTTTTAGCTGCAGCTGGACGTTGTGGGTCTTTTAGGAGTTCACAAATTTCAAGCACTGATCATTGATGGGACATATCACTGACGGGACCAGTCTCGTTATAGTCAAAATAACGATTTAGAGGAAAAGCTCTCCTTAAAAATACTGTATTACATTAACTGTACTGTGCATTTCATTGGTGAAACAGCTGAGTGATGACAGTTTTCAACTTAAATTCTGACCTCTACCGTAACGGTAACCAGCTCAGTGGCCTTGTGGTTAGAGTGTCTCCCTGCTTTGCACTCAGCATCAAGGGCTGGATTGGGGGTAAGACCCTGTGACATACTAGCGTCACGTCTAGGGAGTGTTGTCGTACATCAAGCCGTCTCACGCCACGGAAACAGGAGATAGGCTCCTGCCCAATGGGCCTTCATGGCTCTCAAAGGCTACTTGCATAGCTGTAACAACGGTCAGAATTGAAATGTTAGTGGCTCTTAAATATGTACGCTGGTTTCAGGGTCCTGATAATATGCAATGCTGGTTCACTGTCACACTGTCGTGATTTAGTAGAACACACAAGTAAGTAAAACATATGCTTTTACTATTGAGAAAAGGCTTTAAGTAAGGCCAAAGCAGAGCTGGAAGATAAAGTGTTTGATTCCAAACATTTCTCCGTGAAATATGAGTACACTCTATGGGATGAATTTACCTCAGATAAAGATCATAAGAAAAAAATAGGAGCTTTTACTGTGGTGCACACATTGTATGCTTATGAGAGAGACAAGGAAGCAGATGAGTTTTAAGATTAAGTCAGAACAGATTCAAAGCGTAACAGGTCCTGCTCCTTATCAGCAAAAGTTTGCATGCAAGATTTTTAAGAGCAACAGATCTGCACTCTGCTGGCAGGCGCGGGCACGAAGAGAGGAGGAACGCTGTCATTACTCATTACTACCATGCTCACTTTGTTTGTCTTTATACTGCAAATACTCAAAATCTCATTGCACTTCATGTAAGACACAATCAAATAACTAGTGACATTTCAGCGAGATAGGTAGGCCTACTAGTTTTCAAAAATCACATCAAATCTTTTAATAAATACAAGTAAAAATCACTTTTTCTACATATTTTTGAAGTGGCTTTTTTTCCCCTGGTGTTACCAACTGAATTAGAAAATCAATAGTAGATAATTTGGGTGATGCTTAAGTATAAAAACAAAAGAAATAGTGCAAAAGGACAATTTAAATTTTAAAACACAGTTCACCCCACAGCTACATGCAGAGCAAAGCATCATTGTCTGCAGTCTTTTTGTATGGAAGCGTATCGGGGAATTTATCTACTTTTTGTAATCCTTTTTATGTTTTTTACATCAACATGAGTTCACTTCATGTTCTCTGTCAAACACATTAAATTACCTGGTTGTTAAATGATCCAGTATGGATAAACTTGCCTTGCTTCTCTCAGTCCTCCTCGTCACTCTTTACTATCGAACAGTAAATTTAAAAAGACCAATAAAAGGTAATAAACTGCGTTTCAAGAAATCAAAGCTTTTATCCAGAACAGCTTGAAGTTATTAACATTGCAGACAGAATGTAGATAAATCCCTATGCTAGAATAAGGAATAGTAGAGAAAATGAGAGGAGGAACAGCTGAGGAGTGAGATTGGGGATTTTTTTCTTTTATTTTCACTTCAGAAGTGTGAAGTAGGAAGCTGTCTGGGAGCAGCACAGCAGTGTGGGATATGAAGCAGTGGTTACAGAGATAAAATCAGGCCAATATGATGATAAACATCTCACTGCTTTGCATCATCTTGTAGAGGCTGACTACAGTTACCTCCAACAGCCGGCCGGGCATGTATCACTTCTTAAAGGAACAATTAAAGTGGTGTAATAAGGTGAAGTATAATGAGAAATCCAGTTGCGGCTGCTCTTCTTTCAAAGGTTAACTACCTCTGACGTAATGTGAGTCCTGGCGAACACATGGGACCCAGATGCTCCGGAGGTCTGCGGTATTACAACAGGGGTCTACCAATCCGTCTCCAGAGGTCACGACCTTTCAGATACTCTGCCAGTGCAAGGTGCTGTTACACTAGAATGACAGCCACGTGCTGCATGTGTGACATGTGGGATCTCCCCCAGGGCAGCACAATTCAACAGGATCACAGATATCAAAAACAGAATATCACACAACTGTTTGAGCCACGTAATGAGCGCCAGAGTCTGACCTTGATGCCAGGCTTCTGCTGACCCTGTGTCCACTGCGCCTCCACACTGAAAGGTGGACGTAATCTTTTCCATGAAAATTTCTAAATGGAGTTATGAATCAGTGAGGGTCATTCAGTGTTAAAGTTGAGGGTCTAAATAAAGGAGCACGTGACATAAAAAACAGGCAAAAACAAACCAAAAAAATGGCAGAAGCCAGAGTTAATCAGATGAAAACATTTTAGTGCGTATGTAAATTATTTGGGCCAAAAAAGATCAATTCAGAATATATTTGCTTTGGATGAATTAAACCATTTACTTTTTTTAAGAATGACAATTTTACATAGATTTTAAAAGTAGTGTGCTTTAAATTCTTATTAATTGCTCCTAAAAATCATGGGAAAAATTTCCTGTAAAACTTGTTTAATGAATCACTGAAACCCACCTTCCAAACACAATGCTTCGAACATGTGAGCAAGTCAGGTACAGGTGGCACAGCACCACCTAGTGGCCATATTAAGAGCGACCTAACATCGACACATTTAATTTTAAGTCTTTTTATTATTTTTGTAAGCAAGTTTTCTAGTTACATAAAAAGGAGCCAAAACATTAAAAAAGCAAATCTGAACCTCAGTACAACATATGAAGAGTTTAATCCTAAACAATACATCCAGTATGGAAATAAACAGAGGATAAAATACAACTTGTTATTCCAGAAAAGCGCAACTAAACTATGAATCATCTCAGGACCCAGTGTTATCGCTGCCGAATCACTTCTGCTTCTGAAATATCTGACCGAATTTAAAAAGCTGTGCTGATTTCCAGAATGGACATTTGGCGTTTTGCAATTAAACCTTTCATATATTTAAATGACCTAAAAACAAGAAATTACACAATACAGTGACGACCATAAAAAGGCACCACAACCTTTTAACATGTTAAGCTGTGGCTGGTTATGAGAGATACAGGTTAGCATTATCTCAAGAGTACAAAGAGTTTACACATTACAGAACTGAGTGAAGAAGAAACTTTTTTCCAAGGGTGGCAACAGGAACAAAAATCCGAAACAGCTTAAGAGCCCCACATCTCCCAAGGAGCTTTAAAGTTAGAGTTTAACAACCTTTATCCAATCATATCCAAACAGTCTTAACTGTACACAAAAAGGTCCTGAAGGTCTTATAGCTTTCAGAGCATCACTTGCGCTCCACCTTTCAAATGACAAATTACCTCGACTCGGCTGACAGGAATTGTTAATAAAATTCAACACATTAACACAAACGGTAACAAGAGCTCTTCAGGACCTCTTCAAATAAAATGAGATTTTTTTCAGTGTAAAGGAACAAACATTTCTGTAAGCTGTTGGCTAAAGCAGGGAAATGTAACCAAAACAAATGTCCACTGCTCGCAAATCACATTTCCCCTCAAATTTTAGTTTTATAAGCCTGGAATGATGTCACTATAAAACAGTAAACATTAATAATTTTAGGCTGGGGATTTCTGAGTGTCACCAAAACAACAAATCTAATTCAGTTTCCACCCACAGAGATGCTGCATTGTTTATTTTGAACAGAAGGACTAAAAATGGCTGGTGAACTGAGTGAGATATTTTTGTCTTTGTCCCTGTTGTGGAAGGCTTCGAGCTACGCAGTGCACTGTAGAGGCGGAGGAGAAGGGGGCGAGGATGATGATGAAGAGCATGAGACTGTTAACCATGGGTGGTGTCATCCTCCACAAAGTCTTTGGCCTGCTCCGCTGTGATCACATCGATATGACTCACCTAAACACACACACACACACACAATTAATGAGCAAATCAATGCATACTTTTAAACTGTACTGAGTAATCAGTAATCATATGAAGATGTCATAACAAAACAGTCGACTCGGAGCTGAACAGGAGGTTCAACAATCAAGATGGGTATCATTCACATTTTATTGGAGCTGGTATTGACTGATATGCTTATTGATCAGGATACACTATTGAATCTATAATTTGGTGCAAAAATATGTCACAAAGTATGCTTGTTCTTGAGCTTCTCAGGAAACAGAAACAAAAAACAAAAGAAGCAAACAATGAGTAAAGGTGCACTGTATGTAAAGTCGATGTTTACTCTCCTGTAGTATTTGGCCTCTCCTGTAGTATTTGGTTTTTTTTCTACTCCTTTTCCAGAAATCTCTGTGTATTTTATGCTTGACTGTCAAGAAATTGTTTATGTGAAAACAAATGACAGAAGCTGGAAAACAAGTCTTGCTTAAGGGTTGGGGAAACTTTTTTTTGTACACACCAAAAAAAATCATGATTCTTTCTTTAGCTTCACATCTCTGAATGGTGAATATATCCTGGCAAAGATTTTAGCAGAACTTCCCCATCAACCTGAGGATCTTTTTTTGGTCAAGTAAACTGTAGTTTGACTTAGGCTGTTAGTATACGTCATGTTTTTCCTTTTGTTTTTTTTGGCAGCACTAAGAAACTCTTATTACACATACTGTAACTCATCCAGCCTTTTTTCAAACAACCCATTAACACTTTAATGCTTCATGAAGTTGTGAAGTTCAATCTCAAACTGTGCTATGGTGTGTTGGATCTCAGGCTTTAGGAACACAGCACAGATTATGTCAGCCAACGAAACATCACATTTTTGACGGAGTTAATGTGTCAAAGTTTGAGCCCAGTGTCCTTCCCAAAACTTTATGGTGTAAGAAGGGATAAACATGAAATTTACAACACTGTTCACCACCATCATATGTTGCACCTGCAAAGAATTGCAGGTCGTGTTCTGCTGGTTCTCCTAAAGCTGTATATGTTTTTACATCTTCAAAGCAACAGCTAAACTGCTACATAAAAAAATGCATGTTTGATTTTTGAGGAATGTCCTGCCACTGCTTAGATCCCAACATGATCTCTGTGAGAAAACCTCTTCAGACGAGCACCAGTCGATTGATTCCTTGTGAAAACATGCTTCCCTTCAGCAGAGACTCACCTTGTTTCTGAATTTGACTCCGTAGAACTTGTCGGCAGACTCGAGCAGCTCGGGCCTGAAGGTGGTGGTGATGAACTGGGCGTGGCCTGCCAGCTCCACGATCATGTCTGCATCAACACAACGCAAACATGGTGATTGTGACTTTATTACACTGATCAAAGTAAGAGGATTAAAAGATGAGCTATTATGACTATAGTAAAACAAAAGATGCAATTTTCAGTTAAAATTACAAGTAAAATCTTTTTTGCAATGAAAAAGATTTATTCAATTTAACTCTACCACAACTGCAGCATTATATTTCAAATGTGACATCATTTTAAAAATAATTAAGACAGTGTTTATTGAAAGTTGGTGGTAGAGACTGTATAAAACTGCACAGATGCTTCTGGGTTTAGTTTTTGTTTTTTGCCAAGAAAATTATTCCACTAAGTTCTCTGTTTACACTTAGTGCAGCACTTTACCTGAGACAGCCTTCCTGTGCTGGGCGTCAAGGGCCTGATCGATCTCATCAAACAGGTAGAAAGGAGCGGGATCGCACTTTTGGATGGCAAAAATCAGGGCCAGAGCCACCAAAGACTTCTGACCTCCAGACAGCTGCTGCATCTCTCTCATCTCACCCTGCTTCCCTGTGAACGACACCTGCACAGGACAGAGGAGGTTGTGTTAGACATGAAGGGAAAGAGTTTGCAGTCGAAGTTTTAATCAGTAACACAAGAGACTCACCCTGATGCCGACTCCTGTGAACTGGTCCACTGAAGGAACGCTGCTCTGTGAACCGGAGCCCCTCTCACTCTCTGCACTGCCCTCACCCTCATCCTGAGACTGGCTGCCTTCAGCGTCACCCTTCTTCATCACTAATGTAGCTTTGCCACCAGGGACCAGCTTCTGGAAAACTTCACTGAAGTTCTTCGACACCTGAAGGAATATTAGTCACATTAGAAAATGTGCATCTAATGTGAGACTGAAGCCAAAAATATCATATATTATATATTATCATAAATATTTTTTAAGTATTAAACAGCTCAAATCCTCAGGAGGCAAACATTAAAACTGAACTTCTTTTTCAAAAAAAAGCTGGTGTGACACAAAGTAGTCTGGTAGTGTAGTTTGTAGTCGTTTCCACAAGTTGGGTTTAACTATTATATCATTGACTGTAAGGATGAGTGTACATGCAGTTGCTGAAAAATAACATTTTCAGAAAAGTTTGTATTTCTGTTAAACTGTACAATGTTAGAAGCGTCTGAAGGAAACCCAAGATTTGTTTTTGTGCATCAGTTTGTTCACTGAATGTTTCCCTTTAAGATGCAATATTTTCAGGTTTTCACGGGATGGGCCATGACCTTTAACATGCATCGCTTCATAAAATGCTGCGCGACACAAAGTCCAGGTTGGGCTGTACTCCAAAATCACCACGATTAGAAGACTTGCATGTCTAAGAAAAATCCAAGAACTCATTTTACATGCACAGAAATTCTGGTAACAATCAGAAACAACCTGCTGGGGCTCCGAGATATTAACTACTGATGTACCTAATGATGTAACCTACAGGTTGCATTTAATGTCCAGCGAAACTAAGCTGGCCTTGTTAAGCAGTGAGCACCAGATATCTGTTATCTAACTGCTTTATCACAGACCTCTGCACGAGCTGAGTAATGTCCATGGATGTATGCACTCATCTTTGACGTGCCACATACCTGCTTGAAGGTGAGCTGGATGGCCTCGTACTTGCGCAGCTCCAGGACGTTCATGAGCTCCATGATGGATTTGTAGCCGCGGTCCAACTCATCCTGACGCTTGATCAGCTTTTCCTTCTGCTCAGAGAAGTTCACAAACTGGTCCAGAGCTTTCTTGTTGACATGACTGTACTTCTTCAGCTCCGTGTTGCACTGCTCCAGTTTCCGGAACAACTGTCAAAAGAGAGATTATATCATCATTTGCTCAATGTGCAGCCAGGCTGTCAGTCTTACTAGTTACTGGACTGAAATGTGGTTTATCTAAGGATGAATAAATGTTTAAATTGTTTAATCTTATTAATTTTAGCAAGACTTCCTTGAAAGCTTCACATCATTTGTTTCTTTACATTTTTTCCTGGTTAAGACAAAAGTACTACGGTGGGAAAAAATCAAGTCATGCTCGATTTGAGGTTTACCTTCTGAAGTTTTGAAAACCTTTCTAAACGGCTCTTTATTTTTGCTGTTGTTACAACTGCAGTGCCTTCACATCCTGTACGATTGACTTGAAATATACAAACAAAATACTGCAGGCAAACCTGTGTATCATCATCTTCACAGAAAGTTAGATACATCCTAATACTACTTGATGACTTCAACAAGGAAATAAATTCATCCACTGAAGTGCTTTGCCAGATTCTATTCATATCTGAAGAGTACACAGCCTGATTAATTAAGAACAAGCTTAGCCTGGCTCAACAGTGACATGCACTCTCCAAACTCTCAAACTATAAATTCATCCATCTGAATCACTTATAACCGAGCGAACATGAGCAAGTGCCATTATTACTTGGCCCTCTCATCAACTTCTGCAATCAATGGCACTATCTTACCCATGAGCAGAGGCCCGTGGAGAAAGATTAACTATGTGGAGTGTTTATGAGAAAGTGTGAGGCTATTTTCAGCACTGTCAAGGAGGGACCATGACACACACACACACACACACACACAGACACCATACAGACTCAGACACTTATGAAAGATGCAACCAAGTCCACTCAGCGGCTCAGTCTGTGCTCTCAGAGGCAGTTTGCTGAAAAAATCAGACAGAACACTAACTAGTGTCTGAGTCACTGGTGAGTGGGTGGGATGTGATGTGATGGCCTCAGGCCTCATTCCATTGGAGACCCGGGTCTATCTGCTGTGTGTGTGTGTGTGTGTGTACGTGCGTGTGTTAGCACACTCATATGTTTGAGTTACATAGTAAGAAAGGATGCACAGAAAAACTGACCTTCAGTTGACCAACTTATTGTTAGCTTTGCTGTTGCTCTGTCTTTAAAGGCAACGTTGCTGTGGTAACAGGAGAGTTAGGGGGACTACAGTCACGAATACAAAGTGGAAGCCATGGCCGGCTTTTTATACATTTGGCACTGCAGGAGTTTTCCCTCAGAGCACCTAATGTCTTAGGAGGCTCAAAGCTGCACTAATTTTATTTATATCAACAATTGCTTGAATTACTATGTGTGATGTAAAAGCCTGTGGTGACAATCCCACAGAGAATTATCACCTTCTTGAGGTTCCCCTCAGCCAGACAAAGGGTTTGAGCATCTTTCAGCTCACTGTTCTGGTTTCAGGGCAGGCAAAATGAATGTTTTTGCTGAGCCTTATGTCTCTCGTCAATCTTATTTTCAGCAATAGCACACACACACTGTACCGTACCACACCACACAGCAGAGCAGAAAGACAAATTTTTGACTACTGGGTGAACATATAACGCAGCATTTTGCAGCCCAAGAATCAGATATTTCCCTCAGGAGTCTGCTGAAGAGCAGACCAGAGCAAAAGTGAATATTTAACCTTAAATTCATACATACAGACAAAAGTACAACCCAGAGGGGTAAATATAAGAACATCTTTCTAAGATAATGTGTGATAATATGTCAGTGTTGCACTTTCAGCTTGATCTGCTGCCCCCAACTGGCAGCTTGCTGTTATCATTGTGTATATTCATTTCGCCCTGATGAGATCTCTTCCCAACCCAGTTTCAGTAAAAGGGAGGAAGTCTGCACCTTAGACGATAATATAAGACTGCAGAAGCCACGCATGCATAGAAGGATATTTCATTATTTCCATTCGAGTACATGAGGATTATGTTTCTGAATGGTCAGTATAAACCAGAGGAATGATTACAACAAGGGCACCTGAGTACTTTGTTTTCAAATGTAACTAAATGTACCCTTTAATATGAATCCTTTAAGGTCAATTAAAAGACAATACTCACAATAAATACAAATCCACAATAAGCAATAACAGTGTGATACTGCACCTGCAAACAATGACGTTGTTTTCGCCTGGTAGATAAATTACACATAAGACCCACAAGACATCATGCATCATCATTAAGCACTGCATGCTTTTTTTTTTGTGTGTGTGTGTGTGTATGTGTGTACCTGTTTGAGCGTGAGAGTCTGGTACTTCTCAAAGGCCTCCTGAGGCAACGAGCCGAGCTCTCTGATCTTCTTCATGCACTCCTCTTTCTTCTTGAGCAACATGCCCTGCCTGTTGGTCATCTTCTCTAGCTCCTTGGTGTCATGGTTAATGGCGTCATTCTGCTCCTTTTCAATGTTCTTCCAGCGCTCCATGCTCTTAATGTGGTCCTTGATCTCTCCCTCTGTCTTGTCAATCAGAGAGTCCAGATCTGGGAAAGACACGAGGAGACAATTAAGGTGGTGCAGGAAAAATCACAGTTTTATTCCACATGAGACATTAGTGCAAACACACTGAAGAGAAAATCCAAGCTCCCTAGCTTTTAACAGAAACTAAAATTCAGTTTTCAAAAAACAGTTTCACACTCCTTAAAAACACTTTAACGATTTGTTTTATATTGTTTCTTTGACTTAAAAAAGGGTTCCTCTGTTGAATAAAACAGTGGCTCTTTCTTCAATCTCTTGAAAGAATTCCGTGTGCCAAAGCATTTACTAGTGCCCCAAGTCCACTGAGATACAATATGAAACATAACTGACCAATAAGATAAATGATCCACAGCTTTTCATTTTAAATATTTATAGCCTTAATTAATTTGAAAGCACTCAACAGTTTTACTGAAGTTATGTCTCTTGCAGTGAAGAGCAGCCTGCCTGCTGTCAGCTCTGGCAAAAGTCTTTGATGAAAGGGGCGATTTTTTTTTTTTTTTAAATTCAACCAGGCTGAGAAGCAAAGAGTAATTTTCTCCACAACTGAGTTTGTTTAAGTTGCTTCAGAGCTCCGACACATCGGGCCGATGGTCGAGGGAACTTGTCAGAGCTGTCAGAGAGACTTGCTGTCTCCGATTGGTGTGGCGTGAACAGCAGCGTCAAACCGCTTTGCGCTTGTCGAAGTTTTTCTGGCCAATCAACATACAGAATTGGTGGCAACTCGTCAGTGAGAAAAAGCACTCTGATTGGCTGTTCAGGTCATGACCACCGCAGGACAAAAACATGTAAACAGGGAGGCAAGGCTCCCTAAACCTGTCACTGTAGTTTTCATGATTGACATTTAGTGTTACTCTATTTTTCTTCTTTGCCTCTTCACTTGTGACATTTGTAACTTTTTGTCAGAAATCTCATCAGTTAGACATAACTATAATAATGAGAGAAGGTTCCAAAAATTCTTCTTAATCATAACTGTGGTGTGTATATCTGTGGAGAGGAAACAGCACAAACAAGCCAGTTGGTCGCCAGCTGTCGTCCCCCCGGTGTGAACAGTGCAACTTTTCAGCCCGACAGCAGCGGACAAAACACGATGAAGCCGCCGTTCATTTTTGCAGCTAGTTCTTTGTTGCCAGTTTGGTGTGTAGGAGCCTTGATGCTGCAGTGTGTGAAGGGCAGCCGATCTGATCACTGCCCGTTTTGTGAACGTTAATCTCTGATTGATAGTGCGGAAAGTTTACAATAAACAGTACTTCATACTTGTTTCACAAAAGTAAATATTAAGTCAGTTAATCGAAAAATCTATCAGGGAATTCCAGCGTGTGTGCTGTAGACTGTCCAGGTGCTTCACTGCCCTTGCAGCTGACATCCGCCTCTTTCATTCTGTCAACATTAAGTTTACGTAGCTTACATTTGGAAAATCAATTTCTGACATTTCTGAATTGATTCCGAATCGTAAGAAACAACAATCATATGTTCTGTTAGCTGTTTTTTTTTTTTTCCCAAAATCCCTACGACACATTTACATTACATCATCATTTACATTTACATCTTATGTCTTTACAGCTTTCATCAACAACCTACTTATGCTGTAATTTTTCAAATGATTAAAAAAAATACAAAAAAACAATCAGATTGGACTCTAAACCACAAATGAAAAAATGAAATGCAAAGAGTTTGTTACAAAGGACTGAATATAGTACCTACTTACGGATAAGCTCATGCTGTGAATATGTATTTAATAAGTTTGAGACAATGATGAAATAAGAATACATGCAAATTAATTCTATTCAGCAGCGAGTGCTTTCTGACAACTGCATTTAATTAAGCTTATCTGAGTCACAGCACCACTGGAACATTTATACAATTGCATGGCCAAGCTCACTCTGGAACAGCATATCATCCGAACTCTGTGTCCAACATATCACGGTAGTTCTCATCTGCTGGTACCAACCGAGGACGGTTGACAATTTCTCAATTTAGATTCCCAATTTACAACAAAGTTTGTGCTCCATTGATAATAGTTAACGTAAAGATTATTGATTCAAGGCAACAGCAAAAAGCCTTTAACAAACAACTTCATATATGTCTGGTGTCAACACAGTCTGTTTCATCTGTTAGCTGATTTTTGGTCTTTATCTTTTTGTCCTTTGGACACATATTCAGACTTAATGAAGGATCTCTCTTCCATTTAGGATCATGAAGACGTAAGCTTTTCTCAAACTCTTTCCACCTTGTCCAAATTTAACAGTTCACCTTCAGGCTACAAGCTGGCTTCTGTACACTTCGAGCTACCTCCACCTTCCTACTGTTGAGTCTTTAGTACCTTCTGAACGAGCCAAAGTTTCTTTCACACGTTTGTTGATGCCGTCCAGCTCAGATGTTGTGGCTGTGAGCACTGTGCCTCCCTCGGTCTCTCGCAGCTCATTTAGCTCCTGTGTGAGGACCAAAATAAAAACAGATGGTCGTGCGAATTCAAACACCCCCTTTTCTGATTTGTACAGATAAAAGCATAAATCCAAAACTGTCTATTTACAGCAGCACGCAATGTCAACACATTTTACATTACATAATTATTCTGATAGCTGCACCAAAAAAAATCCTTTAACTTGTTGCTAATGCAAACACTGAAGTATGATTTACCTAACTCTTTAAGCGTAACATTAAATGACACACAAATCTTTCATTTAAGATGAATTAAAAAAAATAAAAAAAAAGAAAAAAAGAAAGCATTAAGGGCTGTATTATTAGACTTAGGACATGTTTCTAGGAAATTTAAAGGGACAGCGTACCTGCTCCACTTGGTCCAGACGCTTTCTCAAGTTCTCGTTGAGATATGTTTCCACTCTGGTCATGATGCCCTCCAGTTTGATCCTCTCATTCAACAGCTGTCTGTTGTCCTGTGGGTAGATAAACAGGTCAACAACATCCAGCAGAAAGCATCGAGTCCAAAGTTACTTCTGATTCAATCCACAGAGCTGACAGGACACAAGGCAGCGTTTGCTTTAGCACTGGGCATTGTCTACATCCAAATGATTTCTAGCTGAGATCATTTTGGGAAGAAGAATAAAACCTGTTACACTCTTTTCTGTCCACTTCTCTCTGCCTCCTACAAACACCTTCACCCTAACCCACAAAGCAAGAATGTAATACGGCACTTAAACGCACTGAATGGATTTAGTTTTGACAGATAACATTACTGTTTATTATTTCAGCAATAAAAATGTTTTTTAAACAAGAAAACAAACTAGTTGTTCATTTTAAGTGACCTGTCTTGTTTTGTATTTTATATACAGTATTTACTATTTCCCTTTAAAACAACAATATGTAATTTCTTCACCGTTTCAAGTAAAGTATGTTAGAGTGATTTGTAACAGGTTCACTGGACTCAGCCCAAGCCCTGATGTTGCTTGTGGCTATGTAATTTCAACCCACAATGCGCAGGTTTAAAACCAAAAGTTTGATGTACATTGAAACTGGGTATATTTAATGGAGAAATTGTTTTTTGCTTTTCCTTCCGATGTCCTGAAACTGCTCGGCCTCAACTCTGTGATTCACAGAGGTTCCTGAAAGCAACGTAGGCCACTGGAGCTGCAGCTGAGCAGCACCAGGGAGTTTTGATGTTTTGCCCCACTATCAGAGGAGATTTGGCTCACTGGCAGATGGAGGTCCAGCGCCTGAATAGGCACCAACACCAGAGCCGAGTGGGTGGGCAATGTAACTGGAAACAACAGCTTCTAGTAACTCCATGACCGGGGTGCGGATACTGTAAAGAGGATCCTGATGGAACAGACAGCGACCTAGCAAGAGGCTCAGCAAGAGTTCTCTCAGACTGGTGTATAGTTGTTGGGAACAGGTGCCCTAAATGAAGGCTGCAGACAGACACGAAACTGGACTTGTTGCTGTTGAAAAGTCAGCAGCTGCTTGCTGGAATGTTTGACACATGTGGAAAAAATACCTGTAATGTTGTGGGGGCGCCAAATCGCACAGAAAATAAATCCTACTTAATGTTGCTTTGAAAAAGCAGAAGTATTAATTAATTAAGAAAATGTTTTATTAGTACAATAATCAATTGTCACAGCCCCGCTATGATTCATAAAACCAAAACAAATATCTGCTGTGACTATTTAATTTCAACCATGTGTACATTTAAGATCTTGGCAAGACTGGATGTTGTTATAAAGTGTTTATAAGCATCGTCTTACACAAGCATCCATGTTTGTACCTCCTCTGCAAGTGTTGTGTCTCAAATAATATAGTTTGACAACGGCCAACACAGCGGAACCATACATGAAAGGCTCCATGTGACGGGGGCGGAGTTGTTGCGCAACAGCAAATGCTTGAGAGTTGATTGAGTTGAGAGCAGCTAGTGGTGAAAGATAAAGAGGAGGCAACGCTGGATCACAGGAACATCCCACTCACAGCAGCTGCAGCTCCCCTCACCACAGTCACGTCTTCAAACACACTAGCAGGAGGTGAAACAAAGAAACGGAGTGTAGCTACGAGGCGTACGGCTACATATAAGCAGGTGGAGGGACGTGATTGTATTCCCTGCCTCCTCTTGATGGAATTATTCTTAAAGGTTCCTTGACAGAAAAATACACCCTTTAAATTCATGTGACACATTCTGGCCAAAATGTAATTAAAAAATGCAATTATTGCTGCTCTGTGTAATGGAGACATCATAAAATTCAAACATCAATTCTTTTTAAACAATATTTTAAAATCTGGATGAATACTTTGGTTTTATCAAGGACATTTTTGGTAACACGCTATTTGGATAGACTGCCTACAAGCAGAGGCAGACTGTATGAACACTATATAGAGTATTAATACAGAGTATTTGTAAAATTTTAGCAACATTTAAAAACATCAGTTGACATTCAATAATGTAATGTTTCACCAAACCCAAACTGTTGCGATATCTGATCAACCATTTCATGAACCTTGTTGAACATGTTCAACAAAGATTCAACAATGTCTTTATACATATTTAACAGACCATTGGTTAACCAACTGATATGTTGCTGAAATGTTACAAAATACTGTTTAATCTTTAGGCGGACTATCCAAATAAAGTGTTACCAATTTTTTAAAAGTGCTTTTTCTTTTGCTTTTTGTTTTTTTAAGACATGAGGTCTATCAAAGTCAAAACAGAACTCAGTGATAAAAACATTCACAAACAATTCTGACTAAATGACATAGCATTGCTCCTAACAACAAAGGTGTGGACAGTTTAATTTAGAAAATAATTTGATTTCGAGCATCCCGTTCAACAACAAACAAGTAGCCTTTTCTTAGCTTAGCCTTAAACGAATGATCTGAGGATTCTGGCGCAAAGTATACTCGTTTAAAAAAAAAATTCTCCCTCAATGTAACAGAAATCTATAGTATACTAACTGTCAGCTTTTTTAATGTGAGACTTAAAACTCTGCCACAACAGACACAGTCACACACACACACACGTCTCCTTTCAGTCTTCCTGCTGACCTGCTGGAGCTGACGGATCTCATCGTTGAGGTCATCAACACGCCTCTGGTCCTCCAGGCTGAGCTGAGAGAGCAGATCTGTGCCCAGCTCGGCCTTCAGTGACTCCCTCGTGGACTCCATGGCATGCAGGCTGGCCTCCAGACTTTGGAGACTGCGTTGCTGGAAAAGAAGAAGGAGACAGATTCAGACACGAGACGACCCCACTGACTGATGACTGTGACAGAGTTATGAATATGAATTACTGTTATCTGTGACAAAATCAAAGAACCTGTGATCACCTTGGGCATGAAAGTCTTCTCTGACTGCTGCCTCTTCTCCTTCAGCATCTTCATCTCTGACAGAATACTGTCCCTCGAGGCTTTAAACTTCCTCTGTTGCGTCTCGATTTGCTGCATCTGGTTCATCAGCTGGTCGATCTCATTGTTGATACGTGGAGACAGTGATTAAGGAAATAAAAGCCACTGTTTACGATGGATGAACAGTTTCATTTCCTTGCAAAAGTGATTAAGTAAAAAAAAAAATCAAGTTCTGATGACTAGTCAGACTTTATCTTCTCAGAGTTTTACTTGACCAGCGTCCAAATAACCCATTTTATTTTCCTAGATTTAAAAAAAAAAAGCACTGTACACAAACAAAAACAAACAGACAGTTTTTGTGGAGGTTGCTCTCATAAGTAAATTTTAAAAAAAAAGGTCAGGACAGCTTGTTGGCTTTTGGATGCATCTCAGAGTGATCTGGTCTCTGATTGTGTCATCACTGCTATCAAGGAGGAGGATTAAGGATGGCTGCACACACTCATCATTAGGCTAATTTAACAGACAGGCTTATTGAACTTCCAGCATTACAACACTCCTCTGAGCCTTTGAGGTTTAACAGGACTCAATAAACACTAAATTCAATCGATCTGCTGCATCAAAAAGGGTTCCTGAAAGTCAGAGGGCTGCCCCTACTGCTGACCTGAACAACAGAAAAAGACGATGGTGATTTCCTTTAATGGGAACAGCTAATCATCAGGCCACTGACCGTCCTGAATTTAAAGATTCTACATAAATGTCTGATAGCCACTCCAACACTTATGAATAAAAATTGAGAGCAGGTGTATTTTACATAACCAAGTCAATAAGAGTTGTAGCAGTTATGCGCAGTCACGATGCAGGTGCACTCCTCTCGTGACCTCAGCACTGATGGCAAAATGAAGACGCAACTTAAAACAGGAGGGATGAATGAGGTGCTGCAGCATAATCTCATGCTTATCGACAGGGCAGAGGTGGAGAATGAACAACAAGAGGCTTTTTAATTATTGATCTACTCTCTGACTCACTGCTGCAGGAGTGAAGGACGAGCGCCATGTCATTGGCTCAGTCATCCTCTTCCCCTGCCTACTCAAACATAGATGTAATCACCAGCTGCACACATTAACCTGCACACACAGCACTGGCTGTGAGTGAGAAGCTACGCACAATCACACAGGTGTGCAAACACACAGATAATCATACCTGGGCGGAAGTGACCATCTCATAAACACGCAAACACAAATCCTCGCTGATCCGCCTGTTTTGCCTTCATGGCCTGTTCGGGAATGAGTCATGGCTCTGGCTGATATGACCTAACACTCACTAATCCCTCCTGACCTTCTTAGACCTCCTCATTGTATGCAAGCCAGCCTCCTGCTGGCTGAAGTAGCCACATAACCCAAATGGATTGAATCCACATTTAAAATACAGGCTAAGCCAAGTGACACCACATGTTAACTGAGCGAGGACGGAGCAGAAGAGCGTTTTAACTTTCAATTGAGCTTCTTTGTGGAGGAAATGCTGTAAATGAAACTGAATGGTGGCATATGAACTTTTTTGAAAACAGTAAACAGCAGTTGTCTAGTTTTAAATTACATTTTCAGTTTCCGACACAATCGGTAACAAAATACTGACAGTACATGATAATTAAGTTCCATCCTTCTTTTCAACAAGGCTGGATGCAGAAAGCTAAAACTACAAGTTCCTACAGTTTAAATGTATATAAAACAGTTCAAGCTGATTAGGATTTCAGAAAAAGATCCTTTTGACTAAAAAAATCTTCATTGAGTTAAAAAAATAAACAAAAAAGGAGACATTTTTCTGACTAACTGCATCCAATGATTATAAATATATAAATATAATGCTAACATTTCAAAGGGAATGAGGCTGTGAATAATTTATTTAGTAGATTTACATGGACTGCAATAGCCCAAATATTGACCTTATTCTAAATAAGGCAGTATTTTGATTAAGGTGTTTACATAACTTGCTTGCAGAATATTTAGTCATATTCCCGTTTACATGGTACAGAGCATAGTCTGATTAAGCACGAATGACTCATGAGACACAAGCAGAGTTTTGCAGACCTCCCTCAGAAATTTGACGCATGCCCACTAGTGGCAGGGGAAAAAAACAAATTTTTTGATGCATTGTGATTCAGATGTGGACAATTTTAATAATCCAGTCAATGCTGGTCAAATCTCGCCGTCAGCCATGTTTCTTTGTTGTTGTTTTTTTATGTGATCTCTGTAAACTGTCCAGTTGTGCGGCACACTGCTATTCTATTTTCTGCCTTTTCCATTCCATCCGTTTTGTGTTATATAAAATTTCAATTAATGATCATTGGACATTTTTTAATCCATTTAAAGGTAGCGTTTGGATGGCACTTTTTTCTACAAAGCTGATGGAAAGTGAACCGCACAACAGCCACGCATGTAAGCAGTGTCCCACTTAAATAAAATCAAGATGCATCAGAATCGTGGGCCCCTGAATCGTAATCTAATCAAATCAAATCGTATGGTGCCGAGAGATTTCGACTCCTATCGCCCACATAACGTCCACGTCACAGACGTCCTTTGGTCATGTCGGTGTCAGGGAATACCCTTGTGACTGATGTGCTGTGGAAGGCAACTAGCACTTCTGTTTGATTATGGCTCGTTTTCACTCTTTTTTTCTAAAAACCTTTTCAATGCCAAAATATCCTATTATTTACCACAACAGTTTGTATTTATTTCAAGCAGCAAACTTGAGTATATTGCTAAAATCATGCAAAAATCACCTACTGTGCTTATTTTTCGCTGTGGATTTGACCAATACATCTATTCATTTCAGATAGAGAGAGAGAGACAGAGAGAGACAGAGAGAGACAGAGAGAGCACTGTTGGATGAGCTAGATTAACTTTTAACGAGAGAGAGAGAGTGGCACTACGCTGTTAGTTTATAAGCTTGTCTCAACAGTATCCTCTCTGCTCTGAAGGCATTACAGAGACAGAAATTAAGCAAGAATAATCCTCTGCTCTATGCTCATTAATGTTTGCCAACTTCTGTAAGGCATAGCTAAAACTGCTTTGGCCCATTAAAAATTGAAATCCTAGCGTCAAGCCTGATTAGATGAAATTGAGTGTGTGTCGCAAAATTCAGCAAAAAATTCTGACAAGACCTTACACTGCCATTAAGGCATTTATCTGTGTACAATTACCCGAATAATATCAGCATATACCACATGTGACCTTATTCTGGCTATGGTAATCATAAAAAACCCTGTTTCCATGGCAGTTTCTTATTCAGAATATGGCGTAACCGGGAAAATATTGGAATACTGCTGTCCATGTAAACGCACTGATTTTCAAAAGCAGAAACATTTCCTCTAATGTCATGTACGTCCTGTTTACCCCATGGGAGACCACTGACATTATAACCGGTTGGTATTCATATGTGACTCAACACATTTCACACATTAATATACCTCAAAGGGGTTTTTTTTCAAAAAAAAAAAAGAAAAAAGGAAAAATATTCTCTCTGATGAATGGGTCAATTTGTGAAGCTTTAAAAGAAACTGCATGACTCACTTTTGAATTTGTTCCCAAACTCAGCCAACAGCAAAAAATGAGTAAGACTTTTCTGATCCACAGTGAAACGTCCACAGATTTTCTTTGTCACTTATACCGCAAAGACGTCTGCAGCACAGATGGCCTTACGAGCGCAAGGAACCAGCATTCCTGTGGGCATTATGATGCATCACTGTATTTTTTATTTTAAATTAAACTCTCTGTTTTAATAGAAAGGATATGTTCAATGTTCCTACGCAGGTTCTCATTGAGCTTGGCCTCCAGCTCGCCCAGCTCCTCCTCAGCCTTTCTCATGTCTTTCTGCAGCTCAAGACGAGATTTCCTGGTATCGTAGTAGCCTCCTGTCAGAGCTCCACGGTGGCTCACCTGATCACCTGGGAGGTCACAACACAATGTGCTTTAAATAAATGATAGAGGGTTTCTGCAGGACTAGAATCACAAAGAGATAAAGTGCTAACAATAAAATTCATGCTTCATTAAAGCCAATCAAATATCCAAATGGTTCAGTGTTACAAAATTCAGTTTCTGATTTAGTGCACCATCAGACAACACTGTAAAACCTCTTAACATCTACGGGCAGAAAATATTTTACTGAGAACTTGATTCAGACAGAATGGAAAGGTCAGAATTGTTCCCCTGCACGTTTTTGCACGTTTGCAGTACAAATTTAAGTATTAGCTACTTTTTCTGACAAAGAAATGGATCAGCAGATAGCACAAATACTGCTGATGCTGTTAATATAAAGTGTATGTGAGGGCTCCAAGTTAAGATTCAAAAACCATCAGGGAGACTATCCAACTGTGTAGCAATAAACTAGCCAAGTGAAAACTCTTTAGATTTTTTATTTTTTATTTTTTTGGATGACTGCTGACTGTTTTTTTGGTCTTTTGAGAGCTGCCAACCTCTCTTCTGGTACTTACCCTCTAGAGTTATACAGTCCATGGTGAAAGCTCTGGCCAGCTGGGTGGAAACTTCCATGCTGCGACAAATTAGAGTCTTTCCAAACACGTGCTTGAAGGCCTTATCAAAGTTGGGGCTGTAGCGCAGCTTGCTGATCATGGGGATGGCGTCCTGAAAGAGCAAAAACACGTTGGTATGAAACAGCAGCAAATGCTACATAATCCATAAACACCAACACTCTGTTGTAGCTGGAAATGTTAGGGGATCTAACTCTGGTCCCAAAGAGGATTAAATAAGGGTAAGCACATAGTAGTTTCACCTTAAAGTTGCAAACTGTATGCTTGAATGCACAGGTAGGAATGGGACAATAATTATTGTTATTGTGTATCGAGATTAAAAATATTGAAAATAATTTTATTGTGGTGAATTTCCATTATCAGAATAATCACTAATCAAGATAACTATGAATAATCTGACATCAATGACTTGAAAAGCTTGTCTCACTGATCTACAGTTCTCTATCGGTTTCCTGATTTATTCTGAATTGTCTGAATCTGTCACCACGACTGGAGGCTGCTTTGCACGTCGTTTGACCCCTTGGTGGTCACAGTCTGAATTTATTACCTGCTAGTTAACAGTTACAATTTATGTTCCTTACGTTGGTCTCTGGGTAGGCCGTGTCTCTGACATCCAGCTTGCTCAGGGGCAAGAATGTGACTTCTCCAGGCAGATTCATTTTGTTGAACTCCATCAGTATTTTGGTGCTGACTTCGTCAGTCTCCACAATGTGGTAGAACAGTCTGGAGAAGGGAAAGCAGGTAGGCACGCAGAGTTACAACAAGAAAAAAGGATAAACACACGAGTAAGCCTTAGCAATATAACCATGCTAACTTCGCATTGAAGTTGTGTAGTAAATAAAACACAAGATCTGCACAAAATCAAAAATACATTACACAAAGTAATGTATATAACATTTGTTCCTACAAAGAGCAGATGGCTTTTAGATTTCTTGCTAATAAATTACAGATAATTAAAAAACAATACTGCACTGATTTCAAACACTCTGAATTCTTGGGCTGGTCTGTGGCTTCCTATGCTGCACGGAACAAAATCCTGCTCCGTAAATCCACAGGATACATTGAAAGTGGAACCATTGTTTTTTAAAAAAATTAATAAATAAAAAAATCAGACCATGTTTGCTTTGTTGCAACAATTTCATTTTAGCCACAAATGTTAGGTGGTGACAGCAGCATGAGGAGCTAACAGTAAAAAAGAAAAAAAAGAAAATCCTCACCTGGTACCAGCAGTCACCTCCACGCAAGTGTAAAAGGCGGGCTCACACTCAAAGTTATTCATGACAATGCCATGGTAACCATTGATGACATGCTGGTTGATGCCCTTCCGGCGGAAATGCTCAAGCACTTTGTTAATGCTGTCAATGCCGTTAAGAATAGCCTGGAGGGTCACAAAGAAAGAAAGAATGATGATATGTCAAACCCTTATTATAACGTTCTCATTACAATAACAGATTTATTTAATCACAAAAGAAGCCGTTTACTCCCTCAAAGAAGAACACTAATAAAGAAGGATTGCATTCGTCTTCTGTGCTGTGAAGAACTGGTGAAACTTAAGTTGCGAGCTGGAGAAAAATCGCAATAAAAATGTTTCAGCATGTACTAGTTCCAAGTACACTGTGGTGAATATTGTGGAGAGCAGAGAGAGAACGCTGCATTTTGCAACATTATGACATGCACACTATAAATATAAAATCTGAGAGATGGTAGAAAGAGTCCAGCAAAGGATGGATACAGGATGAGTCAGTCGGGACCAATGAAAGAAGAATAAATGCAGGATATCTGTCCACGAAGCCACAAACAGCCTCCCTTTCATCTCGGCAGACATTATTCAGAAGTGATATTTGATTGATGTATCTGCCCAGAAGAAACGACTAGCAGTTCCTGCATGGGGCAGAGAGGAGTGAGTCATATGTAAATTTAGCTTGCCATGATAAGGTGCCAGAAGCGAGGGAGATGAATGATTCCATCTGATATACCTATGCTGACAACTGGCTGAGTCACAAAGTGAGTCCACTGCAGTATTCAGGTGGGCTCATTTGGAGAGAGAGGCACTTGGAGTTTGATTTAGCTTCACCTGCCTATTTTGTCTGTCACAGTACAGTTTCACAAGGAAGTGCCAGTGTAAAGGTTCAAAAGATATATGGCATGGCAGGTCTTCCTCTGGTTCACAAGTGTCATCCTGAGAAAAAGAAAGGCAAGTGTCTGTGCACCACAGATTTGTCATCTTTTGTTATCTTCTGAAAAGGAATGTCCATTTCTGTGCTCACACAGGCACAGGCACTTCTTTGACTTGTGTCAAGACGAAGCATCAGGTATCCTGCAGCGGCGTTATGCAAGTCAATAATCGCGCAATCATGTACAGTGACACGGACCTTGCCGGTGGCGGCTCGAAGGAGCTGCTGTTTCTTCTCCAGGTCCTCTCGTTTGGCTGCCAGGGCCTGCTGCTCTGCGTTCTCCTCACGCCACAGGTAGCTGGACAGACACGGACAATCACACAGTGTTACGCTTATGTCACCAGAAACACCAGAACCAAACTGCAGCCATGATATTCACAAAAACCAAGCCAGTCACATAAGAAAAAAAAAAACCCAAACTAGGACACTGTACTAATTTGTTTATGTCTGGATGTATTCTTACTGTAATGTAGGAACAGATACAAACAACGAGGAAAGACAAGAAAGAAAAACTCGAGGTGGTTTTGTATTTGACACATAGGATAAACACAGCAAGATTAACCTAACAATTTCTGGTCACGAATTACATACAATAATTATTTTGATTGTTTTTGTCTGATTGCAATTATCCTTGAGTGAAGCAGATTTCCTTAATTTTTGCAAATTAAGTACATGTCATTAACAACAGGTAGAGTCAGTTGCATTTTCCTAAAAAACAAAATAGAGACTTATACAAAATTAATCAGACGCAATCATCACTTATGGGCCCCTAGACATGTCTGGTGGTGACAGGGCCGCAGCGCAGGGCCCCTGACCTCTGCCTGTACTGTGATATTTTGGTTGATTCAGGACGTTTCTGGGCGGAAAGTAGGTGCGTTTCCCCCAGTGAGGTTGAGACTGGACAGGACATAGCAACTGGATGCCATTCAGACCAGAGAAAATTGCGGATGCAAACGTAATGGCGAAGAAACAGGAATACAGCCCTAGTGAGTCGAAACAGCAAGTGGATAAAGTGAATCTCAGTTTGGTTTCACACAATTTTAAGCACTGAAGGAGAGGCTGGGGATGAAGAGCAACACAGAGTTTGTTTGCTTTCTGTAGCAGTTAGCCTATGCTAGCTTCCTAAATGGTTGCCGTTTCCATTACTGCAAACTTAATATTTTTATGTAGCATGCTGTGTAGTTACAAACAGTATACTCGGTACCACAGTGGCATTGACCCCGGTAGCAGGGGCTCAGTTTGAATATTGTGTTAACAAGCTACAACGAACAATGCCACTGACTCTACCATTAAAGCAACAACTGCGAAATCACTCTCCCTCTTGTTTCAATTATGGTAATATTGGCCATTTAGTCCTATGTTTAGATTATACATGACTAACAGCTTGCAGCTGTGGGTTTTGCATGTTATGTTCTTTCCATCAAAGTTGTCATCATGCTGCTTTTCACCCACTGTGCTTAAACAATGGACCACATTGAAGTGAAAGGTTCATGAACAATGTCGACACAAACATAGTAATTAAAAATCTGTTTTATTTAGTAATGATAATGAGGGCCTGTTTTAAATTTATTTTAATTCAATTAAAAAAAGAGAAAAGTTGCTAACCTCTTTTTTTCTTCAAATAAACTTACAAATTTAAAAACAACAACTTTTGCCTTGAATGTTTATTCTGTTGGAGAAACTTTGAGGGACTTTGTTCTGTTTCAAGATACAGGGAAGCAGCTGTCTTGACTAGATTTCACATCACATCTAAGCCAAAAGACAATTCATCTCCCTGGAGGGCCTTTTAAAGTCACAAAGGTGTCCGGCAGCAGCAAATCAAGGCATCATCCTCTGTTACGTAAATAAGCCTCTTTGTTTAAGTGGACAGAGAGGCCCGGTGATATTCACAGCAGACAAAACTCTGACACGTCGCTAACAGTTGCAAAGGGAAACAGCATATTGGCTTAAAGATAGACTAACAATTTAACCTTTCATCTTCATGCATAATGCATGCATGAATCACGTAAAGATAAATCTAAATCAAGTGATGCTATATATGCCAGAAATAATTAAATAAATAAAACATTTACATGATGTGAGGCCAAAAAGAGAAACGTAGGGGGTAAGATAAGGGTTCTTACTTCCTTTCACTTTGCAGCTCATCTTTCCTGTTCTTCACTTCATAATACTTTTTGTCCAGTTCCTCCACACGGGTCTTCACCTCATTTAAATCTTGATCGAGTTTCTGAAGAGACAAGAGACAAACGGGGTCACATACATTTGCTGGTCGAGAGTTTACATTAAATTAAAAGAAATCTTTCACAGGAACTACAAGGCAAATACCACACCAGTAGCATTCAAAAGCTCCTTTGGGTTTGAAAAGTAGTCTCCCTGTTGAATTCTGCATCTTCGTCATTAAAAACTGGACCAGTGGTGTAACAGTTTTGGGTTGTCTTACATTGTACTGCTCGAGGTTCTTCTCCTTGTTGGTCTCTGTGTCCTCTAGGTCTTTGTGAATGGCTGCAATCTGCCTCTTTTTATCATTGATGGCCTGATCGAGAGACTTCAACTCCTTCTTAATCCATTTGTCCCTCTCTTCCTTGGAGGTGAACTGGCTGCCACGGCCCTGCTTGGCGTACAGGTCTGTCCTCTCTTGTGTAGCCTGCGCCAGTCTGAAAGGAGACATAACCCCATAGGAGTTACTAAATGTTTTAAGCCGAATCCCAGGTTCCCAAAGGAAGTCACATCACTTAGCCATGTTAACTGTATTTATTTCCTGACAAACAAGTAAACGTATGAAGAGTTAACAGCCCTGTCAGCTGGAGCGTTTACAATTCCTCATTTCTCTATATCGTGCCTATTGCTTTGATCATTTCAATCAAAACACTTTGTATAAGAATCCACAAATATCTCATGTGCATTCACCTACTGACTCCCATCCCTCCTTATTAAAATGTGAAGACTGAGTCATCGAGTTATACCTGGTCACCAGCTGCTCGAGGGACCGTAGCTGAGAATGAGTCATCCCTACCTGGATATGCCTCGCTCTTCTTTCTCCTTCACCATGTTGAATTTGGGTTCAGTCTCCTGCAGCTCTTTTTGCTTCTCCTCGATTTTCTCCAGCAGCTTCTGACGCTCCTTCAGCAGGCGTTTCTGGACGAGCAAGAGGAGACGATTTTACAACAAACCCTTACATGTGGAATGTAAATTGATTTTTTTTCACCCTCCCCTACTGTCCAGATGGTGTGACTCATATTGATTTCGAACCTTAATCAATATTCAAAAATACGGTACTCCTGAGTCAGCCCACAGAGGCTGAAAACAGATCTCACACAATCTCAGTGTAGTTTGTTGTCAGACGTTGCATCCCAATGTGCAGAATTTCTTTTATTTAGTGTAATTAGCATTTATATACTTAACTGTAAATATCAACGTATACAGTGAAGTTTATAAAGACAACACTGTAATGTAGAATAATCAACTCATGTCACTACAGCCGATGCTGCTTGTAAGCAAGAAAAAAGCATATATTAGAGGCTTCAAATTACTCTGGACACTTGCTACACTAAAAAAAAAAAAGTAGAGAATATGGGGGAACATCCAGCAACACATAGAATGAGCGATAGGATAAATATCTTTCTTATGTGGAGTATGCTCACTCAGAAAACTTCATGCCTCTGTGGTATCAAGTTTTACACATTTCCTAACCTTTCTCCTCCAACTTAACTAGGAAAAGTAGCTTTTACCTGGATCCCACAACAGCAGGCCTGCACAGTCACTGTGGATAACATATTTTTCTATGCTGGTGGTGGGTTGTCATCCCACAGGTATGAAAGCTTCTACTTTCCCCTTTGCATGAAAGCGATCTCAGATCAGAACCATCAGCAGCTAGTGACGCAGTTCTGCTTCCTTTGCTTTTCATTTTGCTCCAATAACTTTTGGCTGATGCTACGCAAGCCGTCGCCAGGTGGGCTTAATCCAACCAACAGTGAGCATGCAGCCTGGGACACATCACGGTTCACACACAGACTTGGTCTATAAAGCCGCTGTGTATGATTATCGTCTTCATACTCACACGTGCACACAAACACACACTGAACACGAGGCCATACGGAGGGTGATCTGTGCCAGCTTTGCACACACCTCCTCATGCCAGGAATAATGTATGGTGGAGCTGATGGCAAAAAGTCTAGTACACAGGCTGGAGCTTCCTCCATTTTGGTTCCCAATTTATCCCAGTATTGGACCAGCAAACATTCTACTGAAAGATTCTACAAAGTCTACAAAGATTCTTGTTTTAGAAGGGAATAAGACTATGACAGTGATAATTTGACTTGTGCGTTTTCAGCGGTAGATGTTATATTGATAGGAAATTCAACAGCAGTAATTCTGTTAATCATCATATAAAAACTAAACATGTAGTGCTTATTCATTTTGGGCTCTTGTAATGCTACTCGGCATTTTATGGACAGCATAACTAATCATTTAATCAAATAAAATATCCACAGATCAAATCGACAGATTGTGAGGGTCACAAACAGTTGCTGTTCTGAAAAAGGAGTGCAAAGGCTCACCAGTTTCTCTCTTCCCAACTTGTAACAGGGATGAGTTGTGCGGATGAAACAAGAAAAAGACATCTATCCGTCTCTACATACACTGATGGTGCAGGGAAGGGGGAGGGGAAGTTTTGCTGGTGCAGCATCACATGTGCAGAGTGACGCAGATGGGAGGCTTCCGTACCCTCTGTTCGCTGTTGCCTGCCAGCTCGTCCTGCAGGTCCTTGGCCTTCAACTCGAGCTTGGTCCTCTGTTTGATTTGCTCCTGGCGCTCGGCCGATAGCTGCTCTCTCTCCTCCTTCATGGCAGAGATCTTTGACTTCAGCTCTCGCACAACACGCTCCGTCTCCTACAGAGAGAGAGACAAAATAAGGAAACACACATTGAGATTTAATTCAAAGGAGAGCACGTCCATTCATTTATAAAGGCCACATACTGTCAGGACAGTTGGGCACTTAAGCCCTCAATAGGACTAGGAAATATACAGATATTACATCGTTATCAAGATATGAGACTACGTATCCTCTTAGGTATTTGATATCGTTATATTTTGATATAGAATAAATTGCGTTTTTTCCTGATTTTAAAGGCTGCATTGCAGTAAAGTGATGTAATTTTCTCAACTTATCAAGACAGTTTTAGTTGTTGTGATAAAACCCTATTGTGACAATGATCAACAGACTACACCTGCATGATGAGTAACTTAAACCTGACTAAAAATCTCTTTACCTCCACTTTGTCTCGAGCATCTTGCTGAGCATCACGCAGTTGTCTGGATTTGTCTCCACAGGTCTCTCTCTTGGTGGACAGCTGGAAATAGACACACAAAATATATTAAGTCTTTATATTAAAGCTGTACAGAACAGAGAAGACAACTTCATTTTAGTGCACAGACATAGTGATTGACTGATTCTTGCGTTCTTGCAATTTTTTGCATTTATACCACACATTTTTCTAACGATCAACCTTTAAATGTCTGTATACCTAAAAATAAAAATACTGCTAAAGCACTCTTAGTCAAATTAAGATTATTTTTTTGCACTACATGCATTGTCATGTAATAAGCTAAATGAAGGTTGTTAACAATTTCCTACAATGTCTTTCGAGATTAAAAAGGATGATCTTCATTTCAACCCAAATCCAGCAGCAAACCATGGCAGTGATTCCAACCTGTCTTTGACTATTTAATGGAGCACAAATGAACTTCACTTCGTGAAAGTGCAGAGGAGAGGAGGGAAAGAAAAGACTGGAAAGACATAACGAAAAGTACAGAGTCTCGTGAGTGCAGAGTTCAGTCAGAGGATGAACTAAACACACACACACACACACACACACCATCAATGCTGCTGTTCACTCTCTTAAGAATGTACAGTATTCTGTCTGTTTGAAGAATAAACACAAATGATCCTAGTTGAATTTGCGCAAGAATGAGCTTTTTATGGATGATGACGTCCTAAAATACAGACATTTGAAGTTACCCTCTAAAAGTTCAACAGAAACTAGATTAAAAATTTATATTCATATTAGGGTTGTCAAAGTTAATGCAATAATAACGCGTTTAATTAAATGCGATTACATTTTGATTAATCACGAGTTAACTATGGACAATCATGATTACTTGCGATTAATTATTTTAATCGAGTGACAGCCCTGATTAATTTATAATCTTTTCAGTTCTTGCATCTGTTTTCTTTGAATCTGTTACCTCATCAAGCTTGGCGCGAGTTTCATTCAGCTCCTGGTTGTAGATGGTGTATTCCAGGGCTCTTCTCATCTTGTCCCACTTCTGGTACTGAGCCAGCTCCTCCTTCTCATCCTCCAGGGTGTGCAGACGCTCCTCAATGTACTTCAGCAGTTCATTGATCTTCTCTCGCTTCCCCTCTGAGAAAAAAACAAAAGGTTTTTACATCTAATGTAAACCCCTACTGACACCACACTGATTTTCTTGGATTTGCATTTTTTGACAGGTGATAATTTAATGGAGGATGAGGATACTGATAATCCTCCTCCTATAAACATGATGCATAAAATAACAAAAATAATTTATGGCATTTTGTGAGTAAACTTAAGACGTTTTTACCTGTCTCCTTCATGAGAGAAATACTCTCCTCTTTACGTTCATCATACACTCTGGTTCCCGCCACTTCCCTCAGCAGCTTCAGACGCTGGGAGTCAGGTGCTGTGGCCATTTGGTTGATCTGCATAAAATATTGAAAAATTGCCTGAGATAGAATACCCTCCTTATAAATGTAGTGTAAAGAACTTGCTGCTTAAAAAAATTCGTCATTTGAGATACAAATGTCAGTTTTGAATATCACAAAAGAAGACTTATCCTTAAAATCAGATGGCATTTTTTAAGTTATGCTTTGAACATAAGAAGTCAGTGCACAAAACTAAAAACTAAAAAATATGTGTTTAACAAGTGTGAAGTTGGAAGGCACTCTTTTCTCACCTTTCCCTGCTTGACGATGTAGTAGGGGTTACTGCGAGAGAAGCCAGCACTCTCCAGAAGGTTCATGACATCATTCTTACTGCAACAATCCCCAAAGAGCAAGTCATTACATGGTTTCACAAAGATGTTAGTTCCTGTGATTACATAGACAGTCGACCCACAGCAATACTTACGTCACCATCTTCTTATCTAAGAAGTATTGGTCCTTCTTTGCACCGATGACACGGCGAAGGGAGACTTCCTCTTTGTCGATCTGGAGGGAGAGATTTATCACTGGTCAAGAAGAGAGTCACACACTGCAGCAGAATTGGCTGTTATGTCACAGTATTACAAGGCTACATGATTACAGTTTCACACCCAGTTAAAAGCAGTTTTTCAATTGCTTCAGTGAAGTAAACATCCGGCCTTTATCATCAGAATAATAAGCACTTTGAGTACTGGAGGCAATGTGGCTTCAAACAGTGGTCAAGCCAGTCATCAGTAGTTTAGGGAGACCGTTCAGTTCAGTTTATGAGCAGAACAACATAATACAGTGATGATGTACAACTTCCATTGGCAGCCTCCACTGCGGTTGTCTGGTACTTTGCCGTGTGCGCTGACTGTGTCGATGTGCATTTAAAAAAAAAATCTTGGTATAAAAGCAGATGTGAAATTGGTTTCAAAGCCTACGTTAAAAGCTTTTTTTAGTCTGTCAGTATGTTTACGTGCACAGTTGAGGCGAGCTAAGGTTATAGCTTGATCCTGGAATTTCACTGGACTATTGTCCTTGTCCCAGCACACAAGCGTTGGGGAGAATCGATCTATTGTCAGACTCCCCATTAAGCTGGTTGTTATTGGACCTTCTTCTGTTAGCCAAACAAGCTAAAAACAAGTAAGCAAGTGTCTGGCAGAATTCATGTCAAATGATGAAAACATTGACAACTTAACAGCGCTATACACTTCGTATCTACATTTTACTATTGGTACATATTCCATTCACGCTTTCCCTTGTGCATATGGGAATCTTGTTTTACAGGCTTTCCTCTACAAATTTGTGCTGTTCAAGTTCTGAGTCAAAGACCGCCGCGGGGACTACCGATCACGCACAGATTGTTTAGGCCAGTCCGGGTCCAGCTGAGTCGTATACATGCAGGAGTTATTCAACTTCCAATCACATTATCTAGGTATATTATCTCGACTTTGATAAATACTATTTAGTATGATTTCAGTCAGACTAAGATGTTTAAATGCATTTTAAAAGTCTGGTTTTAGAAAAGATTATCTCTTAACGTCATGTCAACGTATTGAGTGACTAATATGGATGAAGTGTTACACTTTTTTTAAGCTATTTTGTCAAAAGTGTTGTACACAAAGGGCACAATTATATCAGTTAAACATCAGCAGTAAAAAATTAAATAAATAAGCAGAAAAGAAATTATGCACATTTGGGCTTACACTGGCCAATCTAGACAGCAGGCCAAAATACCAGGGCCGAAGTGATATGGGGTTCTTGGGGCCAATGCTGATAACAATATTAGGGTGTAAGAAAATTCCATCATCCGAGATATCGGCCGATATTCTACATATTTGAATGTGGTTATCAAATAAATGTGACAAAGATATGCAATGGAGGCAGGATATCTGAAAAACTTTAATCCAAACATCACTGCACCAAACAGTAAACACTTTACTTATTACCAATTAAATAAGGAACCGCCCTCTGCTGGACAAATTACGTGATAACACCACTTTAAATCATTAGTCCAAGTATTTTTTTCAGCAATAAAAACCAACTTTAATATTGTCACTTACCAGAGAACAAATATGCCAATACTGATATATACCAATATATCTGCAACAGACTGATATCGGCCCCTAACATCTGTAAACCGATATATCAGTCGGGGCCTACGATATACCACTACACTTCTAGTTTAAGCTTAAAATTTCTTTAACACTCTAAACAACCAATAATTTTCACTTACACATGTAGAAGATAGGATATTATTTCAGCGGTTTACTTGGATATCAAATCATTCAGTGTGTCAGCAGTCATATTAATAGGGCCAATATAAAAAGATTCCCATTCCTACCGGCAACCGGTTGTCGGAGTTGTCAAATATAATCTCCACAAAAGCCGAAATGACACGAGGACCAGTTCCCTCCTACAATGACAGGGGAGGAAATACAATAATTACATGTTTACATGTATTTACTTTGTTCCCTGTTGCATTTCAAACTCTTATAAACACAACAGAAATGCAACTAATCCTATTTAGACTTCTGTAACCAGCCAGGTATTAAGAAGTTACACAAGTTTTCGTCAGTGTAAGACTGTCTAAGAATACATTTCTATACAACCACAAAGTCAATGAGGGATTTAATTTTCACAACAGTAGTTGGGATCTGTGTGTCTGTGCGTATGCCTGACATTTGCCTGTACTTACATGGAGCAGGGCCAGACGCTGTTCAGGCCGCAGGTGGCTGAACTCATCACTGAGCACAAACTGGATGGCTACAAAAACAGGAGAGGGGGCCAAAATATTTAGAGAACAAAAAGTAACGCCACTGAAGGAAACACTGTTATTGTGCCATATGGTTCCACACGTTTAGGTTTACGTACCATAGAAAAAGTTGCTTTTTCCTGACCCATTTCTTCCAACTGTCACAGGAAAAACACAAAGGAGGACATCGTGAAATAAGTTAGGAGCCACACACAACACAAGTTTTTGGCACACAGTACTGGTCTGTAAACTTACGAGCTGCCATAATGAAACTATAACCCCTAAATACAGTGTAACGTTGATTAAAAAAAAAGGCTTGCATAAAAGCAGAGGTGAGCACACACTCACCGATGACATTGTGCTTTGGACTAAAGGGATCCACCACTGTTTGGTCCCTGTAACTTCGGAACCCCTGGATAATGACCTGCACAAAGATTCAAAAAGTCCATCGTGAGCACACAATCCATAACATCCCCCTATTTTATTTAGCAAGATAATACTGTATACTGCAGCTGGACGAGTTAGGCCAAACGTTACATGAAAGGACTCACTAGCACTAAACAGAACTATTCCTACATGCAGCAATATTACTAATGTGACGTTACCTCCACTCCAAATTGGATTCAGGCTGTACAAGATGTGTGCTACAGATTACACAAGAACTGCTGCCATATCGGGAGTTGAACTTACTGCTAGGGGAGAAAAGACGAAATCCTAAAACCTTACTTGTGTACTATAAACCCTGAGCTGTAAATTACGGGACCATGATTTGAAGCGAATCTGATCACATGCCTTTCTTACTGTGCAGGAGAACAGTACTGTAACGTTAGTTGGTGCTATAAAGTTGCATTATAATAGTAACGTTAGTAACGTTATTTATCTTAAAGCGCAACTTTAGAAGTAACGTTTTACGTTAATGTAGTAAGTGGGGCACGTCTTCAAACAGGGCCTTCACTATTGGCTACTGTACGGGCTAGTTTCATTCAAGACGTTAACGTAAAATGTTTTACGTTACAGGATTGCTTACGGGATTAACCAAACGTTAGATATCAACAAAAACATTGAAGCTCATGTCTGCATAGTGAAACTGACTGTAATATGGTTTTGTGCAACATTAAGCGACAAATCTGCTATCATAGCGTTAGCCTCTTAGCGTCATAGCGTTAGCCTCTTATCGCTATCTTAGCATCCTGAAAAGGAGGTTGGGCAAACCAATGCATGATTATTCCAGGTAGCCCTAGCCAGCATTAGCATTTAACATAAAGTTGAATTTGCGTAGCTATGCCATTACATAAATTAGGCTGCGTAACCATTACTATTCCGGAATCATTCAGTGAAATAAAATAACGTTTAAGACAGCCTAATTTAACGTCAGGCCATTGATAGTCGGCAACATGCACTACTCCGATATCGCGAGCTTACCTGTTTGATGTACATGGCTGTCTAAGCAAGGCG
>JAQLOL010000019.1:17142617-17153331 GCA_029783665.1 Naso thynnoides | reverse complement strand
CCTTGGCTGAATTTGGAGATAAGCTCCCCTCCTCCACAAAACTGGAGAGGCCGGGATTTTAGTGACCCAAACTTAACAAAATATTAGAAATCGATGCATTCAAAATTTGTAAAACACTGCGAGCCAAAAGAGAATAACATTCAAAATGGCGTCGGGGGGCGGGATAGAATGGGCCATACCAATATGTGAAAACAGGGACGACACTTTAAACAAGTGCTGCATTTTGTTGTAGTGAAATCATTTAGATAAGATTCTTAACGGAAAAACTACAAACAAAGTGGTATAGTGAATTCAGTCACTAGACACCATGCATTACTTCGCCAACAACAAGTTTGATACTTTAACTATTTACTTACCTCCCTATTTGTACAGTTGGTACAGTCTGTCTGTCTGCCTTCTAGGCGCCAAAGACCCAAATATGAAGGAGAAAAAAATGCTAAACGAGAACAAGACAAGTAACGTAGAAACAAGACGTTTCCATTTACAAGGACTGCTGTTCATTGATAGATAATTACCTAACGAAATTAAATCTCTATCTGTCTATCTATAAAATGTATTATATCACCTATGACCGATTTTCCTAAATTGTATGCAGAAAATACATTTATTCAAGTTTTACTTAGGCTCACTATTGACCAAGAATTTTAAAAAAGACTAGACAGAGGCAAAGACTACTGCTGATACAAATCTGCTCATACAGGCCAACTGTGTCACTGCAGGTGTCACTGTTTCCCCTTATTATGTATGCAAGTATCCTGCCAGAACTGGTCTTGATTTTTTCCTCTTTCTCTTGTATTTACCTATGAGACTTCTTCTGTACTTAAAATCCCATTAAATTCGGAGATGCACTACTACAAGGAACACAACGTTATAATGATTACATGACAACAACTTTATATTTGTGGTGAAAGCTTTTATTAAACACATATTAACATCAACATTATTGGAAAAAATCAGTGTAATTTTCAAATAAATTAGGTTTGAATGCCTTTATCTGTGAATAGGCAAATAAATCACAATATCAACCTAAGGCATGTATATTGCAGTTTATCGCTGTGCTGTGTTAATTCATCACCGCAGCTCAGAAGACAGGAAAACAGCTGTAGCCCATAGACTTAATAGGCCCATTTACTGAATAATGTTTTATTTGGACTCTTCTCTGCTTCTTTTGCTGATCTCCAGTCTACCTGCTTTGCTGGTTTTAAGACCACGCACACAGACAGCATTATTATTATTACTATTATTATTGTTATCATTATTTTCAAGTAAGACTACAAGCAGTCACAGTTCTTTTTAAGGCAGTGCAGTTATTGGGCTCAGTTTGAATTGGTGGTGGACTGGGGCCTGCAAGCAAGAGGTAGGGAGGGTGAACACAGACGGCTCAAAGTTTTTGGTGCTGAACGTTGTGGCAAAGTCGTTGGCAAAAAAGGAGGCAGACTCCGGGGCACAGGGTGTGGCTGGTTCGGGTGTGGCGGCATGAGCCGGAGCCGTGGAGAGGACCTCTGACTCAAACTGCAGCAGCTGACCCATGAAACTGAAGTTGGGTGAGATGACCGCCCGGCGCTGCTTGATGATGTCGAAGGCCGCATCCAGGCGCAGCTGCTGCGTCCTCATGATGTAGGCCATGCAGATGGTGGGTGACCGTGAGATGCCTGCCTCGCAGTGGACCAGGACCTTTCCCCCTGATTGCTTCACGTGATCTGGAGGGAGAATAAAAAAGACAACAGCCATGTTATTGAACTGTGGTGAAACAGAGACACAGTTTTTCTTTTTTGTAATCATCAGCAATTTTTTTCCCTTTTTGTTTTGCTTTTGTGTTTCAGCAATTGCTATTTTTTAAGTCAAAGTAGGTAGTGGATGGGTTTCAACGAATCAACAGGGAGTTTTAAGCAGTGAATAATAACAAATGTAAACGCACATCTTAACATCCACTCATTAGTTTGAACGCTTCTGCAATTCTTGTCTCTTTCTCTTTCCCCCTCTCTCTCACACACACACACAGCAGCAGAAGCCGGATATCATGTACAAACAGGAGCATCAACCTCGTCATTGCGCCTCGTTTGTAGAGACACAGAAATGTACACACATCCTCTTTCAGTTTCAGCTGCGCACATGGAGACTCTTGTGAGGCTCGTCTGAGTCACAGAGTGTAGATGTACATTAGACGTTCTTTCTCCTCAAACTGCTGTGGAGGCGCTGGGTGCTGCTGCAGAGTTCACTGTGGGCACTCCTACACACTTATCTGTATGTTCTAATGCCCACACAAAATCTGCTTTCTGTCACTTGTGTGAGTCTTGCTCATGACACATTTCAAGATTTTGCTAATTTCTTAGAACTACTGCAAACACCTACGTGTCTCTGTGTCTGTCTCATTAAAGTTTCATCTACCTACAGACGCTTAGTTCCACCTACACATGAGCCTCTCTCTCTTTCTATTAAATAGAAACATGGAGGGCCACTTGTGTGTGCTCCCGAGAGCCACTGCAGGGGAACGACAATGATTTCTGACAGCTCTGATCCTTGATAAACCACATGAATGAATCATGAACTTCCCATCTGGAGTGGAGGATGCAACAAGAGAGGCAAGAGAGGTGAAAAACAGGATTGACAGCGGCAGTGGGTGTTGTAATGACCATCCTCAAGTGATGTGCCCTCATAGGCTGGAGATGTTGTGACACATTTTGGCAGCTGCTGTCATCCAAGAGGTCAGTAATATTTGTTATCTCCTCCTTGACTGTACACCAGCCACCAGGTCAGACAGGTTTCGGATTGGTGATTGATTTGTGCTTAGGGACCAGCTGCAGCTCAGTGAGGATTTGAGTGCACCACATTTCTAATCAGTTGGCCTGTTTGATGAATTTTGGAGGCCCTCTTTGAATTTAGGCTAAACCTGCCACAGGAACTATTTTCAGCCTTATGTAATAATAGATGGGCTTATACAAAGACCCCTAATGCAGGCTCCCCAAACAATACACAATACCAGCAATAGCAGCCACCCAATACTGGTCAACCAAGCGGCTTGTGGGGGAGCTTTGTCCTTGGTTATGCCTGACTATAAATAGCCACCAGCACATTTTGTACATCTTTTGCTGCTGCAGCTATTATCCAGATCCTCTCTCTCTCTCTCTCCCCCCCTGCACACTCTCCTTCTCTGTAACACATTAGGCTAGCTGCTGCTGCCCCCAGGTCCATCAATGATCCCCACCTGCGAGCCACCGACGACTGTGCTCTTTCATTGTGTGTCACTCAGCTAGCTTTTATCCTCCACCCAAACATCATAAACAACCGTGTTTGCGTGTCAGTCAGCCCCCAACCTCCTCCGCCCGGGCCATTACTAAACACGGACAGCTCACCCGGTTGTCACACTGACTGGCTACACCCAGCAGAGTAAGCCATTGAGATTAGGCCTGGGAGGCGATGACGGCATGGGAGCGTCTTTTCCAAGCTAAGACGGGGGAGGGATAGAGGGAGGTCGGAAGGGTAGGGGGGAAGTGAGCAAATCCTGAATGAAAGCTGCCTGGCAGGATAAGTTGTGTGGGACTGAAGGTAGGCGATCAAGTTAAACTGATTACTGCTGAGTTTCTTATAGCCCTCTATTTGTGAATGGTAGCAGGCGAGTGGCAGTGACAAAGGGGACTTATTCGAAGGCACAAAAATAAACACAACTATGTATAGAATATTTCAACTCAGCTTAGGTGGTTTTTTTAAGACTCCCTGGGAAGATGCTGCACTATAAATACACAGATGCTGAGATTTATGTTATTCTAGGTAAAGACTATCTTGGTGGTGGTGTATTTATTTCCCTGTCTAGTTTGGATGATTGGACTCTAGCACAGTGACTATTTAGATTTTTAAGACTCAGACACAAACCTCTGAGTGCAACGCCATGCAACGTAATAGTGAATACAGAGCCAAATCGCTTCAACTCACCAATAAACTCTATGGCCTCCTGGAAGTGGGAGCTGATGTCAGCCATGTGGCTGTCCTCCACTGGGATCCACTTGTAGTCGTAGTGGCCCTTGGCCGGCTGCAGGTCCCTGCGTGACACGTTGAGCAAGGCTGTGATGTGAAGGTCAGTGAGATAGTCCTGTCTGGAGGCGTGGTAGGCACTACCGAGGTAGAGGAAAGGCAGGATCTCTACAGGTTTACCCTGAAAGAGTGGAAGGGGGGGATGGTGAGGTCATGTCGACAAGGACTGGAATATACAAGACAGTGTGATTTCACGGACATGTAACAAGACAAAACACCGAACTAAAGAGGATACATCTGCTTTGAGACGCTGTAACCCACTCCTGGGATTGTGCACAAATTGGTTCAAGCCACAACATCCAAACACCTGTCAGCCCAATAAGCTGCAGAGCAGAACATTGTGTTCTCCTGCTGACAAACTGCACACGGATGCACACAGCTGGAGGAATGAATTTCCCCTTATATAGAAACCATTCAGTGAAATAATCCACAGTCAACAGACACAAAAGAGTGTTCTTTCGAATGTGAATCGGCCACTTGCTTTCTGTCTGGGCAGTGAAAGAGATAGGAGAAAGGTCAGAGATGAAAAAGGTGTCCTGATGTCAGCGTGACACCATCAGCGCTCTCTCTCCCCTTTTGTGAGCCACATAAGAGATGATGGGTGGGGAGCAGTGAAGGTCACAAAATATCATGTGTATGTTGAGAAAACGTTTTGATGCCAAATATAAGTCTCACTGGTGTCAGCCAGGGCTGGGTGTGTTTGTTTTTCTGTGTGTGAGAGGAGGAAGTACGTTATAGTGGAGGGTGTTTCCATACCTGATCATAATCTGGTTTGTGGTGAGAAAGCTTCTCGCTGTGGCAGCTGACTCTTTTCTCGGGTTCAGTTCCGATCTGGTCGGTGGTTTTCACCTCAGTGCAAAGTTCAGGGTATTGAGAGTGGAAGTTCTCATATCCTCCTGTGAGAGAGGGGGGAAACCGGTGAGCAAATACTGTAATAAATAAGCTTAAATTAATTCTCTCAATACACATACACAGGTCTTGTGAAATAGCAACGTTTATGAAACAGTCTTAGCATCGGATTATAACCTTTATAACCTGATTATAAGCGCGTAATTAATTAAAGGAGCCCACAGTTTACAGACCGGTAATCCTTTTAGAGCAACATCCTGAGGACGCAAAGGTGACAGACGGAAATGGGTCTCCACACATTAAAACAACTCCGACGGATCAATTTAACGATAAGAAATGGTTCAAAGGGGACTTAATTTTCGTTACTTTTCTTTTTTCTTCCTTTTTTTTAAAGAAAAAAAAATCAATGGAAGTCATTGCGCCACCAATTTGCCTGCGTTTCTGACTCATCCCCTCCGTTGACGCACGGAGCTCCAAAAAAGTGAGAGAAAAATGTTCTCGACACAGGCGAGAAGGATACGAGAGAGAGCGGGAGATGACTTCGCCTTAACGGCATCTGGATTATTAAAAAATAAAATAAAAAGTCAAATAAGATCTAAAAATGTAGTCCTAGAAAATAGACTCACGTCTACAGTATTGAAACTCTATCCACAAGGGTGGTCTACTTTTTTAAAATTGTGGGACATTTAAGTTGAATCCAAAAACAAGACTTAAAAGGTATTATTATAAACCGTTTTGAAAACGTGTAAAATAATAAGCTGTGCTCTTGCTGTCTCTCTTACATTTCGTTTTCAAAGCGGGACAGTCTGTTATAGTCCCATGAAACACCAACTCGGCAAACTGATAAACTTATTGTCTGGATTCAAACATTTGTATTTCCCAAAGAGCTCACCTTTCAGGAAACAGATGCTCGCCCCGCTCGCTAGATGTGACAGAGTGTTTATTACTATTTGTGCTACACTGTCCTTTTTCAGCTTCTGCCAGTGGGACGTCCGGTCATCCAGAGCTACGATAGCCGATATGCTCCCCTCCCGAAGCCGAAACAGGGCTTTCTCATCCGGGATGACAAACTGCAGAGGCACTGGCCCTCCTCGAGACCTCCGGACCACCACGGAGTTGAGATTGACATTGACAGAGCCTTTGATGTTGGAGTTCGTGAAAGAGAAATAAGGTCGGCAATCCACAATAAGGCAGCTCCCGCACTCCTTCCTGATGATTTTCCTCAGGCGCCGGCAGTCTATGCTGGACACTTTCATTTTGACGCCGCGGAGTTTGTTTTTGTATTGCCTAAAGAATAAACTGGATTTTACTCCTGAACGGAGGACGGGTGAGTGAGGAGTGCCGTGCGCGTCTGTGCCTTCATGTCCTCCAAGGGGATCCCGGCAGATCAGTTTTATGTGAATGGGACCTCCGGTACGTGACGTTACGAACCATATATGGACACCGGCGAGGTGTTATAGCAGCAGAAGACCCCGCCCATAGCTATGACTGGCTGTGGCTCCGCCCCCCGGTGCTGGTAAAATAAAAAGCCCACTACGTGCGCTTGATTCAAGTATTACTCACTGTGCACTGTTTGTCCTCAGCGGCACCCTGTTCTTTCTTTTCAGGCTCCACAACATTAGGGAACATTATTCTGAGAAGAATAACGCCAGCTAAATAATAATAATAATAATAATAATAATAATAATAATAATAATAATAATAATAATAATATAACAAAACTGCTCATTTAGACCTAAAAAAGATGCTCTTTTTTAAAGGATGCTTTTTAACATCACAGGCAGAACTGCAAATCTGCTCAGGAAAATGCAAATTTATACCAGGCTAGAAGACTCGAGTAACAATGGAAACACAAACACAACGTAGCACATAGCGCAACAGATAATGACTAATACAATAACTGAGAACCATCAAGAAGTTTCCTCCTTTGTTTCCCTGTTTAAGTTTTTCTAGGGTGTAAAGACAGAAGGTGTCGCACACAGATTGTAAAGCCCCTTGAGGGAAATTTTAATTTGTCATTTTGGACTATACAGATAAAATTGACTTGACTTGACTTGACGTAAGTGGCTGCACAACAAGGAGCTGACAAGACAAAAGCGACCTCCAACTTCCGCCTGGTCCCATGTTTAGTCCAGTGAACCTGCCTTATATCCCGCAGCATAAGCTTAATCCCTCCAATGAATTAACAGGTTTAAACGTCACACTGCATGCACTCACATGATGTGCAGTCAGTCCTCACACGGAGCTCAGGACTGTGTTAGGTTTTGTTTTCATGTTAGGGTATGCTGTGTTGATTTACATTTTAGACCTAAGTGTAGCTCTAAATTTAACTATAATACCATGAAATGTGAATTTACAGTGTGACTTTGAGGGGAATATTACCCAAAAGCAAGAGCACAGTCATGTCCTACTGTACTGAACACAGCTGGTGTAGTTCATGTCATAGATTCTTAACCAAAGAGCTCACTGAAAATGTGCAATTTTCACCCATTTGAAAAGAATTATATTTTTGCTAAAGCTATGTTAGTATTTGTTTTATTTATCAGAGGAGGATATCACTCTCATTTCTGCACCTCAAATATGACACTACAGCCATTTAGTTTGGCGTAGCATGAAGAAAAGAATCACAGAGAAACAACTATAGCCTGGCTCTGTCCACAGGTAACAACATCAACCTACAAGTAACTCAGAAACTAACTAATTATCTTATTTGTTTATAACTGGAATGTAAAAATACACATGAATATTTTATGGGAGCTATGATTCAGCACAGCCACTGATTATGTTTTTGTTTTTGTTTTTTTTTTACACTTTTTGTGGAGATTAATTAAGTAAACTATAGCTAGAGCATCACTTGTATATGTAGGTTTTGTTACCTTTGGACAGAGCACAGTAAACTGCCAGTTTCATGTTTTAATACTGAGCTAATGACCTCCTGGCTTCAGCTACATCAAGCCTACTGCACATGAGAGTGATATCAATCTTCTCATCAACTGACAGCATAAGGGTGAATGATTTTTTTTTTCACAAAATGTTGAACAAGTTTTAATATATTTTCTCTGTCTGAATTTTGTTTCATGGGTAAACAAACCCAACTCAAGTCATCCTCAACATTTGCAAAACAATAAGCACATTCCTCGAAACCACTTACACAAACAGCACCACGCGGATTGTGGATTGCCTGCAGAAGCCTGTAGATTGCTCAGAATCTCTACAACATACAAACTTATTACATTATAATGTGAAACTTTTATTGTCACAACAACATACTATTTATATCGTTAAAACATGAAACTTATCACGTTATAATGTGATAATATCTTGTCATAACAATAAACTTATCATGTTATAGCATGAAACTTTTATTATAAGAAGAACTTATCACGTTATAACTTAATATGTTTATTGTTAATACGATATATTATCATGTTATAACAAGAAATAATTATGTTGTAACGTAAGAAGGTTATTGTTACAACCAAAAATTACCATGTTATAACATAAGTTGATTTTTATAACAAGATATTATCATGTCATAACATGATGAGCATATTGTCATAACAATATATTATTTCATTTTAACAAGAAATTATCACATTACAACATGACATTTTCTTGTTCTAACAAGTAATTATCACATTTTAATTTTGATAATCATTTTAACAATGAAAATTTAATGTTATAATGTGATTAGTTTATTGTTATAACAATAAAACTATCACAGTAAAACATGATACTGATCCATTTGTAATTTTTATGGCAGCGATACGCTCACATAAGTGCCATCAGAATTACAAGTCCTTGTGTTATTTTGTACAAACAAGATCGTCTAAATGCATAACTATGTTGTCAATAAAACAGTGCTGTCTATAAATATTTTCTGCAAGTCAAACAAATTCTGTTTTTAATGATTCTTTAAAATCTTGTTTTGTTGAATTTTTATCAGTTTATTATTACACTGTTGTTTATTTTTAACTTTGCCTTGTAAAGCGACCTTGAGTGTTTTGAAAGGCGCCTATATATAAAATGTATTATTATTATTATCATCATTTATTTTCTGGTTTATGTAAAACGTAGCCACACATAATGTAAACAAGAGGTACTGAAAGCCTCCCCGGTCAAATGAATCCAACAAATGTGCGTTACATCATGTTGTGTCTGCTGCATGAATGCGTGGGAATAATAACAGGATCAAAACACAGAGAGAGAGAGAGAAAGAGAAATGTGTCAACAAATGGAGAGACGGCGACTCAGACGCAATGACAGCTCCAGTGACAGACACAGACGGATGGGGGGACAAAAAATAAAATCTAAAATCAACAAAAACAACGTAATGGCCCTCTCTGGCCACGGCAGTGTCATTCAGGAGTTCAGCAAGGACTGTGGCACTCTGCCCAGCTAGCTGCCTGTTTGTGATTGGCTGAAGAAAAGAGGCAGTTGAATGGATGAATGAATGAGCGGTAGAACGCCACGTAGATAACTGGACTGACAGAAAAATACATATAAGATAAGAAAAGAAAAGAAAAAAGAAAAGAAAGGATAAAAGATAAGAAAAGATAAGATAAAATAAGATAAGAAAAGATAATCTAGTATTAGTTCCACGATGGGGAAGTTTACAGGGTTACAGCAGCAAAGTGGATAGTAAAACAGGTAGATGATAGATAGATGGATATATGTATCATAAGATGAATTTGAATAGGCTGGGGTTGGGTGGAGACATGCCTGGATGGCTGCAGAGGATTAGAGGGACAGCAGGCAGTGTGCCATATGGTCCAGTCTAATCTGGGTTTGTGACATCATGGCTGATGAGCGGGGAGGCCCACCATCCGTTTCCTACCTCTCATTTCATTACAGGGTTTGTTAGTGTCAGCTGTACATAACAACAGTAGATCAAGGTGAGCAAGATAAATGAGAAGTGCACTGAACTGGCTTTCATGTCTGTTTTCCTCTTTTTTTCTGTCTCTCCGTGTCTCCTCCCCTCCCTCTCCTCTCTCCCTCCCTCTCACATCAGTGGTTTGTGTCCATTCACCATCTCTCTAACAGGATTGCTTCAATATATCAGTGGCTCTGTAGTATAAGCTAATATATTTAGGAAGCAAGCAGGCAATTTTTAAGCCAGCCACAATCCTGCAGTGAGCTGTTGAGCTATTAGGTCTCCGTTGCATCGACTGTGTCTGAACACAGTGTTTCTCAGAGTGGGTCATCTGTATGGTGATGTCATCGGGTCACAAAGGCAACAGGTCAATCTGAATTTTGTTTTTTATTTTTTAATGTTTCGATTATGAAGGTTCGGCAAAAGCTGAGTTGGAACAATAGTCGATAAAGCAAGTTGATCTACAGATAATAACAATTCTGGAAGAATATTTTAAATTCTTTAACATGAGAAGATGGTTTGTAGTCCACAAAGGAAAAACATGCAGGTCGGATGAGGTGTAAGAATGTCCACAAAAGAGAATGAACACATGAAAATTCTGCACTTTTAGGTGTCAGCATTAGTTATTGTTCAGTGCTTTCCCAGAGTTTTCTTTATGTAGAAGATTTTGTAGTTTTTGTTTTTAACTCTAAAGAAGATGCAGTATGTGTTGAAATGTTAGTCCTTTGAACCTTATTAATAAATTTGCAAAAGGGATTGTGTGCTCCAGTATTATCTTTGTATTTTGCTTGTGTGAGGTGGCTCAATGAATTGTGTGTCTGACATCTGAGGTGCTATTCTGAGAGCAACAACCTCCATCTGTGGAGGGGTTGAAGCACAAAAGACTCCTTCCAAGAGGAAATTTTGCAGTTTTTGTTGTTGTCGATGTTTTTTTTTTTTTTTTTTTGTTTAAAAAAATGCTTT
>JAQLOL010000019.1:17091594-17120856 GCA_029783665.1 Naso thynnoides | reverse complement strand
ACACACACACACACACACACACACACACACAGATTTACCAGAAGAAAACAATACTGGCCACATCAATGCTACTTGTAAATATAACCACAGCAGCAGCCACACAACCTGATAAACAAGTTATCAACACAAACTGATGGATGAAAAGTGAGTTCCGCCACCTTTAGAAGCTGGTGTGGCAAAGATACAAGCTTAACCACTCACTAAACCTGTTCAAAATAGGTTTCTGAATACAATGGGTTAACATATTTCCCAGCATACAATGGGGGCTCTCCTGGAAGCTTATTCTGTTTAAGCTCAAGAGAAAAAACACTAGCCTATATGGAAACTTGTTTTGGGACTTCTTTTAGATGTTAAGATAAACTGTGGTTCTCTCCTGTGATAATAATGAAAGCAATCTTGACTGTGAGGACAGGAAGTGGGAGGATCTGCATGCGTACCATTGCTGTCCTACATGAGTTTTGGTTTCAAATAAAAACAATGAAAACGGGACCGACAAGTTCAGGACTAAACAGATGTAAAGCAAAACTGTGGATTCAGCACCAACTGCTCAGATTAGAAAGGTCGTCCAAACAATGATGTGCACAGTGTTCTGCATGTAGAGAGAAGTGTTTCCTGTTAGCCAGCATCTTCCTGCCCCGCACATACAACTAGCCATGTACTTCCTCTACAACAGGAAATGGAGCAGCTTTTGTAGGGAGGACAGAGGATGGTTAGTGAAACCTTGCAGATGTGAAGCCAAGTACAATGTTTATTTATCCAGAGGCAAGATTTGATGTTATTTTAATCTCATGTTGACAAAAGATATGATCATACTGTCAGTCCTATCCGTCTCATGGTGAAAACTGGAAGTTAAATTGCTTATTTGATGGCAAATGTTGATGCTGAGGGAAGGAGATCACATGATTTCTCACTTTTCAGAATCTTAAACATATCAACTACACTTCTTATCAAAGCTAAACTCTAAATGCCTCATTTTCTAAGGCTTGAAATTTGAGATATAAAATCAGGTTCACTTTGAACAATCTACAACTGTTTAAAGATTAAATCCATAAAGTGAAAAGTAAAAAAGTATTTTGTGCAACGTATACAGAGGATTGCCGTGCATGTGTTTGAGTGGAGTTGGTCAGTGGGAACTTTGCTGCAATCAGCAGATGAATCTCACCACAGGGTGTGTTTGAGTCATCATGTCAAGCTCTCAGGACCCGTCAACCCTGATGGTGTTTTCAAAGGGAAATGCTTCATATTTATACTGAAACTGTGGTGATTGTGGCAAAAACTCCAAGTCCTGTCAACGGCTTCACATACATCTGTGTGTAAGTACACAGTGAGGACATTTTTGGGAAGTGAGATCTGGCCAGTTCTCATAACTTGAAAGGGCTGGTGAAAGGTTAAACTTGGTTTTAAGTGGGTCAATGTGAGGCATTCAGCTATTTCAGGTCACAGAAGGTTTGTGCAACGGTGAGGAAGGTTGGCTTGCCATTTTCTATCATTAAGCACGGCCGATTTAACTATCCTTTCCGCACAGTATCAGTTGTGGAAGTCCCAGAAATGTTGGAAAATTTAACAAGGCCATGTCTGTGGTCATAACATAATCCTCATGTATAAAGTTGTGGTGTAGAGAGCTCCACTTTTTTTCACACACAGCAACAGTTATTTTTACCGCCATGCCCGATTCGATGTCTGTTTGGCAAATTCTGGCAACATTTTCGCCGTTGCGATGTCATTCACGTCGGCAGAATCTCAACCCTTACTGGCTGTTGTGGCGCAGCGTAAGCCATGTTGCCCAAAAAGTTCAATATTTTCACTTTGGCTGATGAGGCGATGAAGGCGATGGACGCCACACCATGTGATCCTCATCACATGTATTGCGAGATTTGTGTAGCCTGAAGAGACATTATGTCTACACGTGTCTTTACGTTGACTTTGTATGTAACCTTGTGACGTTTATCACGTTCATTGCTTTCTTTATTTTAGTTTATGTAAGGGTCCAAGGAATGCATAATAACAATGAAGGTCCTCAAAATGATAGACATACAAGCTTGTGTGTGTGTGTTTCATATTATGATCAGGAAATAAGTAAGAAGGTCTTTGAACAGTAGTTTATGTATTACATACATTAGCTTGTTGCCCCATGAGCCCAGTGTGTGTGTCAGTCTGTGGTAGAAGGAATTTTTCCCACTGTTCTGTCTTTCAGTGAAACATAAACATGTCATTGTTCATCTACGATGTGCTGTAGATTCCTGAGGTGGATCCTGTTTCTCTGGAAGAAGTGTCACTTCCTATTGTACACTTGTTTAGTCAAAGTAGTTTGTTGAACTCATTTTAATATGCAAATTCTGAAAAGTTTGGTCTCATAAGTCTGTGAGAAAGTTTCTGAGTCATGAAGGTTTGAAAAAACATCACACATCACATGATCTGAGCTTAGTAGCCCAACATTCAGTGTATTTATGGTAAATATTTCCGTGTTTGAGCCATCAACAGCTAAAAGAGGATAATAAAAAAAAAAATTCTGTCTCGGCTAACATACTTTTATTATTCTCATGTAATTCGGTCAAAGTTATTGACCAGGTTAATTAATACCCAGCTTTTGCTTCACAGTTGTTTGATTCTAATTAATTTAGTAATGCTAAAAATGTATTTTACATACCAGGATACAGCTGGGGTTGGTGTGAGACCATGATGTGTGGCCTTCATCCTGCATTTGGTGAAGTTATAGCAGGACTTAAGTTACACATATGGCTCAAAATTTTGGGACTTAAACTTGCTTTTTTGAAGGAACGTTAAAACGTTTCTCATAATGTCAAACTACAGTATTTAAAATTTTGGGAAAAAATATGGTTAAATAAAGAGAAAGTAAATACACTCTGTCTGGTTTAATACTCAGCTGAGACTTCAATCTTTTCCCAAAAATGAGTGCTGTAAGTACCTAACCATGAAAAGTTACATTGGACATTGTGCACTCATTTTCAGCTCTTTTATTCTTGATATCAGTTTGAGTAGTTGGCATGATTTATTGTGAAATAAAATCCTTATTCCACATGTTTTTTATATCTCTGTTATTCTGTTTAACTGTTCTTATTCCTTTTTCTCTTGGTTTTCAATGACTTGTTTTAACATTGTGTGTTTTAATGTCCTTTTATTGAGTGAAATACTATGAACTGCTCAGGATAATAGTGTGAGTTGTTCTTAAAACATAATATTGTCATCAAAACTTGTTCAGGTGCAGCAAGTCTCTTTTCAGTTCTTGTATTGTTGATTAATTGTACTTCTTACAGACTTGGTTTGTGTCTCCTGTCGCATGATGAACACTCCCCGTCAAAATCGTCTGGATCCTGGGGGGAAGGAAACAGACATGCTGGGGGTTTCTGGCCCAAACACTCAAGGCCTCTAATCCTCCCTGTTTACCCACCAACATCCTGCACAAACAGACCTGCCTCAGAGTTAGACAACACTTAGTAATCTTGTCCAATCTGTTCCTCCACATTTCTTTGGCTTCTGCTTCTTCCCAGCAGGCTGCTGCCCTGAGCCAAGAGCTCATCTAGCGTCACGCAGAGCTGTCGGGCAGGAGGACTGTGCGCTGCATGTGCATGCAGCCGACCTGACTGTTAAACTAGGTGCGAACTGAGAGGTTGATGATAACGAGGACTAGTGTTAGGATGACGATGACAAGGCTGATATACAATACAACAAGTGAGGGTAAGCGAAGTGTGGGTAGGAGCTAGAGCTGGAAGCTGACATGTGAATTAAGGACAACATTAACTGGGCCATGTGGTTATTCAGTGGCAGTTAACAGGTGTGATTTGTGTCTTTTTCCCTTAAAATAAGCTGGTAAACTTTTAGCACGTGTTCCCTGCTTAGAGAAGTGTGAGAAATAGGGATGTTTAGTTTCATAAGACAAGTCTGAAAGTGAAACATGAAGTGGAAAACACCTTCAAATGCTCTTTCGTTCATATGCTTTCTCCCTCTTTCCCAAGTTTGGTTGTAGTAAAAAAGGAACGTGACCAAGTCTAGCAGATTCAAATGACACAAAGAAACTTTATTCTGTTATTAATGTTTTCATGTATAGTTTACACAATCATGACCATGAGCTCACAGTGACCTTAAAGGAAATTAAACATTTTGGATAGTAGGTCAGAGTTAGTTGAGGAGATTAAAGCCACACTCAGCTACGGCAGCTAGCAGCCAGCTAGCTTAGTTTATAATTTGCTACACAAAAAGGCTAAAAATCAGGTACATCATGTTTAGTAAAATAACAACTTGCACCTTTTACTTGCAGTTTTTTTGTATGGATTTAAAAATATCAAATGTTAAATATGAGCTCCAGAGGTGCCTAAGATGTATTTTATTAGTACAGAGCTAGGCCAGCTTTTCCTCTGTTTTTAGTTTTTGTGCTAAGCTGAGCTAACAGGCTCCAGGTTCACATTTACAGTACAGACACAAAGCGGTATTGATCTTCTCTCTCAGCTCTTTTCAGTAAAAAAGAAAAGAAACAAAACTGTTGTATTTTTAAAGGAATCAGATTATTTCTTTACTAACTGTCACATGTTGCTTTTAAAATGAGATATTTCCACATTTTTCTGCTCACTTCAGAAAATTTGATGGGACTTTTTTTTGGGTTGAGATCTTTCTGGGAAGAGAGGGTGTGCTCAGCAAACAGCCCCAGTTAAATGAAGACTAAAGTATGTATTTAGTTTAGTTTCACACGAGATATTTACTTTCATAGCCTGCAGGCAGGAGCGATGACACCTTTGTTAACAACACAGGGAGTGCTGCTCAGAGGCGAGGCTGCGCTCTGTGACTCAGCCATGACAGCTCTGCCATTAACAGGACTCCTACTAGTTACCTCACTCTCCCTACGACTGTTTAATTATAATTTACTTCACTGATTTTTGGTGAATTTGTCCAAGTCCCGCTATTTACAGCAACACTGTAGGCATACTGATTATTCATTAACATTAGATGAAACCCTCACCCATTAAATAATACTCAGATATGCTTGTGTATGTGACAGGAGGCAATTTGTTACATCAGTCTGACTAAACGTCTCTCTGACAGGTTTGTGGCTTTTTGATTTGATGTGAAACACGTGTGCTGAGAATGAGGACAAAAGAGGCGTGTCCACCAAACAACTCATGATGAGCATGTCCCCCTGCTTGTGCACAAACCAACTAAAGTTGTGTGTCCATCAAATATTCACCTGGACACACCCTCTGAGTTGTGTACACAAGCCTCTTTTGTGAGTCACCTGTGTTTGTGTTTTTTTATTTGTCGTGTGTCACATGATTACCCCCTGAGTCGGCCCAAGCTGTTCTGCGACAGATCATGTGATCCCATGTCAACATGGAAGCCTCATTACATGTTCTGAGTGGTGTGAATTTGTTTTTCTATTGTTAGCCCCGCGGCGCTGTCGCCTGCAGCTTCTGTTAACAGAGGTGCAAAGTTTCTGTCAATCAGTCTCTCAGCTACGTTGTTCGGCATATCAACTTGGCTCTATCACTACATTGGAGTTTTGTTTAGATACATTTTTAAACTTTATCTTCTTTTTTTTCCACTATCTTAAGCACTTACATTTTAATGATAATGATTTGTGTATATTTATCTTTTTTTTTTATTTATTAAGTATTCATTTCATCTGATTTTATCAGGACTTGTTGGTGAAGTAGTCTCTGGGATGAGAGGTAAAATGTCCTCCAGAAACTGAAGTCCAACTGCCTGTGATGTAACACTTGCACTTATTTTATCAGGTTAATTTTCAGTAAACGCTACATGTTGAAATTGTAAAATTAATTGCTGGCCAACTGCTCTAAATGTTTAGATAATCTCTCGGGCTCAATTTAATACAATTTAATACTTACAACAATTTAATACAAGAGTCACTTGGTATAAATGAAAAACATGTATGTAAATAAAAGCATCGGGGGACATTACAATGGTCTCCAAGACAAATAACATGTAACTTCAATATCCCCTATTTGAATCCAGCTGAGGACCTTTCATGTCATCCACCTCACCCCCCACATTTTCTCTCTCCCTGTTGACTGTACACCTCCCAAAATACCTCGAAATAATCTAAAAAAGTTTCTTTTTTTAGGTGGTGTTCTATGACATTTTCAAACTCTTCTCCTCTCCAGGATTGGAAAACCACTGCTCCATGACAGCTAAACAAACACCTCTTCCTCGGATGTTTTGATGTCTATAAAAAAGTTAAAATTGTGACTCTGCTTGAACAGTATTGTCTGACCAAAACACCTAGTCATTGTGTGTCAGACACACATCCTCAGAGTTCGATGTCATTCCTGTTTAGTGTCTCTTTGGCAACACTGACAACCTGCTCTGACTCCCTGAGGCACCAGCCTTTTCCCTCAGGCCCTCCAATGACTCAAACCCAGAGACGCTTGTCTCCAGCTTGGGAGAGTTTTGTTATCTCAGCCTCTCCTGGGAGCAGGCTGGTTGAGGACGCAATAATCACCCCCACTGCTTTGCAACCTCCCATGAGCTCATAGGGAGGTGGACATTTAAAGAAACTTAGGTCTCACAGCAGGACATGAAGGGCAGGGTGTTATTTTAAGCTCCTTGCTTGCGTGTGGAGGTGTATCATCACATAAAGCAGCATTTAGTCGGTGGACTGACTTAGACAAAGAAAAGTAGGAGGGTTATTTCCACATACGCTGCTCTCTTCGGCATTGATGGCTAAATCATATGCCACTGAGCATAATCTTACCCTTTACATATGGTTTCGGTTGCTCTGCATGCGAGTGTGTGCGTAAGAGAGCGGGCAAAAGGCAGAGCCTTCATGGGTGTGCATACCCATGAAAATATGCATGAAATAGATAGCGAGAGATGAGGGATGGGTGTGTGTTTCTGTGTATGTGCGCATATGTGGGTGTGATTCCTGCCCCTCTGTCAATACATGTACTGCGTGAGTCTTCAAAATACCCTTGGATGACGCACATAACAACAGACAGCTTTCAGTTTAGCCGGAGCTTTGGTGGAATCGTCACATATGATAATTTACAGTTATATAGGCAAGATATTGTATTTTCTGCTTGTGGAACCAAAAAGTGGAAACTCATGTTGACAATGCAGACAGATGCAGTCCATAATACTGAAACTGAAAAAGATAATAGCCTTTGAATGGTTTCCTTACGTAGACCGTAAGCAAGTTAAGCAGGTTTTAAATGTGTCAGCAGTTCCTTTATTTTATTCTTCTTTTTAAAAAGTACAATCCTTGATATTTTCATGACATCAAACCCAATATTTTTAGGGTAGTTTTGCTGTTTTTCCAGAGGCTGCACAGCCTCTAAATCCTCAGCAAGGTAAAAAAGCAACAACAAAACAATCAGTCACCTGCTGTGGAAAAAAACTTCTCAGACGATGTATAAAATGAAATGAGACTGCAGTTGCAACTGTTGTTTTTGGCATCTTTATTTTAAAATGATGTGAATTTGTTGGAAAAAAGATCTTCACGTAAAATTAAGCTGCCTGGCAGTAAAAGACCCAAACATGTTCTAAATTGGTGCTACATGTTTATTTGCACAAAATAGTCACACATTAATGATATAAAGCGAGTTAAGAATTTTACAAAGGAAAAAAGAAAGTCGCCCATTGAAAATTACGGCTTAAATACATCAAATCCTGAATCAAAGATGGACAGATGATGATTCAACATGACTCAAATAAAGAAATATTTCTTGTTTTAGTTTTGACTGCACCTTAAATTTGTCTTGTTTTGTTTGGGCATCTTTCTTATGTAAAGTGCATAGCATTTATTCATCACACAAGCTTCCTTACATAAGCACAGAAACTATTACACACTGGTCGTGCAATTTCATACCATAGTGATTGGATGACAAAGTCATTTCACGGGAATGTCTGTAAACAAACACACAGAAAAAGGTCATTGTGTCGAGACATCAGGGAGGCAGAAAACATTTCACTTTATATACTTAAACCCAACAAAAGAATAAAACTCAAAAATAATGACTATAAATTACAGAATTTTAGACACGATTTTAAAAAAGTCATTGCGGAGGCTGTTGCGAAGAGCAGTTAAGATTGACCTATTATGTTAGTTTAAATGTTGTTGTTTCTGAGGGTTGACACCTTCTCTGTTGCTGTTTTTCATGCATGTAGCTCAGTAGCTTGCTTATTAAAGGAGAACTTCAGTTACTTAGGGGCAAATGCGCACCGTCGAAGTTCACCCGCTTAACGTGTTTGTGGTGAGTGAAAGCTTGTTTTGAGTCTCTGACAACAGCACGCAAAGCATTTCTCTTAGCCTTGACTTGCTCCAGGTTGTGTGTAACCAAATCCCGTTCTGACGTCTGCTTGTCAAATTGTAGGAGCTCCTCATCTGTTGGCTCAAATAAATATGAGCGACTGTCAAAATCAAAGGTCTCATCCAAACTCTTGAAGTTGGGTAAATATTTAGAAATGACACTGAAACTAATGACACAAAACTCCAAAACAACCAGCTCTGCTCTGATGCTCTCTCACTGCCTGGCTGCTCTGTTATCATCGAGTAACAGGCGAGATTCTGCGAGAATGAGACTTTGAGCCGAGTGTATGGATGAGGAGCTCCTACAATTTGACAAGCAGACCTCAGAATGAGATTTGGTTACACGGCACCTGGCAAGTGAAGGCTTAGAGAAATACTTTGCAGGCTGTTGTCAGAGACTTAAACTATCGATCTGAGCCTGTCAGTGGTGAAAACATTTGCAGCCAAGAATCCCATTACAGCTCGTTTCTCAGCTGCATCGGCCTCCCTCAATAGTGAACTGACTTCAAAAATAGTTGTCCACATCAGACGCACAAACACACACACACACAGACAAACACAGACACACACACAAACACAAATCACAGGGAAATAGAGCCCTGGTTGAAAAACATACTGAAGTTCCCCTTTACGTAGGAAGACAGCATCCCGTCTTACCACTCATTCTATAAAGAATCTGATTGGTTGTTTCTGCAAACCTTGTAGACAGTCATTAGTGGACACCAGACCTGTTGGAATTGCTAAAAAACACATATGTTGCTGGCAATTCAGAGGTCTGGAACAAGACTATTACCTTCTGAGTTATTTTAAATTACAAATCTGAATATTGTTTCTAATTTTTATTATTCTAAAGTGAGATATTGATCATTTCATCAATCAGGAACTTAAAACCGCCACACGACTTGTGATTAGATTTTTGTGAAACAAAAGGTTTCTTCATAAAAATGAAGATTTTTGGCAGCACACCTGACAGTGAGAGTTATTTCTCTTTGGAGTCTTTAAAGTAAACACAGTTAATGCTTCAAAGACGTCCAACTGTGGCTCAAACCACCAGCAGCAGCAGCCTTCCAGCGGGAGCATCAGCAGCACAACCTCCGCCTTTGTCAGCCTCACTTTGCTTGAGGCAAGGTTATCAGTGACATCATTGCAGGGCACCTGGCGTCACAGTTTATGACAACAAGTGAAGTGACGATTCTGGTAAAGCATTAGAGCTCCGCCTCTGAATTTCTTTTTAGAGGTATTTTGTCTGTGAGTTGTTGATTCAAAATGTTTCGACTGAAATATCGACGATTGTACGAGTGTGTGTACCTGCAGGATCGTGCTGAGCTCCACAGCAAACTAAGAAAGCAATTTTAATGTAGGCTTTTGTATTCACACAAACACAGAAATGAACAAAAACAGGTAAAACTTAAAGCTAAAAAAAATGTTTACATCTAGACAGACTGAGAGCTCTGAATATCTAGAATTTTAAATAATGTTTTTATCATTTTGAAGTCTAAAAACTCAAAATTCATGCTAAAGTTAGACCAAAACATGATTATATATCATGCTTATCATGATTTATGTCGAGACACAATGATACAAACACATACAGATTGAGAGAGAGAGAGAGAGGCCTATAGGCATTACAAACACATACAATGTAAAAACATAGTGAGACAGAAGGAGGAATGACAAGCCTGTAGGCACTTAAAAACATTCAGAGAGAGGTCAGTCAGATAGATAGATAGATAGATAGATAGATAGATAGATAGATAGATAGATAGATAGATAGATAGATAGAAAGAGAACGAGTGAAATAGAAAGAGAGCGTCTGCAGGCATGAACCCAGGGCAGAGGAAGCTCAAGAAAAAAGAGAAGCAGCACACAATGAAGAAGCTTTAATATATAATTAAGCGATGACTCATACTTCTTTGTCGAAACACTCACATGCTCATGTGTTCACACAGACACAGACACACACACACACACACACGCGCGCACACACGCACACACACACACACACACACACACACACAGAGTTGTGTTTCCATGTTACATTGACTTAAATTCTTTATCTGAAGATTCACACTAACCTGATGCTAACCTTAACCTGAGCCTTCACCCTTACGTTCAATGATTAACCTTATGGGGAACCTGCCTTTTAACTCAATAATTAAGGTGATTCTGCACAATTTCACTATGTAAACAGATTTATGTCCCCACAACATGAGTAACACGCGCACGCACACACAAAGAGAGAGGCCAGAAACACAAAGCTGTGGCTGACTCCCCCACTTCTTTTCAAACAGCAGATGAAGGAGGCAGGCCTGTGGGGGCTGAGATGGCAGGGTGACCCACCACCTCACGCTGGCTTGATGTAACAGGATGTGACCCTGCAAAAACCCAGCCTGCCTCAGAGCGTCACCCACAGGGCCGAGGACCTCACTTCACTTCTGCATGCCTTCCTCTCTCCTCACAAAATGTTGTGTGGTTTCCTTTTGCCTGTAACAAAACAGCCCCTCATGACAGGCCTGCTCGCACTCAGTGTGCCAGATGTGGTTGTTTTTGGTGGGCAGATCATCTTCTGATTGGCTGCTTGGGTAGGATCACTAGTCAGTGTGTGTGTTTAAATGCGCAGTTAAGTAGAAATACAGTTATAGCTTGACTGGGCCATTTAACTGGACTACTGTCCTTGTTTACAAGAACCAGGGAAGAATCAATGTGTTGATGAAAGTATGTAACTCTATGCCCCCTTAACTGTGCCCCCTTTCAGATGGTTGCAATCGGACTCTCTTCCGATTGACCCGTTACATGACAAACCAAACATGCAACAAAAACGTTAGCAAGAGGTGGCAGGTTCAATGTTGAACGGAGAAAACTTTACAGCACTGTACATTTGGTATTTACTCTACACTTTACTTTATTTATGCCTTCTTCTTGTTTTCTTCCCAGCTTTCTTCAACAAATTTATGCTGTTCATCTTCCGGGTCAAAGATCGCAGCCAAAACTATGAATCACTCGCAGAACACTGAGGTAAGTTCAAGACTGATTGAGGTGTATACATGCAAGAGTAAATTGATCTCTAACTGCATTATCCAGGTGTGATAGTCCACCTTTGGGAAATTCAACCTGGACCTGGGCTGGTCTAAGCAATCTGCGCATGATCAATAGTCTCTATTATGCACATTCTCACAGACACAAGGCGTCTTTGACCTGGAACTCGAACAGCATAAATTGGTAGAGGAAAGCCAGTACGATAATAAAAATCCCATAAGCACGAGGGGAAGCGTGCATCGAATTTGTACCAAAAGTAAAACGTAAATCATTCATAGTGCTTTGAAGTTGCCCATGTGTTCACTGTTCGACATGGATTTTGCTAGCCGCTTGCTAACCTGTTTGTAGCCTGCTTGGCTAACCAGAAGAAGGTCCAAAAGCAACCAGCTGAATGGGGCCTCTCACTGCCTACCGTAGTGGAGTTGGACAGTAAATAAATAAAGATTCTCTCTCAATGCTTGTATACTGGGGCAAGGACAGTAGTCCAAAGAATTGGCCTAACCTAACCTAGCCTAACTCATTCAGTCACAACAGCTGCATGCTGTGGCCAGAAATGACACTATGAGAGCTGTAAGAGTGAACATGTGTGGTCTTAAGATTTCAAGATGTTTTTGTATTTCAAAGCATGAGACTCCAGTGGGCAAAGGTAGCACAAAGAGACGGGACAAAAATACGACTGATAATGAGAGGTCACTCCTCCACTCTTAGTGTTTAATATGAAACGGTGGAGACATGTGGCAAGGACACTGCAGTGATTCACCCCTCCTCACTTCCTGTTGACCACAGTCATGGAGCCACAAAGCGCTGTGTAGATCAAAGCGCACAGAGACCGCTACAGATCAGAGGCAGAAAGAACCAAAACGTGACTCTTCATCATCATGAATGCCGTCACCCAGGCAGAGCTCTGATTAGTGGCCATGGGTGATATGATAAGGTGTGAATGACGCTGAGTATCAGGCGTACCAGATCTTACACCGTCACAGTTTCACATCTAATTGGACTCGTGGCAGATTTACTCATGTTGTTGTTGTTGCTGTTGCTTTTGAAGAGGCTCGGCTGGTTGAAGGGGCTCTGAGAGAACAAGGCATGGAATGACAAAGGAATGTGTGTGATACTCTTTTAAACACACACACACATATACAAGCTCACTTGCACAAATGCACACACGTCTTAACACACAGCACAGCACTAACACGCACAAGTGAGAGCTCTAGTTTTAGCTATACACACGTTTCCACAAAATATTGTACGTTCAAGCGCGACACACTCATGCACACGCACACGCCCACACACTCTTATTCTGTGAGCTCTGACACGTCACAACACACTGAATTTGAATTCCAGTCACACAGTTTCTCCTCCTTTACTGTATGAGGGGGGAGCTGCTGCTGCTGCTGCTGATGATGTTGACATAGCAATTATCATTCTTGTGCTCCCATGTTAGAGCCGATCATGCTGGATTAAGAGTGCAGAGAAGAAGTGTTACTCATTATCCTTGCGTGAACGTCATCTCTATCATTATGCCAATCATCTCCTGTGCAGATATGGTTGAGGGGTTGGAGCAGTGATGAAGCTGATGTTGGCAGACATCTTTACAAACAGGGACTGTTGGAGACGACATTGGGTGAAAAATTTTAAGCCAAATTAAACGTTGCGGTGATCACAGCAGGCTGTTCGGCAGAGTGGGAGCGTCGGCTCATTTGCAAATGCAAATTTGAGTCTTTGTACTCCCCCGTGGCAAAGTTGTTCATCTCTCCTCAGTCTGATAGGCTAATTTGCCAACAAAGCATAACGTCATGTTGCATTTCTCTAACAGCTGAGTTCATTAAATGAATGGAAAAACTTCCTTTTTTGCTGCAACAGCTGATTTGGTCTGAATTGGGCCTCAGTAACAGGTGTAATCTAGCAGCTTCATTCATCCTCCATGCAAAGCTAGATCCAGCTGACAAAGTCATTTGGCTCAGATTTGCAACACCTGCAGCACCCTAAGCAGCAGCTCCATCTAATGATGAATGGAAATGCAGGCAGGCCAAAATAAAAGTACAGATCAGTGTAGAAGCATATTTTCTAAACATGCCTTTGTGGTACCCTACAGTAAATGTAGTTGTGGTTTCATGTGTCCAACACACTGGTATGAGCAGTTTAAATGTGATTTGTTGGTGCTCAGAAGTTTTCTAAAGTTGATAGACTATTTATATATGATTGTGTGGATATCAGCCTTCATAGATATAACAGAAACTTCAGGAGAGCAAGACCCCATTTCAATCAGGACCGACAAGAAAAAAGAGGATGACAGGTTTCAAAATGAGATCAAATTTATTGTGCACAGAAAAGTTGTCTTTGGTGCTTAGACGCAGCAGGAAGTTCATCTAGGAAGCTTGATGAATCAAAAGCTTCCTGTTCAAAGAAGACTTCCCCCGGAGTCTAGACGCTGGTGGTGGTGAAGAGGAGTGATGCTTCATGCTGTAGGAATTTCTGATTGAAAGGTTTGATTGAAGATGACCCATATCCTGATTGAGGTGGTGGATGGGTGGAGGTGGGCTGAGCGAAACTTCTCAGGCTGAGTGACAGCAGAGAGAGAGAGCACTTTAAAATTTGACAGCTAACGACTGATTGGCTAAAAGAGAGAGGGTGGCAGATTGTGACTGGATGAAAAGGATGATGAGTAGTGGAGCGTAATGATAGCAGGAAATAGAGTCTCTGTGGGCACGTACAAAGAGAAATTCTTCTGACTGAATTTTTGCTAAGCCTCATTAGGGCTAAGTAAGAAAATAATCAGTTTTATTATTTAGGTAAACTCATCCGTTCACACAAAGGATCTTCTGCTTCACTTTGCTGTTGCTGGCCATCAAAAGGCCACTGCAGTTATTTGCATACAGAAGTTTACACACACAACCTGCGTAGGCTACAAACTGCGGCTAACCTTCAAAGTGCAAAAGACTCTCCGACACAGACCAAAGGTCCATGAGGTCATGGACTAAGAAAAATCCCCTTGAGCAAAAAATAACTCTTAATTATTAAGCATAATCTAGACGTTGTTTTTTTAACTTTTTACATAGCTCATGTCTCCGACATCCCACAAAGGTCCCCTCAGAATCAAAAAGCTCCAGTTGTTTAAAATACAGTTTTCTATTTAAGAATTGATAAGTATTACAAGTATTTTTTGTCAGATAAAAATGAACTTGAGCTTGCTGACTGAACTAACTGGCTGTCAGTTTAATATTAATGCTTCTAATAGCCTTGTAATTACTGAGCATTAGTACCCGAATCTGTCAGCTGTAGGATATGGGACATGGGATTACCTCCTTAAATGATGTGAAACATCAACGTTAATGATGTAAAAACAAAGCTGATCTTGTTTCTCCGTTATCACATTCGTTAGTTATCTTGCATTATCTCATTATCTCAGCATTTCTTTCAGTCATTGTCAAAACAAAAGCACTTATACACAGTGTCAAATTATATTTTAACCCTGTGCATTTCCCCACTTGAAAGAGACGGAGCCATCTACTCTGAGGTCTAACTGGGTTTCAGTCATTGATCAAACAGCTTTTCCCATTTTCTTCTTTTATTTTGCAAATAAAGTTTAGTTTTAGTCCCAAGCCACAAGAAAGCCATTAGTAAGGTGAAAAACCTTTAAATAAACAAAATGCTGATTTTTTTTTTTAAACATTGAATGTACTGTTTATGCTATTGCAAATAATCACATTGTTAAATAAATGTTAAGAGGTAACAGGAAAAATAAACACCTTTATAAAATTGTGGAACTCATTTAAGTCCCCCCTAAATTTCCTACAAGTGCAAATAAAGTTACTCTCTATTGTCATAATTTCTTTTAGCTTCACATCAGGAAAAGTGTGAATTTGCCTGACATGTACTTTATTTCAACATTTACTGAATTTTACCATTTCATGTTTTTTATTTATCTTAATATTTTAAATCAGTTAGCATTGTTTTTTAACAAACAATCAAATTATGCTTTTTTATGCTTAGATGTGCTTAGTGTCTTTTTACCAAACAAAAAGGAGGAGGTGGTGCTCCACAGGGAGGACTGCTGGGATCAATATAAAAATTTAAGTCAACTTTAGCTGCTTTGATGAAGTTGTGCCTGAAACTTTTCGTCATTTTACTGTAATTCTTTTACATTTTGTAACATAAAGCCTCCAGACTTTGAACAACAACAACAACAACAATAACAAAATTTCATTTGGCAATAAGTAAATATGGTAATGAAGCTTCTTAAAGCACAAGCCTGAAAGTGTGGATTTTTTTCTATTAACTGGATGGACATGTAATGAAAGTCATTTCAAATGAGCTACAGTTTGAACAGATGTTGGTTGAGAAAATCATACAAGAGCCACAAGCTGAAGCCAGTTCATTTTAGCAACATTGTGATGTTGGAGACTATTTATAGCAATACAGTAAATAAATACAGTGCATTAGGGTCAGCATGCCTGGTGTCCATGCCCATGATCACTTGGCGGAAGCGATGCAGACAAACACACAGCCTGAAGCTCAGCGCTGTGCCCTGTCATGAGGTGGTCCCGCTGAGCAGATCAACCCCTGAGAGAAAGGCTCTCAGAGAGGGAGAGTGAGACTGATGAAGACATGACTGGGCTAATGCTGCGTCTTGTCATACATACCAACAACGCTGGTGACTCATCCACCCTCCTCCTCTCTTAATTTCTTTCGAAAAAAAAATTCACATTTTGTGGGCCTTCTTTTGTTTTAATCTGTTCCGTGTGGGTCTATGCCTTTTAATAAGTTTCATTCCCTTACACACACACATACATTAACACACACACAAACACAAATGCACACACACACACACACACACACACAAACACACAAACACAAATGCACACACACGCCTTCAGATGATGTGCTGCTGACACTTTCCATGATGTGTTCTTGTCTCAGCGCTGACACATTTGCAGCGCCATGCTCTCATTCACTGTACAGCAAACACACATCTACATTCACAAATTTGCTTTCATAAAAACAAACCAGGTGCACCGTTGGTGAATCAGCCACAGCGTTGCCAGGTGTCAGGCAGCAAAGCTGTCGCTGCCCTAAAAAGATGTGCGTGTTCAGTAAAACAGCTTCTTTGGATTTGAATGACCTGAGTTCATTGAAAAAAAAAATCCACTGTTGAAATGAGCATTAGCAGACATTAGCCAGCATGTTTGGACCAAAGCGTTTGGATTTCTATGTATGTGATCTCTCATAATGAGAAACTAGGTTTGACAGAACGTTGTTCTCTCTCCAAACAGGCCTGTGGTTGCACATATCACCTGCCAAGCCCTGAAAGTCTGAGTCAACAACATGAGTGTGGATGATTATGATCTGAGACATCTTCAGGCAGGGCAGCTGCTGCTACTGGCTCAGTCCCCTCCGCCGGCCGTGCCCTTTAAGACTACACGACTTTCTTCCGCCTCAGCAACCACACTCCGATATACACACATGCAGAGAAAGACGCCGAGAGGAAACTAGATTTTTATTTAAGAGACCATAAACCACATTTAAGAGGATATTCCTGGACTGAAATTACGCATATTTTGTCCAGTCAAATAAATAAATACAAAGACAGAGAAAGAAGTCAACTGCATTATCATCCACATGGATGTAACACCAGTATATGAGTAGCTCTCAGTGGTGAAGCAAACACATACAAAATAGAGGCACATATGAACAAGTATTGGTGGGTATATAAAGATGATGTAAAGCTTGCTTACAGCTGTGGTTCACCCCTCTGTAGAATTAGCTAATATTATTTCACTGTCACAGATTCATTCAGCATGGGTGATGGAGACTCATTCAAGGATAAGTGAGTTGAGGAGGACGGATCCCTGCAGCCTTTCTTCCAAAAGCAACGCGGTCGTCACCTTTCCAGAGGCTACAAACAGTGACAAGTCACACTGTGTGTCACTGAGAGAGAGATGTGAAACAGAGAGAGAGCGAGAAGGAAACGAGGACAGGAGGAAATCAGAGGAGAAGACAGAATAAGTCGACTAACAGTCAGTCCATTTTAACGACAGCTTGACAAAAATACTCACAGCCAACCTTGAGTGTTCAAAAAGGGCAGCCTGTTTGTGTAGTGGGTGACATCGTGACCGAGTCAGCACAATGGAAAAGTGTGTGTGTGTGTGTGTGTGTGTGCGTCACCTACATGTGTGGCTGTTATGCACGTTGATGTGTGTGTGTATGTGTAGTGCAGGAAAGTGGAAATGACATGTCACTCCATCAGCAAAGTGCTACTTTGCATTTTTACAACAATCACATTTTAAGAGACGAAGCTCAGCAGAACAGGGAGGTGACAGCAGACAAAGACCAGGCAGGGACCAGATTCGTCATGGCTGTCCATCAGTATGCCTGACAGGAAGATGGTCAGCACTGGTTCTTAGTCATTTATGAAATTCCTGATTGTCTGCAAAAGTAACCTGAAAGTACTTGACATGCTGCTGACACTTATCTACAATAGAAGTCCACACAGGAGCTTAGCTTAGCTGTTAGAGACAGGTGTTAACATGTAAAAAAATTAGGATATATGTATAGTATGGATAAACACACACTTAAATGCTCTCCACCACACTCCATATATTTACATGATGTCAGAAAAAAAAAATCAACTTAACGATTGGTTCGACTAAAACTGGATTTTTAAAATACATGCAAACATGTTAGTCTGCCTGAAATAGTCCAATTGAAGTCCAATTTCTTGACTCTCGATAATATGTTTGGAGATTGATTCACTCTTGCATGTAAACGCCTCATTGGGCCCTGAACTGGCCTCAGTGTTCTGCACATGATGCACAGTTCCCAAGGCCGCTTTTCACCAGGAAGTTGAACAGCATAAACTTGCAAAAGAAAGTAACAATAAGAAGGTATTTTTAAAAAAACCAACAAAACTTAAAGCATAGATATATAGGAAATATACAGCACTTGTTACATTTAAAAACAGAGTATGATCTTGACTTGACTTGTAAAGTCATCCGTATTTTTAGTGTTCAACATGAAACACATCTTTCTGATGTTGGACTGTGAGGACTGTGTCAATTCTGCAATTTAACGAAACCATCAGATTTTCACGCCACTTTCATGCTGTGATTGGTCAGCTGTGTGCAGGTGAGAAAGAATTTCCTCCTACATACTGGACCCCGAATGTGGACGACTTGTTATTTTTTAACTCTGGGTATCTCTGCAAGCCTGAGCATCATGTAATGGTAAGACTTCACTTAAGCCATGCATCTTTAATGCATTAATATGAACATATATAACACATTATGAACACACTTATAATGTGTTATAGGTGGTTATGGTTAGGGTTAATTTAACCCTGCCTATAATTATGATTACGCAGCACTATAGGCACATTATAACACATTATCATAATGCATATACATGCATGCTTTATGTGAAGTGTTACCTACGGAGTAATGCAAGTGTCACCTTAAAGCCTCTTGAAATAAAGTTTATACTGTGGTGCCTACAGTACTGACCACATACATTTAAACATGTAGTGAACATGGAGCATTCAGGCACCACGAGGGTCGTTCTAGCTGTGTCTCCAACAGGATCACTGCTTCTCACATCTCACAGAAGCATCTCTGTACAGTTTTTCAGGAAGCTACAGACGCAGAGTGATAATGCTACTGATTCACTGGTGTAATCTGATGTCAGTGGGTCACATTGTTGAATTTTTTCTGTTAAATATTATCTTTACTGAAGGGGAAAACTCAGATAACATGAACTAGAATGTGAAAACCTAGAAAAAAAAGGAGAGATTTAAGCCTTGGTTGCACGTCATCTCTCTTGGTCTCCATATTTTCTGTTCATCTTCACTGTAATCTGTCAAATAGACGCAATTTTCAACACGAAATTCAAATGATACACTAAGCATCAACGTCACCAGCGATCTTCTCTCCATTTAGCCTTTTAGCCCAAAGGCTTTTGCATAGCCCATATAATCAAGGCTGAAAACATGTTAATAACGTGTGATCACAGCTGAGAACATGAGAGGCGTCTTCATTCGTTATGAGCTCCAAATATACAGTACTGAAAGCAATTCTCAATTTAAATGTCAAAAGAGAAAAAGGATACAAGAATTCACTTACAAGATAGGAAAACCACACGTCAGGAAGTGATATATGATCATTTCTGCTGGGATATTAAATTGTTGAGTGATCTAATTTTCTCCACCAGCCACAATCTCTGGTTAAATGAGCTACAGATGGGATTCTGATAAGTCAGAGGCAGCTGTCACTTCTAGTTTTCTGTGTTTGGTTGCGAGGTCTGTCTGACAGTCGCTGAATTACCTGGTGAATCACTGAAGAAATGACCATGACCGTCACTTGTTGTTGACACAAAACAACACAGAAGACGAGGGGAAAAAAATGCAGAAATTCTGTTTCATTTGTTACTTCTTAGCAGACCTGGAAAAAGCACTTGCCAAGAGAATTTCTTAACTGAAGGTGCAAACTTATGAGGTTAGTAAATTTTCCTGAGGAAGACAGGAGATGATGTGTTTGATTTTTATGCTCGATAGCCATCCGTCAAAATGTAACAATGTACTAACAGTTCATGCATCTCGTCAGTCTTGCCCATCTGCTATTAGGGGATGTATTTATGGAAGTGTAAATGGAATACTGGGACCAGTTGTTGTATTATTAAGCTGCTGCACGCCTCCCCAAACACTTGAATGTGCGCTCAAATTGCAGAAATTCTATTTATTCAAAGATATATACCGCTTCTCTGCTTTTCAGCTTGTCAAAGCAACACAAAGCACAACACAGCACAAAAATGGAAAAAAAACAAAAAAACAAAACGGAAAAATGTTGAGAAGTGACACATCTATTGTCTGCTTCACATTAGAGAAAACATACATTCGTCACGCTCTGGACTGGGAGATATTTTTTTCTGCCTAAGTGTAAAATTGTGCAAATTTGCAGCTGCAATTAACTGTTTTTTATATCCTGTCATTTTTAAGCTCAGCAACTCATTTTGAGATCAATCTGAGCAAAAACAATTTAGATGACTTTTTGGCTTTTGAGCCACCATGGAGAAATCTATTCGAACACATTGTCATCCTGTTGGATGAGCCACTTGAGTGCAACTGGCGAACTAGCTGCTGAGGAGCAATTTGCCCGAAACCTCATGACTGTCCCGGTTCATCTGGGTGAGTCACAGGTCACACATTTCCGTCCAGTCTTGAGACATTGTGCTCACCAAGGACTGATAAGGCTGGACTAAGTGAGGTAAGGGAGGGGCCGACGTGCCTGCTGGGTCTGCTCATCCTCTCAGCATGACAAACCCCAGAGAGAGGGAGGGAGGGGGCGAGGGAAGCCCTGATTGGGTGCATGCTTAGGAGCCTCCAAACCAGTCTTCTTCCTTGCAACTACAGTTCATACAGACACACACACACACACACACACACACACACAAACACACACACCTGCCTCCTCATTTCAGCATTACAACCCACTTCAGGTCTTGACTACATGCTGCCAGTTTCCTTAGAGGTGTGATGCATAATTTGTTGTGCTGTGCCCCCACCCCCGCCTTCCTCATCCATCAGCAGTGAAGGACATTTGTGGGGAATTGCTTTTCTCCTCTGATAAGGCCGCCGTGATGTCAGAAGCCCAGTCGCCGTGGGGACGATGACTCATGCACATTACTGAAGGAACCCCCACCACTGCCCCCCCATCCCCAACATATCCCTCCACACGCAGCCCCACTGGCCTGCTTCATTTCACCACCTCACATTCCCCCACGGACTCCCACTGCTGCTCCATCAGCACAGTAATTGGTTGCACTGGTTGGCTTCTCTGCAAGCAAAGTGGAGGGGGGTTGAAAAACAACAACAACAACAACAACTACGATATGGAGATGAAGTCCAGAGTGTGAGTCATGGAGGGAGTGAAAGTGGAGCAGAGCTCCTCCTGTGACATTCCTCACAAGCGGCAGAGGCAGCCAACACTTACTCGCTCTTATTTCAATCCAGGAACCAAAAGCATGCCAAAAACATTTTAATTAGGCAGCACAGCCAACTTCCACTGTTTGCTCACATTACCGCCAATTCAGTCGTCAGCGAGGAGCAGCAACTGTGTAAGATTCCCAAAGACACACGAAGGATGTGAACCCAGAGGATCATCGTCTGTCAGTGGGTCAGTATGCACTAATTTCAGACCAGGAGAAGCACTTTGTGCAAAAAGCTGCCTTCGTATTTTTAGAAGTCTGCCAAAAGTGGCATAAAAATACTGAGGCAGACGATCCAAAGGGCTTGAGGACGTTGGGTATAAAAGCAAGCTGGGGTGACCTTGACCAAAGCACAGCCTGCTGGGAAAAAGAGAAAAAAAAAAACAAACCAAAACAAAAACACTTCCGTTTTTACTTAAGACAAATCATGTAGTTTGGAAAAGTTAAAATAGACAAATCTGCTAACTGGTGGCAAAAAATAAATGCTCAATATTTGTAGCTCTTCTTTTTTTTTTAAAGGTGAACCTAGTAACATTTTGTGAGGCTGTCTAACAGAGTTTCAGGAGCAGGACCACACCTCAACTGCAGCTCCTCTGGCTTAAATACCCTCCTAACCCTCTCCTCCCCTTTCGCTCTCACTTTCTGCACCTTTACCCCCCACCATGCTCTCTCTCCTTGTTTCTACTTGTCCTCTTTCTCTCCGTAAGGTCCTAAGGAGGTCTGTCGGGCCCGGGAGCCAAGGTGGTTTTCCCACAGTGCACTCAACCATCAGTACTACAATTACTACAAATACTAGTAGTACTACAGTACTACAATACTACAAAAATACTACAAAACATCCCGGGCCGGGGCCACTTTCTTCAGCCGTCGCCATGCCTGCAGCAGCAGACAGCAAATGTAAATATATTGACTTAAAGTACATTTAAAGGCCACGTTAGCTCTTGACAACTAACTTGTATCACAATCTCTGTCTCATTTTTGACAGGCCTGTGAAAAGGTCGTATAGTGCACCTAAAATAGTTTCTGACTGATTCTTTCTAAATGATCACAATCAGCTGCTCATTTCAGGCATCTCAGGTGTAATCAGTCTCTGATTGGACGACTGATTCTTCACTAAAACACCCTTGTGGAGCGAGTGAAATCTGATGCCACATTTAGAATGTAGATTTGGATGTGGTCATCTTTTTGTCACAGCTGAGAGTCCAGTGTGACTGTTGCTACATAATAAGTTGCACATGAATACTTTGAAGCATATGACTGTAGCTGCTGCAGCGCTCAGCTGAAGGAACAGCAGGGGAGCAGCAATTATAAATGACATTTCTAGGAGCTGATGGTGACATCAACAGCACAATTAACATGTAATGAATCAAAAATTCATGATGTGATGTCTCCTGCAGCTTTCACCAGGTTCTTTACTACAGTACAGTTTGTTAACTGTAGAGAAAGAAGAAAAGTTTCTTCAACAATCCTCCAATTCTTGACATTGTTGTGTCTCCTGTTTGTCAAAGAAACATTGAGCCAAGAAAGAATATTTGTGTCTGCTGTTTTTTCGTGCAGTGATCTCCGTGACTCAGACTCTGACGTGGGAGTCACAGTTTACTCACAGTGCTTTTGTGCAGCCTAGTGGTGCAATAAAAAGCAACCACAGAAGCTCCTCATAATGTTCAGACAGAGTCGGCTCTGCTGCATCTCTGGTCTGTTTGCATCATTTTGTTTTAAGTCCTCATAAGAGCTGATCCACGTTTTGCTGTGCTCACGAAATATATGATGATTTTATGATGCATTGCTGTAGATTAAACGACCCAATAATACATGAAATAGTTAAAATTTACTCAATCTTTAACATGTAGAGCATTAAAATGCAAAATAAAAATGAATGCAGCAGGAATATTAAAATGACTGTGAGGAACTTTCTGTTTTTGTTGATTTTAGCGGCCTCTCTGGATAGGAGTGGTAGTGACATGAGCGCCTACTGTCGTCGAGATCTTTGCTAGCATGTGCCAGGCAGGCAGAACTCTGCAAAACTTGTGCTTTTGTTTTGGAAGCGAGTGAAAAAGAGACTGCAGGATGGATCGCGATGAAGTAATGTATTTATATGTGACTAACAAATAGATTATTAAGCAGCTGTACAGCAGTGATGTCCCCCAAGACCTGTTAACGTATTTTTTGTAGGCCAACATTTCACAGCCATTTGCATGAACGTTACATGCAAACTAACAGCCATAGGTGTAGAATATAATTACATTACTGTCATTGCACAGAACAACCAAATTACAATAAATAAACAAACAAACGTATAAATAAATACATTTTCTTGTTTGAGTTTGTGGGATTTTGGACCTGATCATAGACATTTATAGTAACTACATAAAAATAATCTTTTCACAGAGGGTCTCATTTGCTGTTACAGGAAATGTATAATCATCAGAGGAATCATGAGACTGATTGAGAAGTGCTTAAAAGTTCCTCATAGTCACTTTAATCTAAAAAAGTGTTTTTGTTGTTTAACCTTGAGGTCAGAGAAACACAGATTTTCCTGCATGTTGTTTGCCCTCGATCCTCTCTGACCTGCTCCCAGCGGCTTCGATGCAATTAGTAAATGCAGTTTATAATTTGTTTAACGTGGTGCAGCCACGAAAATGCAGTTGTGCCGAATGTGTCAAACTAAACATGAAATTCATGCCATGTGCACAAAACTCATAGATTAAAGTCCGTCACAGTTTGACAAAATGCTGTAAAAGCGTGTTGTTCTGTCAGTGTGTGATGTAATAGGAACAGTCAGTCAGTGGTGACAGAGTCAGACACTGCAGACTGTGGAGAATCAGGATGTTACTGATCATTTCCAGGCCTCTTGTGCCTCCTAGTGGTCATGTCGTGTCGTGTTATAGTAATGGAGTTAAAAAATAATGGTGTCACTCTTGTGAGAGATTTATCTTATTTTTTCCAAAAGTGACTTAATGCTAATTCTTAATACCAGTGGAGTCAAGATGGCTGACATTGACATCAGTGACACACCTGTTATTTCCTCCCCACACTCCTCACTTTCCTTCCACAGACCACCTGACCCCAGTTACAGCTGCTGAATTAGTTTTTGCTCGTTTTAACTGTAGACTTAAGAAAAGATCTGTCATTTTAAGTAACTAAAACACATTAGGACAGCAGAATATGTTTTGCCTCTTTTCTCTCAGTGAATAAGAGTTAAAAGAAGTCTTCTGAATGAGATGAATAGTTTGATCAGTCAGCACTTTTCGTGATTACACAGTATAAAGTACACAGTGACCATTTTTTTCTGTCTTGTGACAGAAGTAAAGGAGTTGAGTTTTTGTGCTCATTTGATATCACACTGATAAACAGAAACCACCAGCAGTTTATTTCCTTTAGGGGGCATCTTCTCTCTCAGAATGGCAGTGTAGTCTGCAGCGTCACTGCCTCACACAGCTACTGCATCACCAACAAAATGACTTTATCATAATGTTCCCTCTGAAAATACAAGTTGAGGAGGAGAGAAGGGACGTAACGTTCGCCATCATGAGTCTCACACATGATCTCTCCTTGTTTTCTGAGCGCTCACCAGTGACACCTGATGTGTAACTGTAATCTAAACCAGATTATTTGAAGTAACAGTGAGTTCTTTGTGTCACTGGGAGCAACATCTTCATTATCTCTGTGTTTCTCATCGTGGTGAACACGGTGGTTTTGTACAACTTGGGAGGTCGAGTCTCTAAAGCATTTTTCACAGGCTGTGATCACTTGAGAAGAATATCTCATGTGGTGGATGCTCATGTGGTCTGTTTAAGAAAAAAACAAAAAGACTAACTCTACCGCAAGACTGCTTTGATCACACAGACATCATGTGATTTTTGGTAGATTTACAGCACGTGCAGCCGACTGCCGGAGGAAGTCTCACACGCAGGATGTTGACTGATGTGAATGTGGCTGTCAACCCACTGAAGGGATTTAGATTTTTATTATTAAATTATTAAAGTGATGCCAGCTGCACGCAGAGTTACAGAAGACAATACTGAGATTTTAAAACTTTGGTATTTCTAGTATTGGTTATTTAAACATTATTTTAGATTATCCTCCTGTTATTAAAAAATTTCAGAATGTCTCACATTTCCAAACGTTTACATGAGATGTTTTTAACAGATTCATGACAATTCCATGACAATATAACCAGGGTTGGGAAGGTTATTTTGGAAATGTAATAGGTTAAACATTACTAGTTATCCTATTTAAAATCTAATAAGAAGTGTAACTATTTCAATTACTTTATTAAATGTACCTTATTATATTTATTTACTTCTCTAGATTTCTACCAAATTTCAGATGTTTAAACCAGGCAGTGTTAATGGCAGTTGTGGGTCACTGCAAATTCAAACAAGAGAACAAATCAAAAGCATCGGAATAGCATCAAATTTTACAAAACTGAATGACAAAAGAAATCATTGTGCACATCAAAACATGCAAAGCAACAAAATGAACATTATTAAACATATAGCCTCAGCTTTATACTGAAAATATCCAGATGTAACCACTTTCGGAATCTTTAATATTTTCAGAAGTAACTTATTTAATTACACATTCTTTCTCAGTAACTACTTAGTTACATTTATTATCTAATTAATTTATGTAATTTCATAACATGTAACTGGTTACTTCCCAACGCTAAATATATCCAACAGATAATCTTTTTAGATTAAAAATATTTTTTTTTATTTCTGTCGCCTGTGAATGTTATTCTGTTCAGGCTGCATAATCAGACTTGCTAGCTTTTCTTCTTTAACTCAAACTCAGTTCCCAAGTTTTAAAATGACTGTTTTGTCCTCAATTATCAAATACGCAAAGTCTCATTATTGAAAAAAAGAAAACACGTGGTTGAAAGCTCAGGAAATGGGAAGAAGTAGACCTTACAATTAACTCTCATGCCATGAATTTAGATCATTATGAGGCAAAGCTTTCCAGCTAAAACTGTTTCAATTTTGCATGATTATGCAATTACATGTTCAGTGACTGTGACTGGTCATTTTGTTGGTTTGTAACAGCTTGAGATGCAACAATGTGTACTCATTACCCCTCCTCAAAGGTGCCTTTTTTTTTTTTTTTTTTTTTGCAAAGAATATTACAACTTCAGCTGAAGTCATTATTGCTCCTTGTGTTGTTTAACTGAATAACTGAACAATTAAAACTTAATGAATAATATTCACAGGTGGAGATTAGTCTAAAAGAAGAAAGCATCATTAGGAGTATTAGATATTTGTTTCCTCCTCCACATGTATTATATACATTCCTTGTGTTATTATCAATCAAATATTGTTTGGAATAAAAGGACGACTGAGTCATTCTGAATTGAAAATCTTGGTGTTTTTATTGTAAGTATTGCATCTTTAACTTACACAGCTAGAATCATCATCAGACTGCATGTTTTACAAAGGATGGCCACAGGTTCAGAACAGCGGGAGGACTCCCTACGCGAGGCTGCTCGATCGGTTGGGCTGACTCGACCTCAAGGACCCGTTTGCTCAAAGTCAACTTCCTGGGAGACTGACGCCAGAATGGGCCGTAGTTTGCAAAAGACTAATTGCAACTTGCAGTGAACTGGTGAACTTCTGGCTGGGCTGCAAAAACTAGAGAGTTAACCCTGACCTGAACCACTGTCAGGGCAGCATGTCTAAACCTAACACAGGTAAAAACTAGACTTCTGTGAACATCAGCTTATGAAGATATGCTTTTGTTGAGAATCTGCAGTAAAGCCAGAAACTCGTCAGGTCTCCCAACTAACTTGAGCTTATCCATGACCAGTTTGCACAGAACTGACTGACAGCTAAGCTCAGTCAACGTTCAGTGCAAAATGAATCTACTTGTCTTTTTATGACAAATAATCTTCAGAAGTTGACAATTCTGGATTAGCAGGTGAGAAACAGCCCAACTGAGATGACTGCAGACTCGCCATGGACAAGGTGCCTCTCAAAAGCTCAGCCTTAGCAAGAACATGGAGCGCGCACATACACACTCACACACACACAGCCACACATGACACAGACTCACACACTACACTCACATGAGAAAGGACAGACCTGGCTTCAGTGAAATCAGTTCTTATAGCTTGTTTTATCTCCTCTTGGAACACAAGTTAGGAGCAGTTTGCCACATGAGGAGATACAAAGAGTGCTAAACGGTTTTCCCACTTTTTTTTTTAAACCATCAATTGTCCCAATGTAGTAAAAATATACTGTTCACTGAGGAAGGGTAAAACATCACCAGGATGTGATCCAGGTCTGCATTAGGAGTGAAATTCATTTTGTCGTCAAACGCGGGAACTTTTTCCTGTCAGCAGTGCAGGTTCATAAAACCAACATATGAAGACGAAACGAGAGAACAGAAACAAAGAGGTTAATAACTTAAACAGGGAAGAATAAATGTAAACTGTCCCTCAGAGAGAGAGAGAGAGAGAGAGAGAGATAAAGAGAGAGAGAGATAAAGAGAGAGGACACAGAGGTGTTCTGAGGTTGTTTTGGCATTTTCTTTTTTTTTTTAATAATCAAGCACCAAAAGTGGTGACTTTCTGATTCAATGCCAAGTCTGACGACCTCAACGAAGTTCCGCGCGGAGCTCACAAACTCTACACCTTAATATTGTCCTTCAAAGAAACCAAAGGATTTGTTCTTTTTTGTTTCACTTATTCTTTTAAGTCTCAGTCAGAGGCCTTGTGTTGTAAATGTAAGACACATTTTTTTTGTCAACTAAATCACAAGTCTAATAGAGACTACAATCCTCATAATAAAGGAAAGTGGAGTTTTAGACCCACTATAATGTTTTAGTAGCTGGCTCAATATTTGCCAGTAAAGTCTTGGCTTTCGATAAGCCTTGTGCAGAGATATCCCCCCCACCAGACTCCCAGAAACAAATCGTTCAGGAGAATTAACTAACGAAATGGCGAATGTTTCACCTTGCATGAGAAGGCTCCATTTTGTCTTTCAGCCCATCTCGTTGTTTCAGGTCTGCAGTTGTGGTCACAGCATGTTGTTGGGGAGTTGGATCCAGACAAGGCTTGGAGACTCTAAACAGGCCAGGCTCAGCACTAGGAGCAGCTTAGGGGCCAATTACATTTCAAGTGTCCACTGAATAATACATCAGAAAAATGAGAACAAAATGGCTACATTTCTTTTCCCGCCCCACCCTCCAAACCCCTGAAAACAAAACAATAACCCATAAAATATACAATTCTTAAAATAAGGAAGGAGGAAAAAGCATCCAAAAAGAGGAGTAAAATAAGACAGACCCAAAATAAGTTAACTTCTTTTTCCCCAATGCTTGTGTTCTTTGAGGGATAGAGAAATAAATATTTAAAAGGCCGGTGTGTTTTTTTGTTTCACATACAAAAGGACTCATGACAGCTCCATGAGAGAAAATGACAGCGTAAAAGGAAACAAAACACAGAGAACTGTGGTTGAAGTGCAATTCTTAATGCCAGTGGAGTAGGGATAGCTAACATTGACATCATTAACACCCGTTTTCTTCTCCCCACACTCCACGCTTTCCCTCCACAGATCACCTGACCACCAGTGGAATGCCAAATACAGCTTCTTCGCCCCATTCAGGAACATTCTAAACACGAGAAAATAAATAAAAAGAGTGCCACAAAGACTCAGCGTTCTCCGACAGAAGTCCATCTGGGTCGCTTTTCTGCAACTGGGTGGGAAGTTGTTCTATCGTTTTATCACGTTGAAGAGTTTTCTTTTCCTTGTCAGCACAGCAACAGAATGAGAAACTCCAAATTCCAAAGTTTCTACTGACAAAACGGAACAAAGTAATCGTGTCCACTCTGAAGAGGGTAAAATTTGTCCAGAAATTAATTTAAAATGCACAATAAACACAGGTCAAACAGAGGCAATAGTTCTATCCGTGAGCTATACCTTTTTTTTAAAATTCATTCTTAAAGTTTAATTTATTAAACTATTTGTATGTACATAAAA
>JAQLOL010000019.1:17072094-17088472 GCA_029783665.1 Naso thynnoides | reverse complement strand
CCCCCCCCCCCCCCCCCCCCCCCCCCCCCCCCCCCCCCCCCCCCCCCCCCCCCCCCCCCCCCCCCCCCCCCCACAGCAACAGTATCAGCTTTATGCCTCCCCTCTATGTAACGTGAAAGCACGCCAGGCTTCTCACATGCATGCTGCTCAATCTCAGGCAGTCACATGTCTGTTTTAGAAGCGGATGGGACAATGTGAGGCGAATGTCTTGATCTCTTATTCTCTCGTCAAATTCAAATACATTTAAGAGCAAATTCAACACCTCATGTCACCACATAAGAATAAGATTTGTTCATTTTATTCACTTCAAATAAACAAATAATCTATGGTTTAATCCCTGGATTACAGACGCACTGCAACTCTGGTGTTCCCTTCATAGGATGTGTTCTACTTACACATTCAAAAACTAACAAGTGTCCTGGTTTTGTGATGAAAACAATGAAATAAAATTGCAATAAAAATAGAGATGTACGGATACCATTTTTTCCTTCCTGACACTGATTAAGATACCCAAACTCGTTGATCGGCCGATACTAAGCTAAAAAACAATTCCTTACACATTTCCTTTGACTTTCCAGAGTAAAATATTGCAGAATGCTGAAATTTTGCTAGCTCTGTCAGCTCTCGCTGTTCTTCTTCATCACTCTTGGAAATAGTTGCTGCCAGAGGCAGGACAGCCCAACTTCCTGAGTGCTGTTTCAGAGTGGCAAAGAAAAACTGATTTCAGGTATGTAATGCCAGTCAGACCTAACTGAGCTAATTGAGAAGTAGCTGGGTACCTTTTATTACCACTAATAAATAACATGGTATGGTATCTGACTGGTGTACAGATTGGTGTACTCACCAATACGGATACCAGCATTTCCGATGGTACTGGCAGCATTTTCCCATACCAGTATCAGAACAACTCCAAATAAAAATGCTGCCAATAACCACATTAAATCAGTGTCATCTCAAAACATTTGTACTGTGGTGTGTCTGCCTCTGCAGCAGCATGACTGTATTATATAGTGATTTCAGCAGTAGGTTGCTGAATCTGGCCACGAAGGCAAGAGCAAATAAAATGGAAGCAGGTAATTGCTACTTCTCCTTACCTTTATGTGTGCTTTGGCTTTGTTGAGCAGGCCCAGGGTTGTGTGGCGGTTGCAGTCGGGTCCCAGAGGTATGAGGGCCTTCAACCGCTCCAGACACAGCCGCAGGTGAGCTCGTCTGCAGAGAAAAGAGAAGCAGAGAGACAAACACATGGTTAAAATACTTGAAGGACAGTGAATGACTAATGACTGGATGGTCAAATGTAAGATGTGTTGCATATCGGTAGTTAAATGCCTTGCTCATTAGCACCTGGGAAATCATTTAGGCAGTTGGGGAGGTTCCTCATTAGGGGTGGGAATTGCCAAAGGCCCAACGATGTCATATCATCACGATACCTAAGTCACAATACCCCATCATCATGATATTGGGATATGTTGGTTACTGCGAAATCAGAAATTTCGATTTTCTCACTTTTTTGAACAGCAAATCATTTTCCTTAAGTTGAACGCTGTCAGCAACATCTGTTTCATCCAATATGACACATTTTTCAGTCTATTTATCTCTGTTTAATAATTTTTCATTGCATTTTTTATTACCTCACCCGTGAGCAATTTTTTAACATTTTAACCAGTATAATCCAGTTACCAACCAGTTTCCCTCATTTGCAGTCCACGGCAACTTTATAGCTTTATAGCGTTGACTTTAAAGCTCAAAGGGCAAGTCCACCTTATTATTCAATGTCGTTCTCTATTTTGTCATGCGCAGATAAGGGCGCACAGGTGTCAAGCTATTGACACAACTTTACACACACCTCAGTCAAAAGCAACAAACGTATAGCTGTTCTAAACAGGTCCTGATAAGCATCAGCGCGAGGATTTCTCCTTTAAAAAGATTTGTGCCTTTGCACCTCAGTACATGCAGTATTTTGTCAACTTTGGATTCAGGCTCACCGACATGCACTGTATGCTTACTCTTACGTAGAAATCAGCTCGTAATTCAATATGATGATTCACGTCTCGTCTAAGCCTCGAGACAGTACAGTACCCTCTGTTGGTATTTTTCGCACCCTGCTTTAGTTACCTTTCTTGTCTACATTACAAACAGCAAGTGTCAGCTGAGGGAGGGCACGGAGGAAAGGTGTAATGGCAAATTCCTGAACCCCGCTCATACGCTCCATCATCCTGGCAGTCCCTTTTCTGTGACTGCAGACAGGCTCCTGGTACTATCTGTCCGGCTAATGGCCCCGGGTTGAGAGGTAAAGAGAGATAATTGTGGCAATAACACAATCAGTGCTCCATTAGCAGGAGCTGCCCTTTCAGCTAGCCTTAAGGGAACAATGGAGAGACATTAAGAGCAGGTGGAATCAGCGGAGCGACCCAGACTCAGGAACTATCTCTAGGGGAGCCTAAGGCAGATGAGCAAAGGGGACCAGAGCAGGAATTCACTGCGCTGATATCACTGGGCTAGACTGCTCCCTGATATGGTCCGCTGCTTTAAGACTGGTGGAGGCATGTGAGTGCTGGCAAAAGTGTATCTGTCTGCATGCATGTCAGTGTTTGTGTGTGAGTGTGAGGAGGGGAGGTTCAGCTGTGCATGGATGGTGCTGATAAGAACACGAGAGCAGAGCGGGCCATTACACCCGTTCAGCATGCACGAGTGTGCGCTTAAACTATGCGAACAGGACAAGTGCTGCGTGTCGAGGGGAGTGAAAGAGGAGACGTCCTGATTGTGATTGTAGTGCTGAAAGCTTGGAAGTCTCAGGATGCAGAGTGCACACACACTTGCAGTCCGGGAGGTTGTGATGATGTCTGATCAGTGTGTGTGTGATTAATCTGGCTCAGGTCATCTTTCTTTGCAATCAGTGCTACTAACAGGAGACAGCAGACACCACCTTTGCTCTTTATGTGTGAAACGTCTATCTGTACTCGTCTCATCCGAGCCCCAACACCACCATCTTTGCCCTGCGAGTTCACTCACACACACACGCGCGCGCACCCACACAGGTATCAGCTGGCAATTAATCACATTCTACTCTTTGGCAACAGCCTGAGGGGGGAATACATGCAGCTCCACCTTGTAGTCTAAGACACGCTCCAGAGAGGACAACATGTTAGAAAATCTGTCTCGCTGATTCCAATTCTGATTACTTTGTTAAACTGTCATTGGAATTATAACTTGATCATGTGGAAAGATGGTATTAAATTTATTTTACGGCAAATAACAACATAACCATTTTCAGATTAAGTAGGCCATGTACATGGGATGTTTCAACATTACTGATACGCCAATAAATTATTTATTGTGCAGCTGTAGCAGAAGAGCACAACTATCATTTCACATTACACACGAAGAACAGACACATAGCTGCTCAGATACGTCAATTATTTTTTCAACGCTTACACTTCAATACTACTCATGCACATATACGCTGCTAGTGCATGTGGTTCACTCTTATTTTTCTCTCATTCATAATTTCAAACATTTTTCAACACATGGGCATGACACATAGGACATGTTTAGGCTTATCTGTCTGTCTGTCCAGCCTGTCGGACGCTGAGTTAACAAACTCCAGACACGGGACACCACGGTCTTCTCCTCCACTCTCATCGAGACTAAAACAACCATCTTAGCAGACAACCCTTAGATAACCCCTACTTACAACCACTCCTGCCCGTCTCCCAACCCTTCCCACTCCCTGACACAACTGACATGACCGACGTACAAAGGAAGCAAGAGGACACGTTGACCGCACAGGCACCGCAGAATGTCGCTGTATTTCTGGCCCAAGCTGCAACCAAAATACTTCATTATGGCTCTTAACTCTAAGACTTCTATTAGCGACTGTGGTGTGAGGCATCACTTGTTGGGGCTGCTGAATCACCACTTCTTGCAGAGTCAGTGAGAAACCACAAGCACTCCTCCAGATCCACATAATGAGGAGGAGTCTGTCCTCACTCAGCACTTTGAGTTCCGGATCGTTCCTTTTCACGGCTACCTTCTGTGCTGTGTGATTTCCTCTAAAAGCAAAAAGCAAAACACGTGCTGCTGGTTGGCAGCATTCAAGCACCCCCGCTGTGCCTCTTATGATAGACACGCGACACGTCAGCCTTACATTTGTTCTAATCTATGGGTGCATGCAACACACTGATAACTACACAAGGCAAAAAAAGCACCAAAAAATATCAGAAGGAGTGTCTGAGGAATAGGGCTGAGTGATATAGGCAGAAATTTATGATGCAGTATTTGTAGACTGTATCTCAAGACACAGTATATATCTTGCCATTTTAAAATCTCCTCAAAAGCTTTTCATTAATGCTAGAGCTGGGAGACTAAAGTGAAAATTGCGAATTTTTTGACCAAATTTCCTCTCTGACATGACAGTAATGTAGGGACTATTGGCACTTTGAAAAAACATTGACACATTTCTGAACAATAATCATAATAGTAAAGTAATGAAGATATAATGACTGTGGGAAAAGGCAACTGTTAAGACAAGTAGAACAGTTTGAGAAGTTGAGAAAATTACATCACTTTACTGAGATGCAGCATTTTAAGTCAGGAAAAAACACCATTTATTCCACACCAGTATACAACGATATCCAATATCTGAGACAATATATTGTCTCATATCTCAGTAACGATATATTTTTATTGCCCAGTTCTACTGAGGACCAGTGTGTGACTGTGAGTGTGTATGTGTGTGTCTTGTGTAATTCACAGTCTCAACACGAGCTTCCTGGCATCGAAAGTATCAAACTAGAGCTCCTATTCTCAGCAGGAATGTGTTAGAGAAATGATTCTGGAAAAAAACAGACTGATTAAGTCCTCACAGAAAACTGAAGATAATGGTGGAGACTGGTTTATCATGTTAGACTGTAACCACCAGCATTATCTCTAACTGTCTCATTGAAGGGTTAAAGGTCATAAGCTACTGGTGATGCCCCCCAGGACAGGTCACTAATCCCTGAAAAGGTTTGTTATGTAGACCCACAGCCAAAGAGCTTAAATCTTTTGCAGCTTACAATATGAGTGGCGGCTTGTGACCATAAATACCTGCTTGCTGCAGCCAGGATTTCTCTTTTACTCTCCTCCTCTTTTAGTCACGTAACAGAGCAACCATCTATAGAGCTACTGTGTGCCTGGGTTCTTAGAAAAGGTCGATGCTATTTAGGTAAACAGCTATGGATTTATTGTGCGGCCCGATCACTTCGAGGATGGTTTAGATACACTTTGTTTAAGAATGTGACGTCACAGGACGACAGGCAGCGTAAGTAGGTTTCTGTTAATGTGGCATCGCCTTCATCAGGGGTTAAACTGCTGTGCTGACAGAAGTGAACACTAGCATTAGCATGTTGATTAGCCAAAAGCTTTCTGTTTGTTGATGGAACTATTGGCGATATTAGCTGTATTATCAGCTAGCTACATTTATAAAGTTATTAAGTTTAAAAAAAAATCATAGATGCAATTAATACAAAAGGTCAATTGCAGTCATGTTTTAAATATAAAGTCAGCGAGTTTTAAAAATAAAATAAATTGAAAGAAAATTAATCACAAACTATTCTGATAATCAACTAATCGTTACACTCATTTCTCAAATAAAAAAGTAAAAAGAACTGCTGGTTTAGTGTCTTAAATGTGAGGATTTGCTGCTTTCTGTGTCAATTATGAAAATAAATGAGGAGTCTTTGTGTTTTGAGCCGTTTTTTTGGACATAAGAAGCAATTTGAAGATGTCACATTTGGCTCTGGGCAATCGAGATGAGCATTTTTAGCACTCTTCTGACATTTAATGGAACAAATGATTAATCGAATAATTAATCGCAAAAATAATTGGCAGATTAATCGATAATGAAAATAATCGTGAGTGGCAGCCCTACTCTTGGGAACCTTAAAACAATCAACTGCAGCACGACGACAAAAAAAAAAATCTCAATCAAAAGTCACAACTGCAGTGAATAAAAGGATCAATAAGACTGACAGGGTGGAAAGAGTTGATGGTTCAAAAAGATCTGCAGAGTGACAAATGAGAAATTATGAATGAAAAAATCCCTAATGCAGACTAATGGTAGTGAAGGCTGTGTTTTCAGTGTCTAATGAATGGCACAGCAAGCTGCAGGTTGCCTGAATGGGGAACTCTTCATCTGTGGCGGATTACATAACACGTGGCCAGTTGCTACCAGGACCTGTGCTCCAAACTGTCACGCACAGCAGGGATATCAAATCCCTCGCTGACAAGAAGACAACACAAGCAGAAAAGCCTTGGTTTTTTTTTTCCGTATTCAGCAGCGGGAGATTCCCGAGAAACTGAGCGAATATAGATGCCGGTTTCATTTTGTTTCTGTGTGGTTTGTTTTATTTGCTGCCTTGCAGGTATACCTCAGCAAACAGCTGCTTTTGAAATCCCACGCTCTCTCTGGTAGTGAGGCAGTGAGCTTCTGTGGACTCGAGTCTTAACTCGGATCGATTATAACGGAAGCGGCTATTCGAAGAAAAACATCTAAAGCTGCTGCACGAGTTCATGGGAGTTACCTGGAACTCACAGCTTAAATGTGTGCAGCTTGTAACCTGCATTTATAAAAGCTGTGTAGACAGAAGCTTTAGTTTGCCCTAATGATGATGGTCAGATTATTTTCAAACTTCACATGCACAACAACGTGGCTTAGTTCAAAAATTAACTTGAAACATCAAATATATTTAAAGAGGCAAAACACAAATGTAAATCAGAAGCATCAAGTGTTACTATTAAACATGTTCAAATGTGTAGCAATTGTTTTATGAATACAAACCGTGCAATAAGTCTGCAATACAAATAAAGCTCAGATTGTTTGCATGACAAATCCAAACTTCCATTCTGCCAGCATGTGTGAGCGCATGTGCCTCTTAATGCTTGTGTGTGTGTGTGTGTGTGTGCTCCTGTGCCTCGTTTTCTCTGACGGGCCCCAGATGGGTACACAGGCAGGCAGCTCCTGCCTTTTGGCTTTGACATGTGAGCGAGCAGCCAGCCGGCCCCGGGTCACTGCACCACGCCTTTCCTCCTCATCCACCCTCCTCTCTAATGAATCATGTGCGGGACCCTGCCCTTCTCGCCTAAATCCAACAACTTTCTGTCCTTCTATCCTTCCTTAAAATCAGATTAAATGCAAAATGCCACATTTATATGGTTTAATACCTCTGAGATTATATTGAAATGGTTGAGAATTTTAATCATAATCAGAAATACACTTGTTTTTATATTAAAACAAATCTGTCTTCCTCTCACCATAGTTGTTTCACCTGTTGCAGAAATGCGTCAAACTGCCTCCAATCTGACTGAAGCTGAGTCCTTTTTAAAAGGAGCACTTTGAAGCTCTCCCTGCTGGTATGGTAGAGCTGCCCACCATCGCTCTTACAGAACCTACGCACATCATATGTACATCACTCGTCAGTGCAGCGAACAACAACAGCTCTGCACTCGACCTCTCTCGCCCTTGTTTTATACATGCATACACACACACACACACACACACACACACACACACACACACACACACACACACACACGTGGAGGGCATGTGCCTTTGAATAAAGGGTACGTGCAGCTCAGTGCACATGCATACACATACATTTTTATATCAGATATCTCTGTGGTCTAACTTCTAGTGTCATACATAAGTTGACAAATACCCCTCTCAATGTTTGCCGGTGTGACCTGAAACAAGTGCAAAAGCACCAACAAGCTGTAATTCGAACATCATGAAGTCGACAAGAGCAATTAGCAGTAGAGTACTGAAAATAGTTCAATGATTCAGGAGAGATAATGGAAGACAGAATTGTGAGGACATTTTAAACAGACCCAGAACGCTTTTCTGTTCTCTTCTGAGCACATCCTCAGTGCTGTTAAAATACCAAAACAGGGACTGTTTGTTAGGCCTTTTTGACCACAGGGGCCCTTTCAGCCTAATGAGTGTTTTTTGTTTGTTTGTTTGTTTTTTTTTGGATTAAACTCAGGAAATTTACCTGCTTTTCATCCTCATAAAACTCACTACAAGTTTTTAGCTTGGCCTTGCTGTGCCCCAGGAAATGTCACAGCCCCTGCGGCACAGAGCTTTCTAAAGGTCAGAGATTTTTTTGGAGTGGCTCTGCTGTACTGATCAGTGCTAGCTAGCAGTTAGGGCTGGGTGAATTTCAATTTCCAGTTTTGACTTCCCATGATCATAAAAACAAGATAATTGAAAGAAAACAATTGACCCCTCTGTAAGCACCGCCCTCAAATGCAAACGGGCCAATCAGAGTGTATCATTTGCCAGCTCTGACTTCTACTTCTAGCTATTGAGAGCGCTAGCAAGCCTGGCCAGCTAAGCTACAGTCATGGCTGCAGTCTGGAAATAGCAGCTCTCAAAAGTCTGCAGCACAAACCTGACCAAAAAGTCCTGAAATTGCTCGTTTTTCCAAAAATTACACAATATTTCTCCAAGGAGTGCAGTAAGTTACAGTGAGAGCTCCATGCTAGCTCCAAAAGCTTGACAGACATAGCAACAGTAACTAAGGAGGGCGTGGCTTCAGGAAGGGTCAATCATGTGCTGCATGTCAAGTCTGTAAATCAAGCGCACCCTTTCCCAGCAAATGCGCTCGGCCCCTCTCCTAAAGCCCAAACACAAAAGTTTCAGCAGCAAGTAACAACACATTTCCTCTCCAGTCGCTTTGAGACTTTGTTAGTACAACTTATAATAGGCAGAAAGTGACCCGTTGGGTTAAGAGGAAAGACAAAACAAACACTGTGGTGGAAAAAAATTTGGTTTCATGGAATCAGACTTGGAAAGAACTACAATCAAGAGCAAAATATTACACAGCGGCTGCTTCTCCTGCCACTTTAATCAAGGACACTCTGTGCACGCAATCACAAATCAGTGTGGCTCTCGTAGGCATAAGGAAGTAACTGATGAAATCACAGTCTTTCTCACTAAGGACATGTGCCCCAACATGCCCCAAATGCTCAATACAAATTACAGGTCACACCAAGTATACTGTATGTATTTAGTCTGCAGGAGGTTGTGGCAGTGCACTGCAACATAGTTGGTAATATTTATTTTTCAATTACATTTTTTTATATGTGATTAATTTTTGTTTTTTAGATAGAGATTTGCACAAATTTAAATTCTGATGTTTCCTGTGGCCAGTGGGTACTGAGAGGGAAGGAGAAGGGCAGAAAAAATAGAAAATAAACATTCATGTGAACAAAAATAAACAGCAATAACAGTAAACTGGAACCGAAAGAGTAAAATAAATCTAACTATATTTTTACCTCCATGTAGGAAACAAAAGCAGCTGAAAACAGCACTAACACAACATCCACAGTTTCTGCTTAGTTTTAATTCAAAATCTTCTGAAACCAACACTGTTAGTCCAAGAGCCAACAAAGTAGAAAATAAAATATGACTGCCCTAGATTTCAAACTTGTGAATACATAAATAATGGATAACTTCTCAGGCCATCCAAGATGTCTGAGATAATTACTGGACGTGCACTTAAAGGGGAGGTTCAGATTTCCAGCCCAGATACCAGTCAATACACTTCACTTTGGCAAATCCCACACTCTCTCAAACCCATCTAACACACACACACACACACACAATTTGACCTACTTCTAATACATGCAGAGGGGGAGGAAATCTGACCCTTCACCCAGTTATTACACTAATTACACATCACAAATGACCGTCTCAGTGGTAAATCTCTCAAATTGGCATGTGAAAGGAAATTAAGACATTATTACAGAGGCCCTCTCAGGGAGAAAAAAAAATAAAAACTTGACTTTGCGAGCAAGCTAATTGTTCCTCCTCTGCCTTACTCCTTCTCCAGTGTCGAGGCTCATTTAAAGCAGCCGCAAATCATGATTCAAAGTGATGTCAAAGATTATTGGAGTGATTAGAGTATTTTGTAATGCAAAGCCTCATTTAAAGTAGACTAAGCCACGTCCACTAAGCACTACATCAAATCAACGGCAAAAGATCTCACTGTGCGGTGGAGGAGGAACAATTAAATCAAGCCGAGACAATGTGGGCACACGTTTTTCTTTCTGCACAAAACATTCAAAATCCATTATTTTATGGATAAAATCAGTAAGACACTGGTTACTCAAATGGTCCAGAGTCGTCGCAAAAGCAAGTCACATGTCTCCCACATCATTAATGGTAAAACAACATGTGAACATGTGGCACACTGATCTATACTCTGCAGATAGCGACATTCAATATACTGCACATGGAGAGGGACAACTCACATGGCAGCCCATACGTTTGTTTCCCATGATGCTCTACAGTGACTGCAGGAATCACTATTGAACACATTCAAAACTGCTGAGGACAGATGATCACATATTAATGGAATTACACTTCCGATAGTGCATAAACACTTGGAGTATTTTATAGATAACCTTGTTTAACAGTTAAATTCAATATGATGAAGTACTTGCATTTGGCTTGAATTATAGTGCAACTATTTCATCAGGAGAAAACCCCTGAAATGTGCATTAACAACTGTGCCTACGCACTGTAGCTCATACACATGAACACATAATGCAACAGAAACATACACCAAACTGCAGGAACAAACAACGCTTCTCTGTGTTTGCTCATCACCTTTGTTTACTTGCTAGCTGACAACACAAAGAGTGGGGTTGTTGTTTCGGCCAAAGATGCCACTGCTTCTATTTATACCTCCAATGTGTTTTGTCTTTTTTTTCCCTTTCTGTTGAGGGGTGGTTTATTCTTCTCCTCTCACATGACTGCTGTTGGGTTGCACAGCCAGGGTCACATGTTTACCCATACAGACCGTGGCACCTGACTGAATGTTTCTTGTTCTTTTTTAATAGAGGAAACCACCGCTCACTAGGTTGACTGCTCGAACAGTCAACAAAGAGCCAACAGCCTAGCAGCAGAACTGGCGGCCATCATGTGCACTTTAGCCAATGACAGTGTTATTATTTGAGCTGTAAATGGCAGGTTCAGGCACAAGCTAATATGCTGAATAGGTGTGGATTGAGATTGCAAAGTCATACTTTTAGCCTTTTTCCTTATTGATGAAAACTTTGTGCTCATGATTTATGACTTGACAGATGGTTCTAACATCAGCCCATGGAAGGTACATGACGTGTAGGCCTAACTGATATAGTGTCGTTAATACAAGCTAGATAATGCACTGGACCACCACAGTCGTAGAGATCTATGGGAAAACCTTGTTATTAAGAAAAAGATACGCGGAAATGGGGGTTGTAAATCTAAGCTAGAGTGCTGATATTTTGTCCACTGCCAATGCGTCCCTCAGTCCATCACGTTTCCACACGCACATGCAAGATTAGAGCAATCTTTGCCCTACAGCAACTGTAGGCTCTCTTTTCAGATGGGCTGATGCTTGCTTCCCTCATCTCTTTTCTGAAACACGGACAGATGGGATAGATGCAAAGAGTGGAGAGTTAGATAGTGAGGGTGAGAGATATAGAGAGTGGGGGAGGAAGAAGAGTATTCTGCCTGTGTAATCTGCCCAGAAACTAGCCATGGGCACAAATGAGAGGCAGTCTGTCAGAAGTTCCACTGGGTTTAGCGATGGCAAACGAATAAAATCTAACTCGTTTCAAGTTCTGACTTAAATTTTTATATCAGTGCTACATATTTTGCCAAATACTATGAACTACTAGAAAATACATGAAAGAAATGCATGCTGCAGGTTGAGCACATTCATCTGAAGAGTCAGGAGCGTGTATATTTTATGCATGGGTGACACTAGTGGAAATTTAACCCCTAACCTTAAAATATTAAGAGCTTTGCTCTCTTTATTGCACTACAAACGGACATGGGAGTGAGTAAACTGTTTTGACAGTGACAGCTGGTAAGTGCTCATAAGGCTACTTAAACTGCAAGTGTGAGGAAATTCTGCTGATTTTCACATCTTTGTCTTTCACTTGATACTGAACACTAAATGAGCAAGGAACAAGGACACAGATCTTTGTGTCTATTGATAGAAACATACTTTAACACTAGCAGCTCGACTTTCCAGGATGCTCTTCAGTAAAAAAAAAATGCTCTTGCTCAGATGCAACCAGCTTTGCCAAGTGTGATGCCCTGACCATTCAATCATCCACTGAGAGTTTTACTACACTGTCTGAACTGACAGCCAATTGTTAAGTTTGATAAACAGAACTGAGGAATGAGGGGAATGTTCATCTCACTTCCACAAACAGCAACTGTGCTCTCGTCTACAGAATTAAACAATTATTAAGTATGGGATTCCATGAGAACTACGCCGGATGATGACCCATATTCTGGTTAGACGGTAGACTCGGGGAATGCAGAATGGATGAAAATGCATGGCTGCATGTGGGTGGGTGGGTGGGAAAGGGAATTTCAGAGCAGACAGGCAGTTGTGACCTCAATCCCAAAAACGAGATTCAGTGTGCATCGAGGAGTGAGTATCATTCCGATGGCAGTTGAGCTCACAGTAAAAACGCATATGGATTCAGAGCTGAAGCCACAATGGAAACTGAGAGCAATAAAATGCAAACAGACGTTCAAAAATCAATTTGGCCTGAGAGGAATCCAACCCACCGCTGCTCAACCAATCAAAAGGCCACAAGTGGTAAATAAAGTGTAACCCAGTTGATTACTCGGACAACCAATGCTGCTGTCATGCTAAATCCGCTGAAGCCACTCCAAGCTACAAAAAACATCCACCATGATGCATAGCAACAGTGCAGAGGAAGGACAAAGGACACACTGGAAAAAACGGAAACACAGAGGACAAAATGAGAGAATGAAATAATAGTGCAGCATTTTGCCCTCTTCCAACAACAGTCACAGACACAAACACGTGTTCACACACACACACACACACAAATTCAGAGCTCATTGGAGTAGAGAGAGTGTGTGAGTGTATGTGTGTGTGTGTGTTGGGGGGGGCTAGCTGTGAGGCAGGGCCAAGAGGCTCCAGGGCTGAAGCCCATCACTAACACACGGATTAGTTCACACGTGCACACTGCCTTTTAATCTGCTCCACTGACAAAGGTTGGAAGAGAGTAAAGGAGAAAGGCAGGAAACAAAGAGATGAAGTTAAGGACGGAGATGGCCATAAAAATGGACAAAAACCAGAGAGGAGAGGGAGGGGGAAGGAATTATTTAGTCTGGCTCTGCCCTCCTTCCGTTTAGCTCAGATTTAGCTGAGAATCAGTCTGGCAGTAAAGGTTGTCTCTAGAATTGCAGCGGCAAATTGTTGGACAGACCAATCAGCGACTAGCCGGGGTGGTTACATTTGATGACGTAGATGTCAAACGCTTGTCCACCGTAGTTCAATCATGGCAGCAGCCTATTCACGTAGTGAACTAGGCTACCAAAAACCCCTCATTATTAAAAAAAAACTGCCCAATACTAAATAAAAGGAATGTTTCGGCCAGAAAGATAATGACCTTAGCAACCCGGAAGGTACTGTTTTTTTGTGATTACTACACATAGGGAAAAATAGGATATTTTAGTGGGAGTCTTTCTACCAATCATGTGCCCTGCAGACTGACACTCACGCAGCCTCAGCTACAACACAACACGTACATATAAAGAAATTTTAAAATTAAAAAAAAAAAACACAAACCAACGGACAAAAGAACTAAAACTGACATGAAAGGTTAATATCACAACACAATATAACAATATCTATGTGATTATTTCATAGCTTGTGGAAAAGGAATGTTAGTTTACTCACTCATCTTGTCTGCAGGTTACCAATTTTGGAGCCACTGTCTCTGGGAAGCAACAGATAGTAGCTGCCGCTGTTCACGCTTAGCACAGGCCTGTTGCTGCATCTACTCAGTGATAATGTGATTTTATTTCAAGCGATAAACGTCTGATTGTTTCTCTTCACGATGCATGGTGGGTTGGGATATCAATCACAACACAATATAACAACATTTATGTCATAAACAGATGGTGACGTTAGTCTTCCTACTCACCTGTCTGTATAGTCAAATAGCCGGGCCCACATCATGCGTCATACGGTCAATGTCAATGCCAATTAGTGTAAGGCTGCTCCAATAATTTTACACTTAACCCAATACTGTGCCTACAAGGATCGAAATTCTGCCAAGAATTGCCAATGGAGCGTGGCCAGACCAATATCACAAAGTGAATTTATTTGCGAAGTACATTTGTGGTCTGGTTTACCAGGCTAGGAATTACCGGGGCAGAGGGGTAAAGACATGGAGCAAGGGACTTGCCTTAAGGTGCCTTGAACACACGCCACACTAACAAGTTAAACAAGTAATGTGATGAGTACACTTTGTCTTTGGCAAATCCCTTTCGTAAATGCAGATGGATTGTGTAGCATTATCTGTCCAACAACTTTTTATGGGGCATTTTGGCTTTTGTTTTTTCTTCACAGAAGGACGGCACGCAACAATTAATTTAAATTGTGAACAAGTTAGTGGTCAGTGACAGAAACCCCTCTGTAACCCTGGACAACCCACATGCCTTGCTCTCCTCCCATCTGTCCTAATGTTTTCTTTGCGAGTCCCACCCTGCACAACACCACCCAACGTCACTGACCCACCCACAACTCATCACTTTTTCTTTATCCCCATGCAACAAGAGGGGTAAGGCCAGAGGCTTTGGATTAAAACTTCAATATGGCTTGGCTCCTAAAATGGGCCTGGTGTAAGGCCAGGGAGATCCAGCAGATGTTGACTCTGGGGGAAGGGAAGGGATGGTGTTGGATGGATGTGTGTGGGAGGGGATTGCCCTGTCAGACCACATCCTCCTTACAGCTGTGCAAGTGTTTTCATACATTCAATAGATGTTGGGGGTGGAGATGTAATCTAAATATCCTGCATCAACTTTTAATGTACAAACACACGTGTCACAACACTAAGAGGCATACCATCTCTTTCTCAATCATGGAGGTTAAACTCATTGGCTTGTTCAGTCAATTAACCTAGCCGGGTTGGCAAATGTCATCCAGTGTACGCAGAATGTGATGTAGCCGTTGAGTGAGTTAGGGTTGTAGACTTGCTCTCATTGGTGAAAAGCTAACCGCTGTGATTGGTCAGAAGGCAGTGGTGTTTCCCCCTTTTTCCCCAGCTGTACATCTAAAAATAGAAACCATAGTCAGATTTAGCCTAATTGAGTCTGTCTTCAACAAGCACCCCCCACTTTGCCCTTCTATCTTAGTCGCTCACTCTCCTTTAGGTACAGATTAAGTTAACTTGACTGCTAATGTGACAAGCTGCTCCAAGAAGGAAAAAGGAAAACAGGAGCATTTCTTCCTGGAACAGTATGTAGACACAGCCTTATCCATTTGGCCCAAAGTGGGCTTATCAAGCCTGACACAATGATGTTAATGGCAAAGGCTGAACTACACACCATGTAGGAGGAACATGCAGCTCCTATTTCAAGTTGATAAGGTGTAACAACTACAAACTTTACTTTTTTCCATTCCCGGATAGCCTGGGCTTAAGCCTGCTGACTAAGCCTGTATGCTCATCCAGCCTTGTTCCGTTTGGTTACCCTGTCCTTCCACAGAATGCTGTGCAGGTGCACTTTTGCAGAAAGAGGGCAAAACAAGAAAGGCGCCAAGATAACATGAGTCAAGGGTCACAACAGCAAGACAAAATTGGAGTTATAGGTGACATCCAATCCCCTGTGTTTGGCATTTTTACACTGGTCTACCGGTTTTGTGTTAGGATGGATTCTTAAGACGTGGGGGGGACAATGGTGACCTCTTAAATCACTAGAGGTTTGAATCTTCACTGACCTCACGATTCACCTGTCAACGATTCAAACGAAAAACGATTCTCAAAGCATGATGCATCTGCAATGTGTTGCATCCCTAATTTTCTAGCCAATATGCTGCACAATGCACCTACGTATTCAGCAATTAACATGAGCAGTCAGATAAATTTGAACTCCCTTTTTATTTAGAAAGTGTTTTCAAAAGTTACACACTGTCCGCACGTGATGATTTTTTGTGGAGCTGCGCACCCTGTTCACTCACTCAAGACAGCACATTAAAGAATAGTATGATGTTATACACTCCAATACAGTGGGTGGCAATGTGACTTTTAGTCCTTTAGTAAAACCAACAAAGAAGAGGAGCATCCTGTTGTCTCAAAAGAAGAATGTAAACAGGACTTTGGATGTAGCCTAAAATGACACTGGCTGCTAAACTGAAGAGAGTTGGAGTAAAAGAGAAAGTAAATGTGTGTGTGTGTGTGTGTGTGTGTGTGTGTGTGTGTGTGTGTGTGTATGTGTGTGTGCCAACATCAGGTTGGTAGCAACAGCTCAACACAAGTGAAGGAGTTCACCCTGCTGCATTCTAAGTTTGAAGACTTAATA
>JAQLOL010000019.1:17032658-17071994 GCA_029783665.1 Naso thynnoides | reverse complement strand
GCTAACAGCACAAGCTAATCCAGCTAATGGCTACACTCGTGCTGCAACCTCTTTTTGGTCACTTAGCTGGTATCATTGTCAATGATACCAGCCAATATTGATACCAATGATACCAATATTGACTGTGCATGTTAGTGGATAAGCATTAGAGTTAATTTTATTCTCTGAAGCTTAATGTTTGCCCCCTCATCTAGATGAGTACTGAAAAGTGTTTTGTGAGTCTACTGTTTTCTGTAGGCAGCAAACTCTTGATTACATTCTGTCTCTGAACTGATGCAGAATCTTCCACGTCCACATCGCGATGCAGCTTATAATCGAGAAATTTTCACACCTCTCAATATCACACTGGCCAGGACTATACAGATCTTCAGTCTCAATAGGAACTGATCTGATATCAATCTCAAAATATGGCATGTGATACTGAAATCACAGCAAATAAAGAACAGATAAGGTAAGTGTATAAATGAGACGTGCAAAGAAACTGCCATATACCAGGCTCTTCTCTTTACTATGAGGTCCTTACTGCGAGACGCAGCTACAGGAAGTGTTAAGCTTATATTAACAGGATGCCATCATTGCAAAATCTCTGCTCATTCTTTTTTTTCTTTCTTAAGCACTGCTTTGTCCTCCATGTTGCTTGTGCTACTTTTCTTCAATTTAGCTTAAAAGGAGGTAAGAACACCCAGTCTTTTTGATGTACACAGTTTCGCTTAAAGCCTATGGATTTTGTTGATGTACAAGTCAAATGCCTCTCTTTAAAAAGTGTGTAACTGGCGCCAAGAGTGCCAATCCACAAAAACATCCAACTGTCAGAATCCTACGCAACAGGTAGGTGCGACTGAAAGGTAAATCAATGAAGAATAATTCATGCTCCTGAAGCTCAACTCCGAGTTGCACACCTACACGACTCTATTGAAAGCCCAAGTATCTTGTCTTGGCTAAAGGGAGTAGGTGCTTTCCTGTTTTGTAAAGTACACTGCTTGAGCAATTTCACCATCTTATGAGCCAACTTAACTTTAAAGGAGCACTGTGGAAAATACGGGGCAGGTTGGCTGGCAGACAGCCACAATTTGTCACCATTTTACTGCGGTGGCTGGTCCTTCCCCAACACTGGCATATGCCTCACTGTGTTAATTACATTGCGGAAATGCTCACTGTGCACACACTGACACAGTGTAAGTGTGGATCAGGCTTGCCTGCTTCACTAGGCTTTCTTAGTCAGGTGTGTTTAACCTATTCCTCTTCTCATCCCATCAGCTTGTCAATTACTTCCTTGTCCTCTAACACATCATCATTGGCTGGGCCAAAGTCAAGCTAGGCTATCAAGGACTAGCACCGGGTGGCCTGTGACGGGGCAGTGGTTCCCCCCAGCACGTGTGCTCTAGTCGGGCTCACCAGACCAAAGATCAAGTCCCTTAAGCTGCTTTTCTGAGCCAAGAAAAGCTTACAAGTCGTCACGTTGGTCAGAACAAATGCTCCCAGTTTTACACCCTGCAGCAAAGCCAAAGAATAGGCTGCACTCACTGTGAAGACAACAGAAAAGACTGGTGAAGCAGTTTAGCTTTCTTCATGGGGCATCAGTAGAGCCATAGAAATTGCGGCCAGGCTTATTCATGTTTGACTGCTCATCCAACCTCAAGGCTGGAACAACAGTACTGAGTCCATAGCCCACTAGATAGAAAGAATGGAAATACATGAAGGCCTTTAAACCCAGCAGAGACATGCACCATTTGAAAAATGTGACACTTATTCTAACATTATTCGGTGGTGACTTTCACTGTTTTGTGTATGCTACTAAAACAACTGTCTTTCACAGGGCCTGTGGTACTACCATTTACATTCAGTAGGATATTTTTAAATTAAGTGAAGGGAGTGACCTCTAAAACATGACCATATATCCTGACAAGTTCGTATACTTTGCAACAAGGGATGTAAGTCCAAACCTACGGGCATACCAAAAACCCCTCACACTTGAGAAAACTCACACCAATCCAAAGTTGATTGCAAATGAGGCATGACTATCTTCAGTTACCGTTTCACATACTACTGAGCCAAAACAAATCCTGAGAGACCAGACCTCACAGATGCTCCTTACATGCCACCCAAGGACAACAGGCCTCCAGGTCTGATGGGCAGGACTGAGCCTTTTTAATATTCCACAGGCACACGCTGAAAGGTGTTTAACACACACTGTTTGCTTCACTTCCCTCATAAAGAATCACACAGAAAAGCTCATTTTGCTTCCACTCCCTGGGCACTGGGGAAAAATAATTTGCCTTGAGTATTATAAGCCCGGCCTTGATAAACAATATTAAAATGAATAGGCTGCAGTGGAGGAGGATATAAAAGATAAGCAAGGGTTCTTGAAGATTTATTGTAGCGAGCAAAAGCCTGTTTTATTGATTATTCATAAACAGAGTCATCATTTAAAATGTAAGAAAAAACAACCGGTTAAACAACAACAGATTAAACTCTGAAGCATGGAATACCTTTGTCATACACTGTAAAATACCATCATAAACAAGGATCACCCAACTACTAAGCCGAGCTGGTTATCAACGTGTGTACAAGAACAAGGATTAATAGGACGAAGGCTGTTGGATCAAAGCAGACGAGCGGCTACATGCAAGCATACAAAACTTTTTTTCTCTTAAACCCTAGTAAGGCAGTAGGCCTATAATTTAGCAGTGACACGTACTTAGCAAAATAGGGCTGTTAGGAGGTACATGATCAAAGCGGCAGAGCCACCATGTTATCTGGTCCCGCTGCACAGTGTGAGCATCTGGAATGTGTTTTTTTTCCCCCTTCTCTTTCAGTCCCTTTTATCCGCGTCCTGTGGTCTCTTCTGTCACGACGAGTTTACATGTCACTGAGGTTATCAAGACCTGTGGTAGCCATGCAAGGCAAATCGTCTCGCCGGCGGCAGATAAACAGGGTTGATAAGTCTTGGAAAAAAAGGCTGGACACAAGAGAGCTACCTGCAATCTATAAGGCTTGGAAGTCTGCTGAGATGGAACGAAGGCTGCTGCTGCTGCTGTTGTGGAATCATCGTATAAGCCTGACACACTTGGGTGAACAACTATGCCTGATACATATAGCTTACAGTGAGACATGTGCTTAAAGGGAATTGGATTAACTGCTGGCAAAAAAGGGGGGATTAAAACTATTCTGACTTTAGGAGTGCTTCTGAAATGATGGATTACCATTTCAATTTTTACTCTATTTCTTTGCTAATAGAAATTAAAATGAGCCTCTTCCTGGTTAACTAGAAAACAGCACCAAGCTAACTGTGTCTTGCTGAAAATAAAGACAAGAGTTGGGGGAAAAGTGGGTGTCAGTATCTGGCTTCGGTACAGTGATGTGGTACGGGACGGCCTGTTCCCAGTCTGCCCTGCCCTGCTGCAGTTCATTCTCTGAGTCTGTACAGCTGCACAGACCAGTAAGGTGGAACCAGGAAAAAGAAAGGGCAGAGTATACAAGAACGACAACACACAGGTGCAAATCTAGTGTTGTCAAATGCAAAAGTAAGAGGTTAGTTTATATTTACATTTGGCAGCATCAGTTTTATAATGCATTGAGTTTCATTTCCTTAAATTTAAATATCTCTCTAACGGTTCATACCTGCCGTTACAAAACTTCAGAGTTTTGCCACCATCCAGAACCAAGAAGATTCCCTTCAGTTCTTCCATCTACAGGCTATACACTAGTCTGCTCTGATTGACGGGAACAACTATAGGCCATAAATGTCCATAGGAACAGGCCATACTACAAAGTGGCTGGCAAGCAAGAATGTGGAGAAGTGACGTAAACAGCCCTCACACACTGTGTTGTGGGAACAAACATCTGAGCAGCACCTTTTATTGAAATGATTTTGTGTGGGTGGAACACTTAAAAAAAACGGAAGCCTGCCTGCATGGGTACCGCAATCTGCCGAGGCCAGTCAGCCGACCGGCTGGCCTAGTGTGGCACCACATATGAGCACCAAGATGACACATCAACTCTTGTCTATATTTAACTCACTGGACGCCTCTCCTTCCAATGTTCCCATCCTTTCAGAAGAGGCTGCCAGGGAGAATGGTGAGAAAAACAGGCCGAGGTGATATGTAATTACACTGAATAGATCCAGCCTCCCACATCCTTTCATTGTACCCACACCATCAGAGATAATGAAATGGAAGGCTTTTCTTTTTTTTTCCATTTGCCATAAATCGTGCAAGTCTAACCACTCTTATTTATGGTGTCGAAGAAACCCCTTTACAGCTTGACTCTTGGAGTCTGCAAAGTCACAGAGCATAAACACCAGCAAGCATCCTATGTGGGTGGTGAACTCAATCAGATAAGGGCTCCTAAGAAACCAGTTTCCGCTCTGTTCAGAAGACACTGTGGTAAACCATCACAAGCCAAGGTCTCCCTGAATACCCCACATTTCTTCCACTTCAGATAGTATCTTGAATGTAGAGATATAACTCAGGACTACAGAGGGACATCTAATTCAAATATTGGGCCAACTTTTTTTTGCCTCTACCACACTAATAAAAAATACTTTGCTTCAAAACAAGCACTGAACTTCTGACTTAAGTTCCAGCTCTGCCTTCATGCACCCTTTTCTGCCTGTGTAACTTTAAGCTCTTAGCCCAGCTACCAAACTGATACATAACTCTTACGTTAAGGACAAAGAGAGCATGCACAAAAGGAGGAAACAGAAGGGAATATCCTTAACTGAACACAACTGGCTCACCCCTTACTTTTGGCCTTAAGGACCTGTTGAAGAGGAAGTGTTTACTTGAAGAGGGCAAAATTATTGTGAGGCAAAATGAAAGCAGGGCATGGTGGACTTGTTCACGTATCAAGGCACGGAGTGCATGGGCCTGCAGTCTGTGTTCTATGATATGAAGTTAAAATGTAATGCCAACTTACCTATTCTTCTCCAGCTCATTATGTGTGGACCTGCAAAGACAGAAAACACAAGTTAAAGGAAGAACAAAAGTAGCTGTCTGCATGCTCAGGAAGCAAAAATACAGACCGACAGTGTGTGTTCCTCCTGAAAAAGCAAGGCACATACTTTGGGGGAAATAAGGTGTAAGATAGTAACTATATGAGCTAGCCAAAAGAGGATAAAGGAGGCATGGTGAATTATTTTGTGGAATAAGATTTATGAATCTATTAACTGATCAAAACGTGGCCAAGTCTGAGCCCAGTGCACTGGAGACTTTACACCAACAAACGCCATCTTGATAGTCAGGCATTCCCTGTGGCATTGCACACCCCTTTTCCTCAGTGACGCAGGGCATAACTCTGGGAGGACGTGTGTGTCTTTTTTTGTGACACAGCAGGCATTTATGCTCACTAAAGTAACTAAATTTTATACTGCACATAAGTTTGTGTGCGTGTGTGATTCTGTGCATGCTGTGGAAATGTGAGCATGCACATACACACATACACGCACTGTCAGTGTGCAGTACTCTGTTAATAATGTTAAGTGAATCAGCTGGTTTCTTAGAGTCTCTTTGTGTGGAAACATATGGGAGACAAGTCCTCCTCCTGATGGTTCACAGCCATACAAACTGCACTCCACCTCGTCTCAAGGGGGAGGAGGATGGACTCAAACTCTCCTGTGTCATGTCAAGGCACTTCTCCAAACTGAAGGTTATCAATACTGCAATATGCTTTTCATGCCTATTTTTTTCCTTTTTGTCGAGAGCTCAGTGGACAAAATTTCTTGGAAATACGGAAACAGCGAATTTGGAGAAAACAGCTGATAACAATGGGGATGGAAATGGGTCAAGCAGGATAAGACAGAGGGACCTATGACTGTCCAAGGCTGCAGTTCAGTCAGTAAAAAGCTGGCCCTGCCTCAAAAGAAATTATACTTCAAACAATTATTTTTTTTACACCAATAAAAACCCCATATGTCTTGCTTTGAACACATTACTGTTCACCTACTCGAGTATGCAGGAATGGATGTGAAGTCAACTGTGATGATATATTTGATTTAACATTGCATGTTCCATGTCCAGGTTAAGTGGCAGCTATCATAGCAAAACACGGAGCTCACACGTAAGCTGCTCTGGGCCACTTCCTGAAAACCTGTGAGAACCAAAGTGCTCACACGCAAGCCCTTGACAGGTTTCAACTTACATTTTCTACAACCCTCTACTAGTAATGCAAGACTATGCTTTGCACACTGATCAGTCTAAACCATCTTAATCTTTTTCTCAATTTTTCAGCTACTACAAACCTCACACTATGTCAACTTTAAAATGGGCTTATAGTTCCTATAGAAAATGCATGTAAAATGGTTAGTCACATTCCTGTGTTTCATGCAGATTTTTATAACCACACAGTGTATAATTACTGTCTGAAGGCAGTAGGTTCACTGATTTCTGCATCTGTGAGTCAGAGCAATAGTTTTGCTAAGAGAAGATGAATAGTTTGGAGTGCCTACTCTGCGTCATCAGCTGTCACTCTGCTCGCACTGTGTCTGTGTTGCTTGGAAACCCTCATCCCGATCTGTAATCTTCTCCAAACTCTGAGCAGTTCACCAAATCTTATTCAGTGTGTAATAATCTCTTTTTTTTTTGGCTGATTATTACAGCTTTGTACTGAGAATGACAACAGGACAACAAAGAATAGAGTGCTATCATGGCAGATGCAAATACTGGTGAAAAAATCATTTGCTTTCAAACCCAGCGATAATTCAGACAGTGGTGAAGAAAGTTTAGAGATTCGAGATCATTTGTCATTTTATTGTCAGTAAAGTGAAAATGTCCCTTATTGTTCCCAAAGAGAAATAACTTTAGAACTGGGAGTCCATTTCAACCAATGTATATGTCACTTACAACATCTTTCATTCGAATGAGGCATGCCTAAGGTCACCCTGGGTCCGAGCCCACGTAATCAAACGACAAACACACTACATCTTAGTATGGCCTCTCATTTAAAGAGATCAATCTGAGCAAGCTTGCATTTTCACTGGCTTTTATCATCACAAAACCATTTCCCTGCAGCCTGAATCAGATATGTCTGGAGCTCAACAACAATGAAATACAGATTATACACTGGCTCAAGGCCACACACAAACCTGCAGCACACTTGCCTCTGTGTAAGTGTGTGTGCATGTACAGGCATGTCTCTGCACACCATTGTGTGGGTCAAGGAGATAAAGCTAGCCTGCTATAAACGGTAGGCAAGAGAGGACAGAGTCAGATAAGCCCATCACTTTAAGCCTTAACACGCCACCGAGAAGGCGGCCGCAGCTGGAGCAAGCCAGTGCCAAACAGAAAACTGAATTTTAAGATAATGCATTGTCACAGATATTCTTATTATTGCAATATTATAATTTTGAAGAACTCAGTTAAACATGAACTTTGAAGGGTCTTTAAGTGAAGAATGAAAAAGAACATTTATATGACTGGGTTGTAGATATCACATATGGTCTCATATTTGAACATCACTGTTTGGCCAGCTATGAAATCCCCATGATATCCATTTTTGTCATTCAAGATGCAGACTGAAGAGACAATGTAGACATGACTTTTAGATGTTTTGTTCAAGCCTCTCTAGCTGACAAGTGGTGCCTTCACCTCTGTGGAGACTGCAGTCTAATGAGGACATTACAAGGTGATAAAAAATGGCTAGTGAGATTTCTCAAGTCATCACGTTGTAAATAGGGCTGTAGAAAACAAATAAACTAATGGCACCTATGTGACAGCACTGACAGCATTAGGGATAGGCTAATACTGCTATTTTGTTGGTTTGCAAGATGTGCAATGCAAGTGGGAATACCAAAAAAAAAAAAAAAGTATCACAACATGTGGTGCAGAAAAACAGCAAAATACTAAATGGTGATACCTTACTGAGAGAGCTGTGAACATATTTCTGTAGAAAGCATGAACAAATATCATAGTTTTGGTGCTATTTTCTCTTATGCTTTTAAAATCCTTCTCAAATTGCACTGTCGTTCTCCTGAACAGTTATGGGGGTGTATTAAGGGGCAAGATGCTTGTCAAAAGCATTTTGTTTTCAGATTTAATTTTACTAATTTTACACTCAAGAAGACTGTTCCTAAATATCATTATTCTGTGTTCTCATGAGAAATTTCCCTACGACGATCAACTCTTCAAAAGCTGTATGGCCTCAGACCTATACATGATCATGACTGTTGCCATGCAGAATAGGCAGTGTTCTGCCCTCATGATGAGTAATGCGCAGTTCCTGTTTGTGGCCCGCTCTTACATTAATATTAAAAGGCTCAGAGACAGAGTGTTGGGGGGGCGGCATTTGATGTATGACTGTCAATAGACAGATTAATTTAAGCGGCCTAGCACCAAGAAAAAACACAACACCAATGGGTCTTAACTTTGGGGATTCTCCCTTGCTTCTCCTACTATGCTACTGAATGCAAATTCCTATCATCACTGAAAATATTATGCTTGACAGGGGCTTTAATATTTGTGGCAGCTAATGATATGATTATCAGACAGTGTTGCATCCAGCCACACAACAAGAAAAGACTTAACATTATGTATGCGTATGTTTGACAATGCATACAAAAAGAGGAAAGAGCATAAGTAGAGAACACACACTTTCTCTTTCAGATTATAGTTGTAGTCTGTATAAGCAATTTTCTGACTACCCTGACCTGAGATAGTCCTGAGAAGGGCTCCACGTATTCACCTTTGGATGTCTGCAAACAACACCAGCCATAAATAGCAGTTTTTTACCCTTAGGGTCAAACAAAAAACTATCCCTCTTACTCACAGTGTAAAATGCATTTGGCATGGGACAAAATTAGCATAACTAAGACTAAGAACCTTCAAAAATACTTAACTGTAAAACAAACAAAAGCCACTGGGTTAATAAACCAGGAGTGAGGAGAAACAGAAAACATCAAAAATGACTCTGTTCGTTTTTAAAGCCGTCACTTTCACCGCGGTCCCTAACCTCAGCTACCGCAGTCAGTTTGACAATCAGCTGATGAAAAGCCAGCAGAGCCGTTGGTGCTGCCCCATTCTCCCAAAGCCAACAAAACAGCGATGTGGGCGGTCAAATGAGCACCTGGGTATCAAACACGTTTCTACAAGTTTGAGAAAAAAACCTTTCAACTTTAAAGAAAGACAGCGAATTTTCGGTTATATCGATCCTTGGGCAACAGCTCGCTTGTTTATCAAACGCTGCAATAACGCGATAGCGAGGATATAATCACATGCACATCATCCCAGCACATCACGTGTAACTGACCGTTACAAATACAAACACCTTTCAATAAGAGAAAATGTCAGCGTCATCAATACCAACAATTAAACAATTCTCATACAGAAAAAGAGATGTAGTTTCTTACCTATTGTGATTACTGCTGAATTTCTTATTTCGGAATTTTCTTTGTCTCTGGTAGTTTGTGTTCTGATTTGACGGAAATGTCGAAGCATATCCGTGCTCACACTCTGTTGAAAGAAAATTTGTGGTTAACAGTTTGCGACTTTGTAAACTTTTTTTTCTCAACCTTTACGCCACAGTCCTGTATGTTGACGTGGACATGGCCGTCACAAATCTGTGATTCTCCCCATGCCAAACCACAAGAAATGTCCTCAAACACTTCCCTTTTTTGGCCGTTTAGGCAACTGTAAAACGGCACTTAACGTTACCGTTGACGTTAGCTAATTTTAAAAGCAGTCAGCATCATAAAGTTAGATGTTCGTTATGGTTTTTCCACCAAGTTTTCTTTGTCAACTTCAAATACACTTTTACATATATTTACCTCTTTCTCTCCTTTCTAGATATTCCGCAGCTTCCAATAATCGCTGGATATTTATTAGCTGCACCGCCGTCATTTTCCCTGAGGTTGGTTCGTTAACGTTAGCTTCGCAAGTAGCAGCAACGACAGTTTGATTTAAATACAGGGAAGACGCATCGATTATTGCTACGTTGGATAATAACTTTAAAGCTAAAAAACGCTCTGTTGTTGTCTTGTTCAGTGTCTTCGCTTGCTCATCAGCAGTCTTTGTCGAAATCAAAGGGGAAAAAACAGTGTTTCCAAGCTGGCAGGCTAACGTTACAGCCAATCTTTGCCAGATTTCGTTGTTAGAAAATGTCAAAACCAGTGTATGAAAGTATTAAAAGTTTGTAGGGAAGACGATATTATTACTTGGATACAAAAATGGATACAAAGAATAGAAAATTTCCCCAGAGGGAGCCCAGAGCCAGCAAAGCGCCTGCTGCTGCTCGTTTCCTCTCCTCTCCTGTTTGTTTACCTAGCTAGCTGCATAGCTGAGAGGCGGGAACTAAGCGGTGGAGAGGCCGGTCTAAACGCGGTGCATTCTGGGAAACCGAGTTCTCTGGCGCATTAATGAAACACAGTCACACGTGCAAAATACGTGATATTGTCACAATGTCGCTTGTCTTTCCAGTGATTTCTCAGAACATTCTCAGTTATTACACCATGATTTAACTGTCATTACGTCAGATTAGTTTATTTAGGCTAAATGCAACTGTGAGACAGTGATTAGTCAACAGAGATAATGATTAGGGCCTCTTATTAATGATTTTATTTTATTTTTTTAAAATCAAGGTTATAGCTGCTACTTCAGGCAGTGAAGAGAAATAATGTTGGACTAACTAATAACGATGAAATATTTCCCATTATGTTGGATAACAGCCCTATAATTGCTCTATTGTATGGTAGCCTAATTGTTCCTAAGTCCATTTTTACAAAACCAAAAATAGCCAATCCTCACACATTTGGTCATTTGATATGTTCGGTTATTTGATATGTTGATCATTTGACATAAATGTGTTTTTCTGCGTGTGTTTTTATTCATCTTAACAGTCACCCTATCAAGTCTCGTTCTCTCCGCATTAAAAATACAAGTCCCGTGGTTCAAATGGACCGTAGGAGTGTACTTGCCGGCTGAAGCCAGGCCCAGCAACACATGACGTCGCTACCGATCGGGCGTCTGATTGGCGGACGGCTCTGATAGGCGTGGGAGGCTGAGCCATCGTCCTGACCAACCGCAGAGGAGCTTTACGCCATGTGGAAACCAGTGCGGCACGCCCACAAATAGCAGGAAGGAAACAATCGAGAGAAGAGCTGTGTCTTGCGATCTGCTGCTGCAAAATTCCCACGTTTCATTCTAAAAGGTGATATCACTGAAAGGACTTTTGAAAAGCTCGTCGGACCCATATGCTCTGCTGCTCTGCGCAGAACAGCCTTGCGCAGGCAGACGCACACGGAAGCGGAGGAAAACAGCTTGTTTTCTACTGTCTTCAAATCATGTCTCGTTAAAAGGAGACGATGACATCATTGTTTTTAGAAAGGCGCTTTTAATGCATGTATTAAGAATGGACTTCCACTGAATAATACGTAGGTTAATTTACAAATTGAGAGACTATTTCCTGTGAACCCCCTTTTTAAGTTGGCCGATTCCTCATATTCTTACAAATGAAATCAAGAAAATTAAATAGCCAGGTCAGATAGGGTAGTTACTGTGTTTCAGCTAATAAATGTCCGATCCACCGATCAGTTATGTCCTCTGCGTATTAAAGTTTTAGGTTCCTTCGATCAATGTCTGCGGGGGCACAATGACATCATCCTAATACCGAGTTGGAGGGCGCTGCAACGTGGTCAAATTCATCATATCCGAGTGGCAGCCAACATGCACACCCACACAACTAATCATTATGTCATATTTCTTTAATCTATGCTGCAAGGGAAGATTTACAGATTCCTGGGTTGAGGGTTGTGCAGACGCAAAGCGATGCACAGAGCCCCAACATGCACATAATGCAGGTTAAAAAAAATAGTCCAGAAAACATTAAAGCACATATGTTTACTCTCCTACAGCTGCAATCAGAATATCAGTCATAGACCATTACTCTGGTGCAGGCACAGCCTTACAGCAGGCAGTGGTGCTGAGTTGAATGAACTCAGCCCTTTGTTGTCTGAGTCTGTTGACAATGAAGTCTTGTTTTCCTGAAATTCAGAGGAAAATGAAAAGGATCAAACGCAGCACAAATAAACTCACTTCCGTCCTTTCTGTCGGCGCTTTCCAGAAATCTAGCAGCCTCCAGCAAAACTTGTACATTTTTCAGAAAAGTGTTGATCTGCTCCATGTGGGAGTCTTTGGAGTTGAAGACGTCATTGTAAGGGCAACTAGACATCTCGAAATCTTGCTGATCCAACAGAGACGCGTCGGAATCAAAGAAGAACTCCTCGCTCTTCAAAGCTCCTCTTTGCCTCTCACTTTTGGCCATTTTTCCCTCTTTAGTTTATGGGGCTTCTGCTCTGTGGACGTGCTGAGCGCAATAAACAGTGAGGCAGCTACCAGTGGACGCTGCTCTTGTCAGATGGTTCCTCTTTTTCTTTTTTTTTATGAATGCGGGGTGTTTAATCTGAAGCGGTGGCCAATGTCAGTGCATGGTGGTGCATGGGAAAACGAAAGCCCGGCCCCCGTCTGTCTGAGGAGTCCGCATGGTCCCTGTGCCCGGCCTCTCCAGTCTTTTAGTAAACCTGTCTCAACATAACAGCCAACAAGTACCTTAAATATGCACTCATGTTGCCATGGAATCAAAATTACACAGTTTCATACGCTGTTTTATAGACATTTCTGTGTATCTATCAGTAAAATGATTGTAGTAGGCATACTGATGCAGTTGTACATGGCCCATTCAGCTACGAGCAGTTGATGCAGCAGTAATATAGTAGCCTATTTGTAGTATTAGTATTTGTACTGTCACTAAAGTGATATTTTACTTAAAGCAGGTACCCGATGTAAATAAGTGCATGAACAAGTCTTAATAGTGCTCAAAGTTGCATTTACATAAAAAAGCAAAAATAAATAGCTTAAATACACATTGCTTGAAAAATCTTTTTGGATGTTTTATTGACATTTAACAACACAAAGTGAAAGTGAATGGGGGGGGGCATAAAGGATGTGAGCTGCTGGACATTGGGTGTATGGGTGGAATGCCGCCAACACTGTTCATTGCTGATTGCGCATTTACTGCAAACAGCGCCACAGAGTTCTCATTTACAGTTCTTATGAAACGGGGGCTTCTTTGCTTGAAAAAAAAAAAGGTAACTCAAACACTGAGATTGTGCTTATTTAAAATAGCCAGCTGATGTTTTAATATTAGCAGAATTAGTCATTGTAGCGGTTGTTCAAAGAGGCTGTAAAAGTATTTTTGAAAGTTGAGTTCATTTTAACATTTTAGGTCTGTAAGACTTCAAACACGATAGCTTTTCTATAAAGAATAAAAAACACTAATATGAGCCTGAGGAGAGGTGAGTGGGAGAGACTTTAATAACTGTGTGCAGTATGAAATGACAGTGAGTCTATAGATCCTATATTGTGCGATATGGTGACTGAGAGATAAGGGCTTAGCCTTGATCTTGTGCCATCTCAGGGGACCTTTAGCGGAGCTGTTTTTACACTGCGGCACAGCCCGTTTTGAACCGTAACATGTCGAGGCCTGTATTCAGCACTGATACCCCCCCTCTCTGCCACTTCAAAGAGCCGGCAGCAGTCCATGACCGTTTGATGTTAAGTTCACAGAGACAGAAACTTTCAAGTCCAACGCACAGGGGAATCTCTGAAGGTCCCTCCCGCCCTGCTCCCACCTCTCCATCCTCAGTGAGGGGCGGCTGTAGAGGAAGGAAACCCATTTGAAAGAGGTCCTGTTTGGAACTTAGAAGGTGCCACTGCCAGTCACTTTGGCAAATTGAGTAGATCTTGAAAAGTACTCGGTCACATCCTCCCCAGGATTTTAGGCCAGCGTCCTTTATGGTTTCTGGGTGCAGTTTTGTAGGATGTGCTTTTTAGGTTGCTTTATCCCCCCCTCACGCTTAGCGTCAGGACAACTTTCCCTTAAGGAAAAGACATGAAATATCACAGCAGAGATTAACAACTTTAGGGTATGAACATAATATTTTAATTTTCAGTGATGGTCACAGGGGGTCACACACCCAACAGGTCACAAAAGCCACTGTTGCACCAGTCAGGTCACAAGCTGCAGGGAGGAAGAAAGGAGGAATGATGAAAAACAGGAAGGAGTTGCATTCCTCAGTCGGCAACACTGGTCACAGAATAAAGGACTTAAGAGAGACAATATAGCTCAGGGGTATAAATGTCTTACAGACACATTTTTTGTCGTCTTACTCTGCAGGTCAAACCATTCCTCTTCACACTATCATTCCAATTAAAGTAATTAAAAGGCAACACCAGCGTCCAAACAAGTGGAAAAGCTTAGTCACAAAGCCACAAACAGTCAACTCAGACGTCCAGAGGAGCTGCAGGGACAGAGGTCAAACATTTTCAATAAGACAGTCTCATTTTTCTGAGCCTCAGGGGCAAACCACAACAACCACAGCTCGTCTGTATGTTGGGGTGGGGGGGTGGAAGTTAAATGGCAAAAGGAATGCTAATGTCTTCCAAATGCAACTAAAATCATGTGCTCCATTAACTGTAAAGCTATTGATCCTCCCAAAAATGTAGGACTGCAACTAATTTGATTATTGATTAATCTGTTAAATTAGAGAAAAATGCTCCAAGCCCCAATGTGATGCATTTAAGCACTTTTTTCATCTGACCAATTGTCTAAAAAACAAAAGTATCACATTCAAAGTTATAGAAAACATAGATAAGCAACGTTTCTCACAACAGAGCTGGATTAGGAGGAATATTTAACACTTTTAGCCATACTAGCTGCATGGCTCTAGGAATGGTAATGTTGGACAGTTGGTCCACCAATTTGGTCCAAATTCTAATATTTGCAATTATTAAATAGCAATAAAATTGGCCAGATGATCTCTACTCTCTTTGGTTATCATCCTGCACACTTTTCACTTTTCCTGCAGAGCCAAATGAGGTTGACACGGGGCTCAGATTGAAACATCTTTAACTAGAAGGCCGTTCACTGGATTGCCACAGATATTCTGTTGACTTTGGTGATTTTCATGCTAAACATCTATTACTATCATCAGGTAAAAAAAAAATGCACCTGCAAAACAAATAATACCAGGTTTAGTGCTAACTGGCCAATGTTAGCATGCTAACCTGCTAAACTAAGCTGGTGTATATAGTTAGCATCACACCTGCTAAACGACGGCATGTTAGCATCGTGATTCTGGGCATGTTAGCATGCTGACATTAGCATTTAGATCAAAGTTTAGTTGTGTGTAAATAAAGCCTCACCTGCTTGGATTAGGTCTTGTGGGAAGAGTGTCCCTGTGACATACTTGTACATCAAGCCGCCTCACGCTACAGAAACATGAGATGGGCTAATGCACTGTGGCTCTTCATGGCTCTCAAACACTACAGAAACAGGAGATAGACCCCTGCAACGTGGGTCTTCATGGCTCTCAAAGGCTATGTACTCAAAGCCTCACAGAGCTGCTAGCATGGCGGAAACCCTTAGTCATAGGCTTGATAAATTATCTATCAATACATACATCTTGAATTGATGAGCAACTGATTAGTTTGAGTGCTACTAAAGTTGTTCAGTTGATGACATGACTGGAGCGTTTACATGGAGAGCAGTAGCAATAATATGATGATGTTAAAGGCAATGGTGCAGCTGATAATTGCAAAGATCTTAATTTGATGATAACAACAATGAGCAGATAATTACTCATCAGAAATTAAGTTTTCATGTAACAACATTCAATGCATAATAAACATTTATCTGACCACATGGGAAAATTTTCAGATTTTTGTTAGCTGGAGCCATTTTGCGTCATCTCTGAGTCAACTTCATCTAGTCAGTCTCTGTGGATTGCAGACATATCAGAGTTCTCAGCAAAATGAAACTTTCAAATCTTCTGAAGGCTGTAGCATATGGGAGACTCATTGACACAATGAAAATGCTCGGCTATAATGGGTCTCCTCAGCCGTTATTGCTTCCTCGGAAAACTCACTGACATTTTCGCAAATGTCACACATTTACATCATTCTCAGAGGACCACTTCAGCTGGTGGTGTTCATGGGTAATTAGGCAACATCCACCGCATGCACCTCTGCACTTGATGAGGTAGAAAGGGAAATTATGTGGGGACTGAGTGATATAAAGAGGAGAAAAGACAGGGAAAGGTTTGAAGAAACTGAGTAATGGTTGAGACAATACCATGAATCGCTTTGCAATAACTACGCATGACCCGCAAGTGTAAAATCTTTTTTCTGGCAGCCAGGCACAAAGATTTGAAGAGAAGCTGTTCATATGATGGCACTGCTGACCCTTTCCCAGCCTTGTATTCCTGTCTGTTTAGTCGTCCAAAACACCAGAAGCACCCTTCTGCCTCCTATTCAGCCCGCTGACCTTTTGACCTCAGCCTATGCTGTTTCAACAAGGTGATAAAGTAAAAATATGAACTTTAATTGGAACTAAATGAAAATAGACTACATATTAAATAGTGCAAACATGTTGAATGAAAAGACAAAAAAATCACTTTATTAAAAAAAATGATTTCATATGACTAAAGACAGAGTGTGTTGAGTGTCAAATGGTGGGTGTAACACCCTAAATCAACATCTCTCTTTTGTTTTGGTCTATGTCCACTCGTGTGATTAACAAGGTCTCTGAAAGCGACCCTCTTCTTTAACCTTTATGTCCTCCCTCATCAGCCACAAAAGGTATTTGTTCTCCATGGGAGGTCAAGCCTGATCACATGAACAACAAATACACATCCTGCCGGCTGTTTCTCTCCTAAACAGATCAATTACTGTAATTGTTGGCTTAGATGTGAACCAACTATGGTGACTCTTTACATTTACACACACACACACACACACACAAATCTGCAAATCCTTGTCCAGGCTACACAACAAATAGCTACCACTGTGTTTCAGTTACATCTTATTTACAAAACTCACTGTGCAAACTGACAGCAAGCTAGCACAGGTGTCTGAGTGTAACTGCTAGCTGCTCCAAGCACCGTCCATCAAACAGAGGGAGCTGAAAATGACTGGGGGAGAGTGACAAAGCATTTTTTCATGGGAGCCTCTTCAACTGACCTCATGTTGACACCGCGGGCTCTGCTACTGTCAGTGCGCTTATTTTCCCAAGGGCCCCCAAGCTGCGTAGCTCTCTGCTTTGTCAGGGCTTTCTGCTCAAGATACTAATCTGTCTTCCATCAAGATTGCAGTGAGGTTTTTCTTTTGTTTGTCTTGCACTGTGCGGCTACTGGGGAAAGGCTTCCTGGGTATTATCTCTATTCCAGGATATTCACAGCCCTTCCTTGTGATACAGTATCAAAACAACACATTATACCACTGCACCCTGCCCTGTTCCTTAAATCCACTGCTGCTGATGCGACTACCACTGCACCTCTCAATTCTCACTTCCTGTGTCAACCATTTCCCAGTGCATTTGCCCACTAGTTTTTTTTTTTTTTTGTAAATTCCACATTTGTGTCCTACAGTGAGGGAAGACACTCACAGAACCATCTCACTCACAGATATGCTGATTAAATGACAGGGTGAAACATAAACCTGTTCGGCGACAGACTAGTGTTGCCCCTCCCCAGGCGATTGCCCTTTGGCTCTTCGTGACCATTGTTCAGCTCTGTTCCCAGGCACTGACATCTGGTGACAATGGCCACAGTGGGAAAGAGGAAAGGGAGTCTGCATGCAAGCAAGCACTTGCACAAATACAAACACACACACAAGTAGCCTACATTTGCAGACATCAGGCAAACAAACAAACTTGAGCGCACCAAGAATTTCAACAAAGGGCTAAAGTCACTGAAAACACACCAAAAAGAAAGAGAGAAAGAAAAATCTGTATGTATCTGACATTAACTCGAAGGCACGGGGTGAACTAATAATAAATAATTATACAAATAGACACTTTCACATCACACCCACATTCTCTTGCATGGGAGGGCCGAGACATAAGCGACTGAGTGACACTCACACACACGCGAGGGAATGCAGAGCGATACAAAATAATGCACGGACAAGTAAGATGTATAAATGCTTATTAAAAGCTTAAGGGATCACACGAAACCAGCACACGCAGACACACACACGTACACACATGGTTACACACACACACAGTTTGAGGGGAAAGTTAGCCAGACGTTCACAGAGGAGGAAACACGCACATCAAGCATGTCCTTTCTCTGCTGTGAATGGAAAAAGCAACGACACACCAGTGAGAATCTAGTTTTTCTTGGGTCTCATGCTAACCTGTCATTTGTCCACAGGAGCCTCAGACTGCTGTCTCTCTGTCTCAGCAGCCCCACTGGAGGTGTGGCACTGCACTCCTATACACTTTACAACAACAACCTCCCCACCCCCCTGTGGCAACCCGCCTTTACTCTGTGTCTCTGATGTGGGATGCTGCCAAATTAGCCAGGAGAACCTTGGGGCAGTGTGTCGCCTCTACAAATTACAGAGGAGCGAGTAAAAGGAGAGAAAGAGCAGAGAGACGGGGCGTGTATGGGACAGAGACAGGGAGGGGGAGACTGCAGGTTCAAAGAGCTAATGACCTGCAGTAATGGGAGTTGTGCAAAGGGAGTCACTGGAGAAATGGGACGAGAGAAAAAGACATGACCTCATCCATGTTGCTTATTTAGTCTGATCAGACCAGAGAGTGGAATGCCATTTAAAAGAGCATCCCCATGAGATGGTGCCCTAAACGGAAACTTGTTGATACAGTGACTTCTGCCTTACAGCTGATTGCAAGCTGTGCCACATGCAACTATGCAATCGTGTGGCCACGTGGCACCCAAAGCACTCCCAAATCAACTAAACATAAATGTGAATGAATGTCATTATATTGGTTTAGTATTTATGAAATAATAACACCTGACTATGCATATCTTCATTAATAATCATGGTGATATTCAATATTTTTATGTCAACAAACCCTATGAAAAGACCAAAAAAGTTTTTTCAAAGATTGCAATACTTTCTGAAGTCCTTGTCTCTTAAGCAGAGAAAATAATGACTCAAATAAATTCTGTTTTTTTGGGCAAACTAGCCAATGAAATGCTTCAGTGTCATCCACACTTTGTACTGTCATGAAACTTTGCATGCACGCTGAACTGCTTAACCAGAGGAAAAAAACATACAGCAAACTCTCACAGGAAACCACACCAGCTACTGTAGCACAAATGTACCTTTTTACACCAAAAACAGCAGGTATATGCAAGTTAAGGTAATGCAAATAAACCCACTAAAAGTAGGTGAATGACCACTTTCTCATTGCCAGTAGACAATTTTGTCTTTGTTTTTCTTTTCTTTTTCTCTCGTGTGTTATTTTCAACCTTACAAAAAACGCATAACAGCAGAAAGCAGCATGGAGGCTAGTAACAATCTTACAGCTAGCTATGTCACGATAACTGGTATATATCATGGTATAGCATGGTATCAAAACTCATACTGTAGAAAGGTATGAACTGCCCTTTTCTCCGACGGTTTCATCACTTTTTTTTTTTTAAATGACTGGCAAGTTATGTTATTGTAATGTTTCCTCTAGCAGCCACCATGCCCCGACACGCCCCTCCCTCCTCCCAGAGCAGCAGCAGTCCTGTTCGGGCAGGTTGCTGCTGTGTTCCGGTGTTTTCAAATCTAACCCTTAACTCTGGTTTATTTCAAGCAGACCGGACTTGTTGATTTTTTTTTTACTGTGAAAATACCAACAGAGGCGGTTTTGGTGAGTTTTATTTGGTCTCTGTCCAGTTTGAATAAAGTGTGTTTTAGCACGTTAACAAGGCAAGCTCATCTCCATTTGGTAAAGTTCACATTAACTTAAAGAGAGAAACTCGCCCGTCAGTCAAATGTAGTGCAACTGTTAACCAAATACAGTGACAAAAAATAAAATATGAAAGTTGTTTGTCGTTTTCAGGGATTGACAGACAGATAACTAACAACCCATCCCCATCATTTCTTGGGGATGGGACATGTTAACGTTACCGAGCCGCATTGTTACAGGGCTGCGGGTTTGAAGAGCAGGCTGCAGCCTCTTCCCTGCTTATTAGCACAGGCACACGGAGCTCGTTTACGTTAGAGAGGATTGATGTTAGTGTTACTCAAGTTGGCAACAACTACATTCATTTCTGTAAGTGAGATAAAAGCTTTGTGAGTATGAAGTCAAAACTTTATCCATACACCTGATCAACAAGCTTGGAGTGTTTGTTGTCATTGCACTTATCTAAGCTGAGCTTGCTGAGCCGCAGGTATCACACAGTGTTTACAAATGATATTGGAAAAATAAAGAATTTGTTCGATGGCAAAAAAAATGTGTAATTTACTTTTTTTCTACCGAAATTGTACAATAAGACATTTTAGAGGTGTTCACGTGCCAACCATGTTATTTTTGCCCAAGGTTATCATACCATGATAAAATCATACCGTGACATGTCTACTAACAGCATTTACTTTTTTATATCCTGTTCTTCAAGTCTCTCTTTTATACTCACCGTCTGATGGATGGATGGAATTTTTGTCACACACCACAGTATCTTTCAAAGTGCCAATAAACTGTTTCATTATTTCCTCCTCCCTTCGATTCAGGAGTTCTCTCTCCTCAACATCTTGTCAGTGTGTCATAGTTTGGACTCTGAATGCAGCGTGCTCACTGTTGGAAACTCAAAATGCAGCTCAGATCACTCACTCACTCTCTATCCAATCACATGCACCTGCTCTGCTGCTCTGCTATCAAGCCTAACTAGCTGCACCTGGTCAGCTCACTATAAGCTCCATTCTCCCATTGCTCTGAGCCAGATTGTTTTTTAGTGTTATGCAAGACTCTCCAGCACTTACCTCCAGATTGATCACCTGTTGCCAACCTTGCCTGTCCTTCGACTTTGAGTTCCGTCTTTGCCCCTTGGAGTTTCTGCTTGGCTGTGACTGCCTCATGTTCCGCTGCTCTAACAATGTTGAGTGAGTTCCTGTTTCTGAGGATTACCTGCCTGTTTTCTCTGTTCTGGAGTCTGCACCCGCCATCTTGCCTGTGAATGTCTAAGTTTCCCTGTGAAGAGGACCTGGAGAACAGAAACCTTCCCCTCTGCTAACAGTGAGCTTAAACTAAGTGATTTTCTGTTTCTTGACTTTGCTAATGTCCCCTGTCCTAAGCAGAAACCCCTTAACTTACCTGCATCGGAAGTTAATAGGCCTACTTGCCCGCTGCCTTACCGGTTAAATCCCCACCGCTTCCTGTTTGGACTGCACTCCTTAAGGTTAAAGTAACTGAAGTAACTGTTTTATTCTCAAAAGTCAGCATCAACTTGATCCTTTGTTAGTTGTGCTGCTTTTGGGTTCAGAACTGACCGGTTTCACAATGTTGCATTTTGCACAATATGAAGGACAAAATCATTGTTGCACTTTGTTCACTGAATCTTAAAAGCAATACATAATGTTCAGATTTAACAGGTGTCAAAGCATTGCACTTGGGGCAAATATTGTCATGTTTGTATCACTGTTAATTGGAGCTGAAGCCAATAAATAACTGTAACTGCAACGGTCATTTGACCCAGGAGAGGATGCTGATTGTACCATTTTCAACTGAAGACAAAAGCTAGATGGTAGTTAATTGTTTGTCCAGTGTAAGGGTATTGAATGAAGCAGCAACACAGGATGTAGCTGACCAGAACTCAGGGATGGATGAAGCTACATGTAGTTCAGAGGTGGATGAAGCCGGAGGACAACACTTAAATAGCAGGAATAATTTTTGTAGCTGCAGGCTTTCTTAAAAATTAAACGCTTGTTGAGAAAGAACTCTGCAGAAAGAAGACAGATGAGCGTTTCTTGAAAGATGATCACGTGACGGTCTATTACCACCCTGGGTTTCCGTATGTTGAAGGGTGTGCTGATGAAGTATCTCATTGGCACAGCACTACAGGGAGCTCTCTCTTTCATTTGCAAGGGGCCGGGGGCATCATGCCAGTGACAAACATGTGACTGAGAACATTGGCCCTCTTCATAAACTGCAGCCTGGAGACTTGCTGTTGGTGGGTCATGGTTTTGACATCATGTACAGTGTCAGACTTATGTGTGCACAAGTGAGAATCACTGCACTCACTCGCTGTGTACTCACGCTCGCAGCCCACCTGCAGTGTGTGCTGGTCATCTGGTCTCATTTGTCAGTGCTGGAGTTCACTGCCCTGCTCCTCTCACATTTGTCTCTGTGTGATGGTATCCAAAGCGTCCACAATATACTCCTCTTTTCATCTCATTTAACCCAAACATGCTTACAAAAACTGCCTTTTTTGAAGATGATCTACAACTATTGCATGTGTTTACTGTAATTGTTTGGGTGCTGCACTTCCTCATGTGATCCGCCTTTTCGGATCACTTATAAAACTTGAAAATCATTTTATGACTTTTTAAAATATCATTATATTGTGTGTGAGGTGGGAGGGTGGGTTTCTACATATGTGGGTCCTAAACTGGAAATGTCACTCCAGTGTGGGGATGAAATTTTGAGCCCCACATCTTATCATTAAATTTTAGGTTGAAGACTTAAGATTAAGGGTTTGATATGAATTGAGGTTAGGTTAGAATAAGAGTTTGGGTTAGGGTGTACAAATGAATGGAGTCAATGTAAAGGCCCCACAAAGATAGCTGTACAAATGTGTGTGTGAGAGAAGGACAATAGGCAGAGAAAGATAAAACTGGTTTTAAAGTGAATCAGCTGGGACTAGGTGTTTTAGCGGATGCAGGTGAGTGATACCAATACTCAGCTGTCAACTAAAGTTGAGATGCTCTGAAACAGGTTGAGTTTTTATGAGCAAGACCCCATTGCGTGCACCAGGCTTTGAAAACCATGTAATTAACTTTCCTGTCGAACAGAGCCCCAAAACGCATTTTTCTCCACACACAATCGTGGAAAAGAACGTGGATGTAAAACAGTCGATACATTTATTTAGTCGCACAAAAACCCTAAAAGCTGCCTTATTTCACCAGCACAAAGCCTGCTGTATGTCACATCACTGTTTTTGAAAATGCCTCAGATAATGCTTGCTTGTGCCTACCAAGAGCAAGAACCAGCAGCAGGTAACTGACTGCGTTTGACCCACGGGCCACAAGGTGTAATTCATTATATTCTAACATTTTATTTTGACCCAGAACCATTGATAGTTTTTGGACAACAGTATAAAGGTGGAAAAAGGAGGAGGAAGTATATCAGGGCTTGCCTACAAAAACAACAGTTTTTAGGAGGGTAAAAACATTTGTGAAGTTTGGTCTTTTCATGTGATTTGTTGAAGAAAACTAAAAAATATCCTCAGTAGTAAATAAGCATTTTGAAAGCTCAAAACCTGATTCAAAGCAGATTTTCTTCTTGTTGATGAAAACATTTAGCTGTAATGAGTCTTGGAGCTGCATTTGGCCAGTGAATAATCATGCAGGCTTGGCGTAATCTGCACAACAAATGGCTCCACTTTTTCTGGGAAAAAAAAGTTCTACGTCTTCAGATAAAAGCGTAAAACAAAGCCAACGTTAGCTTTTCTTCAAAAAGCATGAAGTGTGAACACACAAACATGCTATCATCGCGGCTGTAGATGATAACCTCAGACCCACAGAGACAACTCGATGTGATGATTGTGTGCAAGCGAATCTGGAGGGAAGGTGAGAAGAGGGGAAAAAAAGCAACAAGTAAACAGAAAAAAAGCAAGAGACAGAGGAGATGCTGAGAATCCTTCCTCAGTTGTTTTTCACACTGGGTTTTTGTTGTCACTGCTCCCATTTCCTGCCCCAGAGGGACATCTCATTCCTCTGCTCTCATATCCCACAGTCTCTCCTTTGTGTTTAATTCCTCTTTTGGTCTGCTAAATCCATTTTTATGTGTTAATTCTGTTAAAATCCATGGGTACACAATAGACAATTCTTAATTTCTGTGTCAGGAAACTAAAAATTGTTTTGTCTGCCCTGAAGGAGCATTGATCACAAGATGCATACCCATATACTGAGTTTGACCTTTCCCTTGTTAAGATCCGTCTTATCATTATCAATCAACTGGCCATGCAGGAACAAATCACAGATCTGATTGGGTCAGCACACAAAACAATGCACTTCCCCCTTCTGTCTTATCTTCCCTCCCTTTTCTTTTCCTTTTTTTTGTCTCCTCAGTTACTTCTTCCTTTCACAGTCCTTACCTCCCCCCCCCCCAAGGGTCTGTCTGCAGATCTCCCTGTCTTCCTCCCCTTCTCCTCTTGTGGTTTTCTGTTTGTGTTTTTTAAGTCGGGGAGGGGGGCCAGGGGCATGCTGTCTGGCTGGGGATGCTGCCTGCGAGAGGAGCAGTAACCTTTATTTGGGTTCTTGCTGATTTCATTATTTTCATTATTAAGGGACTTCCACTGTGGCAATCCCATTAGGATAAGACGTGGCCCAGCAGGAGAAGGCGCGCTGCCCGGGGGTGTAGGGTGTGTGTGTGTCTGTGTGCTTGTGGCCTAGGGGTCCAGCAGGATAAGAGACTAAACTTAAGCTCAGCTGCATTTACCTGAATTGTCAGGGGGTTTAAATTGTAAATGTCTCTCTTGTGATATTTGCTTTGTTCAACTATTTGTGCTAACTGTCCAAATGATCAACCTGTCGAGTTCTGTCAAGCACCACAGGCTTATAGAAAAGGTTAGATTTTACAAAAACTAAAATGAGCATCGAAGTATTGTTAATTTTTTACTTTGTGATGTTTTGTGATATTGTCAGCCATTGACTAAGAAACAGTCAGAAATGCAGGGTTTCCAAACTAATCAGATTCAGCTCAGGTTGTATTTAGATGTGATTTGACATAATAACACTTACATCAGATAGTAAGTGTCTCTAGTGTCCACATTGAGATCCGATTAAGATCTGATCACGCTGTCTAACTTCTTATTTCCTCATCTAATGCCAGGGTCAGACTACAATATATTTTTGTCTGTTAAAATGTTACTGTCAGATTAGGCGATTATAGAGTCATAAATTCTTGCTGTGTGGTTGCCAAGAGACATGACATGCTTTACGTTGCTCCCTGATCTGTCATCATTTGCAGTTCATGACCTGCGTGACATCACCGGCAAGGAAAGTGCTCACCATTGACTACTACTGACAAGCTGTCGTGGAAGGTAAACAAAAAAATCAAACATGCTAGTTGTGAGGCATCCCAGATGCAATACCGGTTGTCGATTATGAACACTATGCAAGATGAAACGATCGGCTTGCCCACCCGAAACCCTACATTGTCCCGGTCAGACTATTATCAGGCTGATTTCATGTAGTCTTACCTTGACATTCAACAATAGACAAAATCTTTGCCATTATCTTGACAGATCAACAAATAACACAAAGAAATACAGAGCTTGAAATCTGCAAGGAATTTGTTCTTGTAGTTATTGACAACAAACACATAATGAGCCAAGAATCACTGAGTGATGAAACACCTTGGGCCTAATGAGATTCGGCACAGTATTTCGAGAGACAAACTTGTCGTTCTTGAGGAGGATCCAAAGAGATTTCTCCAACAGTGTGTAAACATGGATAGATCTTGGGTTCAGCACTTCCAACCCGATATCAAAGAACAACAGAAACACTGGAGTCTGTGTGTGCTAAAGCTCATTCAGTGAGGTCCACAGGTGAGGTGATGGCCGTCAGGTCACACTCAGTACGTTTACGTGATGTTAAAAAAAAAAACTGTTAATTCTGTTAGTTTCAGTTAGTTTCACTAAAAGTGGACATAGGCTACATGTTAACATGTTAGTGCAACTGAAACTGTACTAAGCAGTCAGACTAACACATCTAGATAACACGGTTGGGGATTGATTTGCTCTTGGATGTAATCGCCTCAGTCAGTCTTGAGCTGGCCTCGGTTTTCTGCACATGATCCATAGTTACAGCTGCGGTCTTTGATGCCAAAGTCAAACAGTTTGAATTTGTAGAAGAAAGCCGGGAAGAAGGTAAGAAGAAGGCATCAGAAAAAAAGTAAGGCGAAATGTACATATGAAAGGTATGGTGCTGTAAAGTTGTCCATATTTTCACCACTTAACAGGAACCTGCTTGCTAGCTTGTTTGCTGCTTGTTTGTTTTGTGACGTAATAGATCAACCTGAAGAAGGTCCATTCACAACCAGTTGAAAGAGGGCATATTGCCACCTACCATAATATTGTCAAACATACTTCTGTCAATAAATCTGTTCTCCCCCTGTTATGTACAAGGACAGTATTCCAGTTAAATGACTGTTGAGCTTTAATTGTAGCTCGACTGTGCATGTAAAAGCACAGACTGTCACAGGGGCCTACTGCACTGATGTGTGGAGGAAAATCAAGAAGATTCAATGTGGAGATCTAATGAGATGAGTGCTCCTCCACTTTGCATTTACTCCTATGTCCCAGGTCCCAGTGCATACCTAACTTTTCCAGAGGTTGTCTGGAAGATTGGATCACAGTCCGTCCTCAATGCATCTTGGATGCATTCACACCTGTACTTTCATGTGATGAAGCACTATCTTTTGATTACCCAATATTCATTTTAATATGGGATGTGAAAGTGGGTAATTTTCAGTTTATCTAATGTGAGTTATTTGATGAATCTCCTTCCTGGCCCATGTTTCCTGCAGCACCTTGTGTAATCTTAGATGAGAGAGAGCAGATTTCTCATTACTGTGTTTTCTGTGACAAATGATGTACCGGGAGCTTGGTTTAATTTTTTTTTTTTTTTTTTGACAAACAATGCAAATTTCTCCCTCAGCTTATCAGCAACAACCATGTCTCTTGGCTCACTTGTGTCCTCGATGAGGCTCAGAGGGAGCAGAGGAGCAGGGGAGCATCAGTCAATGAATCATCATGAAAGTGAGGGGGTGTGAACCTCAGCGGCCGCCTTACAACATCATCATCTGGAGCCGAACTCCCGCCCTGCACTCATCACCCTGACAGCTTTAACGCCCCATTTAGCGCCCTTTTCGTTCGCTCTGGGGGGGGCAAGTAGGAGTGGGCGACGAGCTGAGGGGCCTCATTTAATCTTAAGGGAATGTGGACACATAGTGTGCATGGACTACATAATTCATACATACCAGACATATTTACACACTATATAGCCACACTGACACAGATACAGTCATGGCACAAGGGGACCACTGGCTCCCCAAACACAAGACTACAGCTGCTAAATCCTTTTAAGTCTAATGCTTTAATGTTGCTGTCAGCAAAATAAATGACCCTTCTGTCACAAACGTGGAATTACAGGGTGTCTGATTCAAGCAAGTGATGATCAGAGGGAATGTATGTACAGTGTTTGCTGTGCTGCTCAGTCTCCAATCTGATATTCTGCAGGGTCCTAGAAAATATACTAGAAGGATGGAAAAGACTGGAGAAGCTGCAGGCAGATAAAAGCTAGGTAATGAAATTGGGGTTGACCCTGCAACATGCTGTTTGTTATCCTCTTGGTAACTATGGAGATTTAGATCAAGTGTCACCACTATGAACACACACAAAGACACACACATTCATGAATCTCTAAACTCATGAGGACCCTTTATTAAGAATACTTTATATCCCAAAAAATCTGAAATCTGAACCCTTAATCAAATTCTGACTCTGAATTGACAATAAACTTAAGTTCTAACTGTACTGAAGAGGTGATCCACAGCAGAGACCAGAGAGACAGCTGTTTTATCTATATTCTGAAAATTTACAACTCGGAAAGATCCTGAAAAAGGTGGAAGAACTAAAACATATAGAAACGCCCTCCCATTCCTGACTGACTGAGTGAATGATCAACTTAAAATCTAGTGTTTAACTGTTTATTATCTGGGTGTCACTCAGGAAAGACAATGTCTGACTTTGGTAAAACAGTCTTGGGATTTGCAAAAATGAATCCAACATGCAAACAAAACCACCAAATTACTATGTGTGATGTGACTGGGATTGCCTGTAGTAATGAAAGCACACTTCCCCTCAGCTCTGTGGGGAGTTTTTGCACTTTTCTCTACAGTTTTAGGTTGTTTCAGTCTCCCTGTCATCTACCTGGTTTCCAGCAGCAGGCAACAAGTTTGATTAAATGACCAATTGATTGATCAGACAGGAATAGAAAATAAATCCAGGATAATGACCCAAAGTTTGTACAATTTTTCAAATAATCATTAAAGACAATACAAGAAATCTTGAATGCATATTTCCATTTTGGTCCTTCATGGAAGTGGTCTTACAGTAAGAAGGCTCTAATAAACCCATTGTAAACTACAGAACCTACCCAACATGAAACGGCATACAGAAACAGTTAGCTTTACTAGCTGTAAACATTTAACTCTCAAAAAGAAGGATATTTCCCTCAGGACTTGGGGGAGACCAAAACAGAGCTACAAGGCTAGCTTAAATACCAATATAAATATGGCAGATATAAAGTTAAACCTAGTAAGATTATAGAAGACCTTACCATACTGTCATTACATAACAATAAACTCACCAAGAAAAGTTCTTAATATTTGCTGTAGTACCAAAAAACAAAGCAAATCACAACTAAATTTAAGTTAAACACAATTTGCAGAATCATATAAGGGATGTAGATGCTCTCCATTCTCCCATTGACCTACAGTGAAAATATGGAGACCTTAGCGGTTGGATTTTTCTGGGTAAGTAGGTCCAGGATGGGCCTCCAGCGAGGAGGAGGAGGCCCAGCCAAACAAAAGGGGCCAAAGTGAAAGAGTGGTGGAGAGGGTCCTCCAACCTCTACCAGCAGAACTAGGTCTTCCATTCACTGCTGTTCTACGCACACAATGGGCTGGATGTGAGTGAGTGAGAGTGAGTGAGTGAGTGAGAGTGAGTGAGTGAGTGAGTGAGGGAGGGAGTCCTCAAACACAGACAGAAGGAGCCCCTATAGCTGAGCCTTCTCGCAGTCTAAATACGCCTCTATAATAGACATCTGTGCTTTATCAAAAGCAAACTGCTCTCCCCTATTCACGTCCCACTCTTACGGCTCCGTGAAGGGTGATTTGATGCATATCGTTCGGCCCCCTGGTCATGAACTCTGCACTGTGATATTTTACTCCCACAGAGGTTTTAAAAAAGTGCTTGGGCCTTTAGTGTCCCATTTCCATAGCTGATTACATGTCAGAGGCCATTTTCCCCCAACTATTTCATCCATTCCGCGTCCTAAAAGACATTAAAATGAGTTGTAACCAACTAGGAGTTACTTTCTTCTTTATGTTTTTTCCTTTGCAACATGTTTGATATTCAACTGCACAAATCATGACCCACTACCGCTTAAAGAGCAACTCTGGTGTGAAGTTATTGCTCCACTGAATAATTCAAACATTATCTTTTAGGGGGGTGTCTTTTTTCCCAAAATGTCTGGGCAGCAACAATGAGCTATGTGGACAATTTCAACAAGTCAATTGGCAACTCCCAGGAAACACAGCCTTGCATTGTGTGCCAGCATGATGGGAGAGACGTTAAAGAAGAAAGAAGAGGGAAAAGTTGATATTTCATACGGAGTGAGTGAGAGGAGGGGGAGAGCTGAACAGAGCCAGCTGCAAATGGCTGCCTCATCATAAATCCTTTCTTTTCATACTTTCTTTCTTTCCTCCTTCCCTGAGATGAAGAGAGACGAGGAAAACGGATAGGCCTAGATAAAGCGAGGGGGAGATTTCCTACACCTTGACGAAAAGCTTTAATTCTGCACAGCTCTTGCAAGCTCTTCTTGTAGTTGTGCATGTGTGTGTGAAGGGGTGTGTAGAAAAGGAATGGGGAAGCTCTCCCCCTCCTCAGACAAAGGGCGCAGATGGCTGGCTCTCCTCAGCTTCGGGGTGGGGTGGTGCAAGCAGACGCCTGCGACGGAGTGCCGTGCCCTCCCATGGAGTTCATTTCAGTTCCCCACTGAAAGAAACAGCAGACAGGGGGGCCCTGCTTATAACAAGCAAGGCTTAGAGACACTGAACCCCCCCCACCCCTCAACTCTCTGATGCCCCCTCACCACTGGCCCATGACCCTTGCTCCTCACCAGGTCACATGCACAGTAAAGAAGGTGGGAGGAATGCCAAAGCAGAATAAAGAGAGAGGGAGGAATGAGCCAGAGAGCACAACCTGCCTATAAAAACTGGACAGTTCAGAAACTTGTCTTATCCTACACACAAAGCCAACTGTGCAACTCTTTTAGTATACTTTTTTTTAAAACATATTTGCATTTAAGAACTTTATTAAATGTTGGTAACATACTGATTCAATTTTATGTGAGTTAACTGTAACAATCAATAGGCTAATATAAAACTAGGGCTCTCAGGTAGTTAGTTTAGCAGAAACTTATGGTCACGGGTTCACTTTTTGTTGTTTGTGACACTTATATTTAAAGGAAAATTATGCTATTTTGGGGAATTTAGCCTCTTCATCCAAAATCCATATGTAAGACAAGAACATAGATGCTTTTCTTCTTCCGTGCATTCAGTAGGTTGCTAGATATCTGCCACCCGAACAGTTTTGCATGTTCAGTGGAAGTAATCCACACAGGAACCGTACCAGGGTTTGTTTGAAACCAGAGAAAAACCACCTTTTACATGGATCTCAGCCGTTTTGGTCCACACCCAAGTTTGATTTCTGTGTTTACAGCTCACGCCTACCCACTAATCGCGCAAAGGGGAAAAACGATTCAGCTGAACTAAAGGCACATGTGAAAGCACCATAAGCTAACCGTCCAGCCATTAAAATGTTTTCCATCTTCTGACTCTAACTCTAACGAACAGCAACCTTATGCTGATAAAGAAAAACATGGAGACAATAAAGAGAAAAAGATAGTGAAAATGGAAAGATACAGGGAGAGGTAAGAATGATTCATCAGACCTTTGCCATGTATCATAAATACTTTCCAGGTGTGGAGGAGCTGCTTTGTTTGCATGTTTACTTTCATGTCCAAATCATCCCTCAACTTGACTCTGCCTGTTTGTGTGTCTTGTTTTGATAGTTTAAACTTATTCAGATAGCTATTTCTCGTTTTAGGATCTCTACCAGGTCAGCTGGTCAAACAACTGTTTCAATGTGACTGATTAGCAGTGATCCGATCCCGCTTATGTTTAGGCGACACCGAAACATGTCAGTGTGCATCGTCTACTTTCCCTTAGCAGAGTTTCATTAAGGGCAGCATTCGATGAGGGATAATCTGCAGGTGATTATCTTTGGCAGATAGAGAAGAGCAGAGGGGAGGCACATTCATAATTCCTATGTAATACACAGCACTTAGTCCCTGTGACCCAATGACCCACATCCTGTCTTGTAGGACGGGGAGCCTATATTGTGATACTGAAAGGCTTACAATGGCTTATCTGAAGGGACCTCAGGCACAGTGAGGCGCTTGTCAGCCCACTCCTGATCCAGGGGGATTTGACCACAATGTGTGCATTATAATGGGCAGTGGGATGTAGGCGCCCTGGCAGCTGTCCTATACACTGTACAGAAAGTATAGTAGCAGTTTGTGTGCTAATGGAAGAAGAAAGAGAGGGAGGGAAGAGTGTTTGCAAGTCTAAGTGTGTGTGTGTGTGATAAGGACATAAAGGCGGAAGGCAACACTGTTTGCTAGTCAAAAGGGGCATGTGCTGGGTAACATACAGTACATTGTGTAAATGTAATGTGTGCCTGAGGGCATCTACACAAGTGTGAGTGTATTTGTGTGAAATGTAAAGAAAGAGGGGAGAAAAATTCTTCAGTGTGTACATGTGCATCATGCATTTTCTTAAAATGTGCACATGTACAGTGTGTGTGTGTGTGTGTGTGTGTGTGTGTGTGTGTGTGTCCCAGAGTATAGCTTTACAGTGAGTCTGGGTGGTAAAACAGAGAGGAAAACAGGACAGATAGAGAATCAACAGCTCCTCTTATCTCCCTTTTCCTCACCCTTTCCTCCTCTCCTGTCATCCCCTTTTTGACTCTCTACTTCCTCCATCTACTAAAAGAAATGTAGACTGGAACTCTTTTTTGTGTGTAAATGCAGAAATGTAAAATAAGACAATGCGGAAAAGGACTATCATCGAACCATTCTAAACTGAAGTTATCACGGTGCATTATGGTAACACAAGTTAACTGGCATTCACCTCATGAGGTAACAAGGGAACTTTATGCTGATATTATGATAGCAAGTAGAGCAATTCTACAAGCAACTCACAATGTACAGAAATGTGGAAGTCACTACCAGATCAATTCATTAGCTTGTTATATTTTAACTCTGAGCTGCACAACAAAAGTTGTCTCAAACTGCCAAGGCAATCAACAAGGAGTTAATGAAAACCTTCAAAGACTCTTTAAACACTTTCAGGTCAAAGCAGTGACCCTGGATGTTTGACGTTGGTGTGAAAGGGTCAACATCCAGAGTGACCCATCACCGTGCTCCACACCTGTGTGTAATATGGGTCACTAACTGCTCAGCTCTGGTATGAAAGGGTGAACAACAAGCAGGGACCGGTCAAATGCAGCTTGAAAGTCGGCGCATGATCCCACATCAAACGCAGTGTTTTTGTGTGAGAGCAGTTTTAGTCTCATCGGCAAATGAAGATGATTTCCCTTGTGGGAAGCATGAAATTGGGCAAATTGGGCCAAAAAATGTGATTACATTAAACAGAAGTATAAAATTTCAATTCAAGCAGCAATATTTAATATTCTTTATCTTCTCCTTTACATTGAACGCTTTCCCAGCCTGTATTTGTCATATATTTGTTGCCATTATAAGGTCAGCTTGGATATTTCTTGCATCATGAGTCTCTCGACATCACCTCAACTTCAGTGCAATAAACATGCAAATGTACTGAGGAAGAAGACTGATTCTGATGCATTACATTCATTTTTTAAGTCATTGGCTATCAAAATGAGAAAACTACCATTTGAAAAGTGAATCTTAGAACTCATTTCGGAAAACCGCTCAAGTTATTTTGTCATTATTGACTTTGGATGGAAATAACTTCTTTTGAAACACTTAAAAGTGCAGGTTTTTCAGAAAATGTAAACCACATCTTTGAGCGTCTCTTCTGCAAGCAGGAGCTTAAATTCTTCAATAGCATTAAAGTATAAATGAGCAGAAAAGTTAACCCTGATCCACATTCTTCCTTCAGCTCGTCTCACATCTCCCCTCTGTCTGCTACACCTTTCCTCCCTTGCGCCCTTCATCGCCTCCATCTGCCTCTCCTTCCCTTTTTCCCCTCGTTCTCCCCTCTGCAGAGAGATGGTCACTGGGGAGTCACATTTCTCTCCTACCTCCTCCCTTCAAAAACCCCCACTGTTGTTGTTGCCCTCCAAATCTCTGCTGGCAGACTATGGAGAGCGCAAGATAGGCAGACGGAGAGAAATAGACTTCTGCCTCCCCCCTCTAACCATCCTCACCCCACCATCCCCCCACTGTTGTTGTCGCCCCTCCAAATCTCTGCTGGCAGGCAACACACAGATACAGATAGAAGGGGAAGGTAGGAGGGAGAGAGACGTTTGGGAGTCTTCACAACAGGGGGATAGTTCTCAGGGCGGCAGGAAATTACCCATGTTGTTTTTCAGTAATCCTTTTTTAATATCAGGTTTTGGGATGAGGAGGGTGGGAAGGGATAAGGAGGCAGGAGTGGGGTGCAAGAGAAGGAGCGAGACAAAAGAGGGATCCGGGCCAGACAAAACGATTGGCAGCTCCCGGGGGGGCGATATGGTGTCTGTGTGTACATAGCACACATCTCAAGTGCTGGAAATGAATAGCATTATGAGACTCAAACAGTGCGTCTGCTGCCCAGAAACACCATCGGTAGCCACTGATATGAACATCAATGATTTTTTTTCTCTCTTAGTTTTTTTTTTTCTTTTTCTAAATTTGCAAAGCTTGGGGGGATTTGTGCGTGCCCGCACAGAAGAAGCACACCCACTTAAATTAATCATTAACTAATACCATAAGGTGCTCCACTGACAAATAAATAACAGAACAACATAATGCTTTCTATCTCACCTGTTGCTCCTTTCTTGGCTGACCTCCTCTTCATCAATCTCTTTGTTGCTACAGCTTTCCTTTTCGAAATTCTCCTGCTGCTTTAGGTGCCAGAGCATCACTCGTCAGAGTATGGGTATATTTGATACTTAATCATTTGGATAACTAATCACACTTGTAGTCAGACTGTTTTCCCTCATGTGTTTTCCTCAGTATTTGAATACTCTGTTTGGCTAAAATCTCTGATCCAGATTGTCTTTGCGCCTCTTCCAGACAAGTCAAGTAGAAAAAAAATGTAGCATTAGATTGAAAGATTTAACTTTAATGTTATTAACAAGCACGAAATAAGCTACAGGTATGTATGTGTAGCCTGCTAGCCTCCAGAGCTTGATTCAAAATATGCAAAGACAGGCAAAGCTATTCACAAATGGGTCTGTTGCATGTACATTTTTAGGAATCAAATAAGATTTTACTCATTTTAAATGATAGAAATTAACAGAAAATACATGGTTGTCAATGTTGATATTTTTTTGTAGGGCCTAGTGTGTTGGAAGCATTGACATTTCACAACAATCAGTGTTTTATGTTTTTATTTTATCTTTTATTAGGCCAACGGGACGCAGCTTTGGTTTACTTTCAGGGAAAACAGGACTGGATTTGGGAATATTGGACAACAACTTGTAACTTGAGACTGTCCAAATATTTTCAGCGGTCCGCACAGCAAAGAATTAGCTGGTGAAAAAAATGAGACATTTATCAGCTAAAGAGCAAATATTTCCCTCAGGCCAGGAGTTGATCATGATTAAACTAGAGGTAAAGGGAGAGTTAATATTGTTGCTACACTTGTTGGCAAGCCAGAGATATGACTCCTAATAAATGCTAATTTTGCTCCTTGCTTTTTGGAGATGTAAACATGAAGCCTCGCAAATTTACTACAAGAACGTTTAGGTTGTTGCGCTACCCCCAAAGTGGCAAAAATGCAATGGCAGCTGCAATTACTTTTTAATAATTTTTTTCTGTACATGAAAGAAATTTAATCAAACTTTATAACAGTCTAAACATGTCTTGAAAGGCAAGCTTCACTTTTAGTTCAAGGCTTGATAAGAAAGGGCTCGTGATGATAAGGAGGAGAAGGATCTATCCACATTCTCAGCCATTAATCAGTGTCACTTAAGGAAATCCAAGCCTCCCATTAGCGTTCCATTGGAGAGATTGTGGCTGACACAAAAGAGGAGGATCAGCCCACAAGACACAACTCACAGTGGCCTGGTTGTACCTAACTGACCCCCTTTATGACAAATGCACTCCTTTTGTATGGAAGTTAGGCATCTGTCTTGGTTGTCTTCCACTCTTCCCCCACCCCCTTTCCTCAATTGGGTATGGATGATAGAGAAAATAAGGAAAACAGAAAGAAGCGGAGTGAATGGAGAATGGAAAAGAAAGAGAAAGCTATACAGCGCTTTTTTTAAGACACTGTCGCAAAGACACATACATCCTCTTATCGTGATGACTGTGACCCTCAGGCTAACATACACAAACCACACATTATTCAAAAGGGAACTGAGAAGTAAAATCCATTTAATCACATGAACCCTACGGGCCTCTACTGCCAAACAACAGGTGAGGCACTGACTTCAACCACAACTACTTTCTCTTACTTCAGTTCAAAAGTTCAAGATGTTGCCAGTTTAGGAGGTAGTATTAGTTGCATTAAAGAAGCATTGTCTGGTATATTTTGCCCAAATGAATGTCATTGTCAAGATCTTTGACGTTTTGCTGTTTCTCTGGTTATCTAACACACAACTAAATTTACTCTTTATGTTCTCTTTTGATCTAATTCATAAAAGAAAGACAGTCATGCAACAATAAAGTGCTTTATAATAATATATAATAATTTTCATTTTTAATATCTTGCTTTTTTTGTGAATGGATTTGGTTTGATCTGATCAAATTCATTACATCCTCAGTGGGTGCAGTGTAGGAATAATACCATAAATAGTTCTGTTGATTTAAGTCTCCTGTCAAATCAGTGTATTTGTAGAGCACCTCAAAAAACAATAAACCCTGAGCAAAGTGCTTTACAGAGAGATTAGATTACAGGGTGATTTGATTGAGGATTACAATCAAACATAAATACAGCACAGACCAAATAAAAACACAGACATAAATAAGAGGATGTAATAATTGGATTATCTTGATAAAATCAAAACACAAACCGCATTACACAATCAAGAAATATAATACAAACAAATAAAAAAACAGGATGTTGTGAGAAATGTCTTAGTGATGATGACTGAGAGGCTTAAAAAAAGACGATTCTTCAAACAGATTTTAAAGGTCCTAAAAATGAACAGACAGAGCTGAGTTTCAATTTTCAATTATTCGAAACAGATTTACCACAGAATTTAATGACTTTAAAGATAGTCAGTAGCATTCGTTTGTTCGTTTCTAAGCACAACATGAATGTTTGGGCCCCCTCTCCCGGCTCAACGCACCAGAAGTATCTTAGCTTAGCGTGTACTACAAGTATTGTTGTCTTATTACATCTGTTTAAAGGAGAAGTCAATTGTTTAGAAAGCTAGCAAGCTAACTGCTGGTGTTTAGCACACGTGTCCATTACAAAGCAGGCCAACTCTGCATCACTCTTGCCAGCCTCTCATTCAGTGCTCCAAAACAGCTGAAAGCCAAACTGAGACTCGCTCTCACTCTGAACAATTTTTATCCACTTTCCGTTTTGCCTCATGGGGCTTTATTTCCTTTTCTTCACGCTATGTCTGCATCTGTAACTTTCTCTGGTCTAGACAGTGTCCAGTTGCTGTGCTCCGTGGTGCTCTCAATCTCACCCTCATGCTGTCATTTGCTGAGAGAAGCACACCCCTTCCCCACCCAGAAATATCCTGAAGAAACCAAAACATCAAAATACAGGTTCACAAAATATGGCAGAAGGCAGTGTGTTTCCATACACAGTAACCACCACACATAGATAGAGCTCCAGGAGTGATGATTGATCAAGGTTACTTATGTATATGTCTGTATTTCATTTTTTAGTAAAATTCTACTGACTCCACCTTTAACTTTCTGCATATTCACTGAAAGAGTTGCTCTGTATAGCTGGGCGTCATCAGCATAAAAATAGCAGGAGAAATTATATTTTTTGAAAATAGAAAAGGATAGCTTATGTTGAGAAAATGAAATAGCATCTAAAATGGAGCCTTGTGGTACTTCATGGAAGACACATCATCAATTCAATCTGCAGCAAATGGGTTTCAGCAATAGAAAGCAAACCACTGCCGGGCCTGTTCCTGAACGCTGACAACATGCTTAATGCAGTCTGGTGTTCGGTTAACTCTGTCAAAAGCAGCAGAGAGATCTTGAAGAATTTAACAATGTAATTGCCTGAATCTAAGGACAAGAACATACTATTTGTTATCTTCAGGAGAGTTAACCTTGTGCTACGGTGCATCATAAACCTGACTGAAATTTGTCCATCATATTGAATTTGTCCAAGACGGAGATGAGTTGACAGGAAACCACTATTTTAAGAAGCGAGAGCTTTGAAAACAAGATTGGTGGGTAAATATTTGGAGAGGTGGACCTAAGTTAGGTTTTTTGATTAGAGAGTGAATGATGGCAAGTTTAAAGCAAGCTTGGATCAGAAAGCTATTATTGATAAGATATTGGGTCCAACAGTGTCTAGCACTTCTTTAAGTAGGTGTGAAGAAGTAATGTATAAGGAACGTGTAAAATGGTTTATAATGTGAGATGTTGTAGGTCAAACAGAAGACAGAAATCAAGTTGATGAGAACTGAGAAACAAAACAACTTGAGGGCCCTATCTAGACTAAATCAAGTTATGTGATTACACAAGTTATCTCATTCATTTCAAATGTGGGCAGACTGATGAAGTTGCAGAGGTTCAGACGCAGGTTTTTATGAAAAAAAAGCAAGACCCTTGCTGTGAGAAGTTGAGTCAAAGAAAACTTCTGGTTAAAACTCAGGCTGACACCACGTTGCTGTGGTCAGCCAGCTGATTAGACTGAGCAGTGCTGCACAGCACTGCCATGAGGACTAAAACAAAGAGTTATTTTGTATATTAAATGGAAAATATGATCAAAACTTGTGTTAGTTTTAATCTTGAGGATTTTAACGTTAACATATTGTGATCTAACTGTGTCTGAGAATGAATTCTCTCTTAAATGAATCCAACTGATATTATGACAGATTATTTAATTCCAGTCAAGTGCATTTCAGCCCAGTCACAGTCATTTTATATCAGCTTTGTCCAGGAAAGTCAAGTCAAATCCGGTTTAGCTATTGCCAGTCTACTGGTCCAGTCCAGGCCTCTTCAGCTAAATGGAGTCAAGCCCAGGGCAAATTAAACCACGCACAATTTAGCCTACTTCAGCCCACTCCAGTCCAACCTAGCAGTCTGGCCCAGTTTACTCCAGAATTTTCCTGCCGTCGTCTCAACCGACATGAGAAAACAAGCAACGCCCTGCCAAGCACAGCTGAGATCAGCACACTTCAGGCCCTTCTCTGTCTTTTCCTTCCTGGATCCCTGGTTTCTCTTGATAAGGAGGTTAAAGGGCAGCGTGTGTGCGTGGTTGACAAGGGACTATAGATCAAGCTGAATAGCCATAGCTCTTCCGTTTTCTGCTGAGGATGCACAAACATGTCCTTCGATCACCCCCTTTGTAAAACGACATTGATCCCTCACACACTTTTTAACAAATAATAACAAATGATCAGGAGTTGATTAAGGTGATGTAGTGCTGTGCAATGGAGAGCATAAGCCACTTAACATACTACAATTTTAATGCATCCACTAAAAGAAAAATGGTTTAAGAATGCTCTCCTTAGTTAATAATAAATCCTACATTTTTATTAGCATATTGAGTCCAGTCCATGCTGATGCTGCATTGAATCCTTCACAAGCAAAGAGGAAATGGGAAGCTATTGATTCCCGAAGGGAGATTAGATTTCCAATGGCAAAAGAATACAGGTCTCATTCTACAACTGGAGGAGCATGTGACCGAGTGGCCTATATATAACCCACAGCAGAGAGTCAATAGCCAGGAGAACAAATGATGCTGTGGTTAAAGGCAATCTGCGCTGCTAATTCCTCTCAGCAGTCGCAGCATTTGTCACATGGATCTCTTAATTGTTTGAGAGTATAAAGCAGCTTTCCACCTGTTTCCAGAGCTGAAGTCAGTGGGAGCTCCTGCGTGGTTTTTGTTTAATGGCACTTCATGAACATCGCTAATGTTTAGCATCGATGTGTCACCACAGTTTCTCTTTGTTGGTTTGTTGTGTACTGCTTTTGTTCTTTACCCATGGTGCTTTGCAGCATTGATTTGTTGCAGTTTTTGTTTCTACCATTCTCCTGTTTATAGCACAGTATTGCTCTTGTGTTGCAAGTAAAATGGTGTGTTAAATGGCACACACAGTGAGCGATACATATTAAGGAAAGGGAAGCGTATTGTTTTGACTTATTGTCTCTATTT